>WHUX01000019.1:0-531720 GCA_015179025.1 Terfezia claveryi | reverse complement strand
CGGCCTATCATCCACTCCAAGATTTAATAGCCCCGCCAATGCCCTCCTTGGCCCAACGTCCTTTTGCGGTACTGCCCATGCAGGGCCATCTTGTGCAAGGAGTAACGACTCAAGACATCCAATAGCCGCTCGCAGCAGTGGTGCTTCGGCCTCGGGATTGGTGAGCACAGGCGCAAGGTGTACTAGGATCTGTGTGAATTTCGATCGCAGTAGTGGGGCTGGGCAGAATGGAGTGACGAGGTCGAGGAGATAGACGACGGAGTAGGCAAGCCCGGCGTCGACTACGTCTGTTTGGGATATTGATTGCGGGAGGAGGGAGAGGAGGGCGGCGACGTAGGCTGTGGGGGTGAATTCGGTGGTGCCTTGTTCGCGGAGGATATCTTCGACGGCAGAGAGGACGACGGTGACCTAGAGGAAAGTTAGTATCTATCTACGTTTTAGACGAGAGGTGGGTAGGCTGAGGCGCACCTGCTTCTGGTTCTGCTGGTTCGGATTCCGAACTTTGGAGAGCTTTGCCTCGAGCAAGGACATCTTGGTGAGAATGTCCTCAAACTCGCTCAGCTGGGAGGTATAGTCTTACGGACTGCGGGTTTGATAAGTGCTGGGGCCTCTTGTGGCAAGTGCGACCCTTCACGGGGCTCGAGGCGGCAACAATTGAAGCCGCGATCGCTCCAAAGCTGGCCGAGATGCGCAGGGGAAAAATACAATTTTGGAGTTGTGGGCTGGAAGAGTTGCAAATCTTGGCAGCGAACACTCGGAAAATGCTGCGAGTTCAGGGTAAGTATTCTAACGCAGACGAAATCCATCAACTTTTTATTTTCAGACGGAAGCAAGTATCCAGGAAACCATCATAAACCAAAGAACCGTAACATCCGCCAGAATTATGAAAAAGCACATGAGGAAAATTGCCAAAGAAAAGAACCAGATAGAGCGCCACCTTTTCCCCAAACATAGCCAATATTCTCCCCCAGCCAATATATCGATACCCCCCATTGCCTGCCTCTCTACCCCGGTCTATGCTTTAAACGGCACCGCCTCCCGCGGCCACACCCTCTTGTACAAGCTCATCGCCACCGCATCCATCGCCCCAATCCCCCCATCAAACGTCGCCTTAAACCACCCATGCGTTCCCAAACTCTCCTTGATATAGCCCGACCTCCCATTCTTCGTATACAACTGCACCGGCCTAAAGTAATTGACATCCTCCTTATTAAAGAACATAAATCTAACCGTGACAAGCCTCTTGTGAATCTTGTATGGATGACCCGTAAGCACAATTCTCTTCGCGATAATCCTCGGTGTTGCCGGCAGGGAAGTGCCAGTTGCGAGCAAGTGCATAGTGGGGTTGGTAGAACGTTCGGCTGAGGGCCGGAAGTATAATACTGGAACGCTGCCAAAGGTGAGTGGTGCAATGACAGTCGCAACACTTGTTCGTGCTGGGTGGAGGTATTTCTCAAACTTGTACAGATCGTTCTTTGTTGGGGCTGAGGAGGAAGAGAAGAGAGGATTAATGAGCATACGTCGTGGACCACACTGGATGATGAGGGGGTCCTTCGACTTGACAGGGTTAGCAGTAAGTGAGTTAGGATCTTCTTCTTCATTGTCCTCTCCATTGGTGCTAATGGTGCCAGAGATAGTTGGCATGATTGAGAAGTGCACCATCGCCTTCTTGTGCTCATGTCGGAGAAGCGAGTAGAGTGCTACCACGTTTGGCTTCTGATCTGCTAGCTCTCGAGGGCCATTACGGATATAGATCAAAACCCTAGTACCCACAGTAACACCACCAACCAAAGCCTCATTGAGCACCTTCATACGAGTAGCCGCATAATTTTGAATCTGCGCAAGGCGATCCCAAAGAGCCGGCTGATGAGGAAGATCAGGTGCTGTCTCCCACTTTGACGACCGCAAAGACTTTAGCCCGCGGTATCGTGCAAGTCGCTCCCTTGCAAGCACATTAGGCGGAAGCTCAATCTCATCCGGAAACTCAAAGTCCTCCGCAGCGTCCTTTTGGCGGCTGCGGAAAGCCTGAATCTGCTCGGCCTCCTGTTCTGGCGAAGGGTCCAAGAACATCTCACTCCTTGTATCATCACCAAACTCCGTTGGTGCATACATGCTCTTGCTCTCTCCCGATAGACCCTCCTCCCCGTCCTCCGGCTTGGGCTCCTCGCCATCACAGTCCCCATCCCTCATGCCTACATCTCCATCTTCATCCTCCTCCACGTCTTCCATATCCGACTCCTCGAAATCGCTGTCCAATATCCACGCTGCTTGGTAGTTTGAAGTTCCCTTCGGTAATCGCCGCGGGCGGATGTATCTCGCATCCTCCTTCTCCTCAAAATAGTAATGGTCATCCAGGAGGACACTATGTGGATTCGTGGTGTGTACGCTTGTAGCAATAGACATGCTGTCATCCATTTCCGCATCCCGCATAACCTCCTCCTCGAGAGCAAGCTCAGTAAGGTCGTCTTGTATCGCTGTAGGTACCCCAAGAACCTCCAGTTCAGCCGAAGGTGCATCAGTATCCATCACCATATCATCTGCTGACTTCGCAAGCTTCTCCTCCTGCGCCCAGGCGCAAATCTTTTCAACCTGATAATCCCCATACCCTGGAATATGCACCAACCGATCCGCCTTCAACCCCTTCCCTCTCACCGTCCCCCCAACAACCAGTCCCTCCCTCTCATCCCACCTCACCTCCTCCGCCAACAAATAACTCCTCGAATCCCTCCACCGTATCCCCTTGGGATTCTGCGTGCACAGGCTCCTAATTACATTCTGTGCCTCCTGCATAGCATCCAAGCTATGCACCTTCTCCGTCGTCGGGAAGAAATGACTGATGAAGCTCAACAGACTCTTCTTCACATCAGGCCTCCTCTTTGCAGGCTCCACTGTATCCAAATGCTGCACTACAGTAACCACGTTCGACACTCCCTGGGACTCAATCGCCCTCAAAAGCGACTCTCCATGCGTGTCCACCTCTTCTTTTGCAGATAGTATGAATATCACAAAGTCCGCTAGTTTGCATGCGTCGAGGACTGCGAGGAAATCCTGTCGTGGCGGAATGACATATTGTACCTTCTGCTTGAATCTTTCAATGCCTACGGTAATCACCCCGCTGGTGGGAATGTCGAGAGCAATGTCTAGTGATCCATTGAGCTTTCGAGCCGCATCTGCAGCATCGCCATCAGCACAAAGTGGGATTATAGAAATAATTCTAGCTGCACCACGGCGGCCATCGAAAACCTTTCCAGCGCGGAGAACGTCTCGGTGCTTATTGGCAGCAATTTGGCGGGCTTTGTTGCGGCGCTCGAGCTTGGAGAGGACCTGCTGGTGGGGGGTCTTTCGTGTGGATGTTTCCTCGGTCTTACCTGCAGTGTCTCAGTCAATACGGCACATATCCCAAGACTGATAGTGAAACATCAGTGGGGCCCGACTCTCATACCCTTGGCCTTAGCTTTTAATGATCCCTTGGTTGCGTATCTCGATTTGAATGGCTTGTGGCTGGACTTGGTCGTCGACCTATGGTGGTGCCCTGCAGCCACCATCTTGGATTACGTGAATAAGCTCTAGTCTATAGCTTTCGATGATTGCGGCTATGTCCTGAGCGTTCTTGTGGAGTGGTTCAAATATTTTGTGTGGGGCAGGTGTACATATGGCGGAGTGTTTCAACTCGATATTTTGCGGCAGTGGGACATGATATTGTAAAAAAAGTTGAAATCTTGGCGTGCGAAGCCTCTGGGGGTGTGGATTCAGGGTAATGAAGAAGCAACAAAGAATCCAAATCTGCTGAAATTTGAATAGAAACCATCATACCGTACTGGGGGCAGAACGTAATATGATAAATATAACCGCAAGGCCTTTCTCCCCAAGGCACAAACTACCAGATGGCTACTTCGTACTTTTGTAGCTTGGTTGTACATGGTACAAGTAGTACGGCGTATCAAGAGATGTGGCCATCCACGGACATAATTAACAGTAAACTGGTCCAATCACTACTATCATCACCAATCTGACTATGTCTACAATCATCCACAGCTCCTATCTCCTCGAGTAGTTTCACCTCTCACTGGCATTCAACTCAAGCCCTGCTGGGGGACAAAGTGCACTGCAATCCCGTGCAATTCCCAGCACCCGGATTTGAAATGTCTTCATATTCCTCGTGCTCAGTCAGCCCCATGGTAATACACAAACAATTTGCCAATGCTATCGTCTCGCCAGCGCTACCTCCCGCACCAAGCTGTTAAAGGAGAGTGGATCAAGGTAAGGTCATAAAGTTTAAATGCGTAACCAGGAAAGTCTAGAAGAGTAAATGAAAATGTCTTCCACCTCAGTAAAGAACTCCTAGCTCGTTCATAACAAAGGGCGCTGCCTTTTGAAAATACCATGATGATTGATGTAAGGTCAAGGATACATTTCTTCTTCGAGCCGGTATACAAATAAAAACTGAAACCATTGAAAGAAATAAACTTTTCTCTGTAAAGCATTTCGATTATCCACCTAAAAGCGTCAACACTGAAACCCGAGAAATAATAATGACGAACGAATAACAAACAGGCCGTCATAAAATAGTGAACAACGCTACCGCCAAATATGCAAGGAAACTAGAATGGCTATAATAGCAGAATAACCGTCGTTATAAAATAATGAAATAATTAACTAAATAAACCCCCCAACTTCAGAGTCATGCGCCAACCTTCGCCTCCCTCCCAACCAAGGTCCTCAATCCTCCCTCACCCTCCCTGCCTGGTAAAGTACCCCACTTTCTGATGTGTTCTCGCTCATTCAATCTCTGCTTTCTCATACTCTTCCCTCTACCCTCCGCTTCACCAGGCTCTGCAGTCTTGACGTCATAGACCTTATAGCTCATGCCGTCATGTTGTTTGGTCCAGGATCGAGATTTGATTGCATTGCGAACAGTGCTAGAGTATTTCTCAAGAGGAGGTAGGATGAGAATATCAACGATAATATCTTTGTTGATATTGAGGTAGCCACTGGGTATGGATTTGGTACCAGCAGGGAGGGCACCATTAATCCTATCCGTCGAGGCAGTAGGTGGGACGGCAATATTTGACCCGTTCACCACGCTCTTGCCCTTTCCAGTTGCAGCTGCCCTATACCCCTTTCTTCCAAACTCTTTGTCCTTATCCTCCATCAACCCCGGCTGAGGCGCCAAAACCAACTCTGGATCAATCCCATTGGGCAGAACTGGTGGTATGTTTCCCATATGTACCAGCACTGCAAGAACATCACTATCATCCGTATACACGTCCGATCCCCAGAGGCATCTTCTCTTACAAATCTCCGCCCTCTCCCTTTCATATAGATATCTCCTTGGAATCCTGATTTGGAAAATACAATTTTCTCTCCCTTCAAAGCGAGGCAGCATGCTATGTGTCGTTGAATACCCCTTATTCAAAGCATTACTATTGCCAGAAGGGTTGTATACCATCGAGCCGAGGTGGTACCGAGTCAGATTGGCAACAGAGTCAACCACTGGCGTGGAGTTTATAATGAGTTTTGGACGCTTTGCGGGAGGTTGAGGAACCGGAGAATGGTGCCGAGGCGGGTGGTGATGATGGGGCACAGGAGTCATAGCGCGTTTACTGTTGGTTTGGGCGATAGATTGGGCTTGTAAATGGAGTGGGCCACCATCAAGGGAGAAGCGCTCATCATTATCATGCGCGTGGTGAAGGTGGATATGATGACTAAACATCCGAATTTATCGTTAGCAAAATACAACAATTTCAATATAAGTCAATGAACTGAGCCAAGATTTACGCACTGATGTGGTGGATGGTGGTGGTGGACATGAACATGATGTCTCCGCTTCTTCCCTGTATTCATACTAACCGCCGATGGGGGGCCTTCCTCCTCGGTCTCTCTTTCTTTCTCGATTTTCTCTTTAGTCCGTCCTCGAACCCCTACAATGCTCTCTTCTTTCTCTTCCTTCTCCATCATTCCCCTCTTTGAAACCGGCTGCCCGCTCATTGCTTCTTCCATTCGACTAATATCGTAGCCACTCATTGTTAGCAAGGGATTCTTCCGGTCAATCTGTGCCTGCGCCACACTTTGCGCTGCTGCTTTCCTCTCATTCATTTGTTTACTGAGTAACAGCTCTTCTGCCCTGCCATGTTGATTATCTGCGTACCCTTGTCTCCTACGATCATGACCCTCTCCGGGAGGTGGAGGGGGTAAGGCAAATGGAGATGGTGGCATAGCAGTTGTGTATCCAAAAGATTGGTATGATGATGAGGTTTGTGGGGGAGGGTTAAGCGGTCCATGATTAGAATTCAATGATTGCTGCGGGGGGAGAGTGGCAATGCCAGCGATCATCGGAGTATGTGATGGGCCATGGGGTGCAGGTGGTGTAGCAGAGGTCATCGACGGGTGAGGGTTTGAGATGCTTGTCAGTGGATGCGAGTGGTAGGATGGAGGGCCATGTTGATGTGGGTGGTGGTTAGCGTGAGGAGATGATGGACCCATATGAGTGTTTGCCATCCTCTCCCTTTCTCGCTCCCGTCTCGCTCCCGCTTCTCTTTCCCTCTCCATTTCCAGCCTTTCCCTCTGCTCTCTATCGCGCCTCTCCCTTTCTTGCATCTCCCTCTCTCTGATCTCCTGCATCCGCACTTGTTCCTTTTCCCTCATTTCACGCTCCCTTTGCTCCCTTTCTCGCATTTCCCTATCCCTCTGCTGTATAATCCTCTCCCTTTCCTGCTTTTCCCGCTCGAACCTTTCCCGCTCTCTCAACTCCCGTTCCTGTCGCTCTCGTTCTCTCATATCCCTCTCGTACTTCTCATTTTCTATTTCCCGTTCTCGCATTTCATGTTCATATCTTTCCCTCCCTCTCTCCCTCTCTCTCTCCCTCTCTCTTTCCCTTTGTATCATCTCCTGTCTCTCCCGTTCACGATCATGCTCTCGTTCTCTTTCCCGATTGGGATTGTTCTCGCGGTCATGGTACGAAGCCGAGCGTGCATGACCTCGATGAGGCCCCTCATCCTGATGTTGGTGGAGCACAGAAGAAAGGGAATGTTGTGTTGTCGGAGCTAATGGCTGTGACACAGGGCGCGGTGGGACTCCATGAGGGTGGTTTGCCATGATCCCGGGAGGGCCATGGGGCATATGAGGACGGTAACCATGGTCAGGGGTGGCTCGTCCCTTCCCTCCACCATACCCTTGATGATGGATGCCAGGGCTACTAGCTATACTGGCATTGCGGCTCCTCTCCACGTTTTGGTGAGGATAATCAGGGGTGTATGACCTCTTGCTTGAGTTATAGTCAGTGGCAGGTTGGGATGGGGGTGGTTTAGGCGGAACAGTCTGAGTTGGATGAGCTGGGCCATCAAGCATTGCGGATATGCTCATGCCACTGGTTTGGCGTGGAGGAGGAGGTGGTGGTGGTGGCGGTGGCTGTTGTGGAGGTGCATTGCTGAGAGACGGGAGATCCCGGCCACCTGGGTAGGGTGCTGATTGACTCAGGTGACTAGGTGGAGGTGGAGGCTGCCGTCCTTGTTGTGAGTGTTGCTGTTGACTCTGGTGCTGAGGTGGAGGTGGCTGTTGTTGTATCTGCGTGCTTGTGTGATGGGGAGAGCTAGGGGGAGGCATGCCGCGATGGTGAGGTGGTGGAGGACCCACCCTTGACTCGGGGCCCATTTGGTGATGTGGTGGATGCGGATGGTGAGGAGCATGAGAAGGTAGTGGTGGCGGCGGTGGTGGGTGATGGCCTTGTCATTCCAGCACAACTCTTGATTAGCCCATGACCATCACATGCACAGTGTCAATAGGCACCCAAAGAAAGAGCACTCACCACGATAGACAACAGGAGATCCCGTTAGCGATGGTGCTCTGGAGGGTGTATGTGGCTGATCCGGTGTGCTGGCGCGCGGCATTGAGTACATTGGGGGCGGTGGGCCAACTGGCGAGCGACTTGTCAGACTGAGGGGAGTTAAGGAATCTGTGAAGCACAGGTTTGGAGTTAGTTTTTTTCGCGGCTCGGTTAACATTTAGAGCTCTTGTCTGAGCGAAACTTATATAGCCTGGCTAAAACCATAGTCATCAAGACCAGCAAAGAAAACATTTAGAACAAAGTAGCCTAGTCCGGGGTAACATAAAGTTAGGGCCAGCCGGGAGCCACTTGCGCGGAGTTAAACCCCCGCGCTGCCACGTGCCCAAACTGTCAAATAACCTTGAGTGACGTGCAATAGCAAGGAAAGGCCAACGAAACAATTAAAAGGCAATGGAAAAATTATGAACCTAATTTTCAGAGGCAGGAACGGCGAGAAAAAGGGGTGGGGCATAGAAACAATGCGGCCGACTTACCATTTCTCTGCTGTGGTTGAGGAGCTCTGTAAGATGGGGGTATTCGTTCAGACTCTGGTGATCTAGAGTGTTCTTTGTATTGTCGCGTTGGCTGTTGTATTCCGTGTGATGGATGAGGAGTATGGTGCGAAGGCGGCTGATGTGAATGCTGGACGTGGTGAGGAGGCTGAGGATGCTGTTGATGATGCTGTAATTGCTGCTGATGGTGTTGCTGCTGGTGAGAGTGGTGAGGCGGCGGCTGCTGGTGGTGATGGCCATAGTATGGATCACTTGACGGTGGTGATGGCCTGTGTATCCGTCCAACGGGGCCAGACGGTGGAGGAGGGCCATGGTGAAGCGGAGGAGGATGTGATAGATGATGGTGAGGAGGAGGGCCGTTGTTTACTGGGGCACCTGGTGGCATCCCCATTCCTGGCATCCCGGGCATGCCTCCAGGCCCTCCCCCGCCCCGTGAAGAATGCATATGTCGCAAATCCATTCACCGTCGTGAAAACCGAAACAGATTTGAGCAAAAACACGTCGGAGAAGCAGTTTTGATTATACAAGTCGTTAGCGTCTCAGAAAGCCAGCCTGTGACGAGAAGCAGCGGGTCCCAGCTGGCACCAGGAATAGTTGAAAAGGGGTGAAGAGGACAACACGGTCTTTTCTGGATGGTGATGATCGTGAGTGAAGGCAGTTTCTTTGTTTTGTTTTTGTTTTTTTTTAGGGGGGGGGTAAAGTTGTAGGTTGTGGTTGTTGAGCGGTGCGGAGAAGAGCAGGCACCGATGAGGATGGAGCGGAGAGAGTTGTTCTGGCTGGAAGGGCAGAAGATAATTGCGGTGGTGGAGGTGCGGTGTGCCGGGGGAGGGTTGTGATCCAGTTCTGGTTGGGCGAGCGGGAGGGGAGGGCTGCCCAGGAATCGGAATGGGGCCAAAAAGCTCGGGGGGGAGGCGGGGAGGGGAGCTGCCTGCAACCCAGACGATTGACTACAACACTGATGCGATCCCTGCTCCTCCCTGTCCTGTCGCACTCGCCTCCCAGCGCAGCAGCCTGCAGCCAACCTGTGCAGACGTGTGCTGGGCCATTTGCCTGCACTCCACTGCGGTGTGCAACTTTTTGCTTCTGGGGTTTCTACTTGAGTGGCACATTTCGCCGCTATGAGATTCCGGTAGAGCCGGAGGCCTGGGGATCGCGTGAAACTACAGAGAGTACAGACCGTGTACGGTTTGTTACCACTCGCACCACCAGCCACGCCCGGCAGATACATCCTTAGAGTATGGCCAGCCACAGGCCGCCCCGGTAACAAGTATATGTAGAGCTTCGTGTGACGCCGCGCGGGCAATCCTTGGCCAGCCTCTCGCTCTCGGGTATTTTAGGCTCACGCTCGTGGGAGCATTGCACTACACGGCGCTGAAGCAGCTACATACATACCGTACCTACCTAGTGGTGCCTGGCCGCCGCCCCGTTAACGTTGGGACACTTTATGCTGTGAACCATCCGGTGCCACCTGTACTATACGGCCGCAGCTTGCGTATGATGTAAGGGAGAGCCGATCAGTCCGATGTTGCGTGGTGGTGGAGAATGCAGGTGTGAATGGAGCGGGAAGGCCCTGCTCCCCTAGGTGTCTCGGGAAGGGTATGTACTGGTCAAGGCAAATCCTGTGGTTCCTTATCCGTGGCCATTGCTCCAGTCCGGTCGGTCTCCCGTTCAGCGTGGCTGCCAATATACCGTGCTTGGAACCCCGTGCTTGGTCTACGTCTCGCAAATCAATCAATAACCGCGGCTCAGTGCGCCCGTCATATCCCACCTCCGCCTACAGTATTCCGTTCTGATGATTTTAGGGGTCTCCGTGCTAATTTTATCTGAGCGTGCCAGGCAGGTCGATTCACGCTCGCTCATCTTGCATGTTACAGTTAGGTGGCAATGAATTTGGTACCCCCTTGCATTAGAGTCCTGCATTACCATACGTTTAGCACACATATTATAGGTTTAAAGCGTACTGCATACTCGCCCCTGTTATAGGTACCTCCCTTATATCAGAGTCCTGCATTAGCACATATTTAGTATATATATTATAGGTTTAAAGCATGCTGCATACTCACCCCCTATTATACGGGGTACCAAATTCATTGCCACCTAACTGTACATACTTAGAGTATATACTTTATGTATATATAGTTTACATATATATATAAGTATACAGTGCATATACATTATAATAATATATATCACTTTCCCCACCCACCCCCACCCATTTGCCATACCGGGTGCGACTTGTAGCAGTCAATAGATGACATTACATAGTAAGTTATAAAAAGCTACTTTGGGCCTCTCCCTTTGGATATCAAAAGAACGGTTTGTACCACACACACCAAACACCACACTGCAATAGAAATAGGCCTTGATACCCCCCGTGTGGCCACTGACACACCTCCCGAGTTTTTCGAATCATCCCTGTCCCATGCGTCTGCCCACCCCCCTGGCAGATTGCACCGCAACGTTGAGAAGATTCAGAAAAAGAAATGCGCACCGACAGAACAAACGACTAGTCTCGTGCCCAAACGACCTACTGTACCTACCGGTAGGTGGGTACCTAGGTAGGTACTGTACCTACCCACTTACCAGAAGGAGTGCCATGCCTCGCTGCGGATGTCAGTAAGCCTGCCTGAATTGACTGCACATGCTTCTCCTTCCCCGCAGAAAAATATTTCTCTCCGCCTTGCTCACCCGAGTGTTCAGGTCACATTTCACAACATGGAGATGTTGTCAACAGCAGCGTCATCCCACCATATCGCTTTCATTTACCCTTTTTCTCTCTTCCGCATGAAAAGCTCCGTATGCCCAGGTCAGTCAACCCCAGTTCCCTGCTTAATCACCCTACCAAATTTCTAATAACGCACTAGGTTAATTATGTCTCACCCTGGAAAGGATCCATGAAACAAAGCACGATGAGGTAACCAATCTGAGCTTCGTTTCATAAAAACTTAGCTTGCACAGGGGCATGTGCGCGAACACCTGTATTGCGATTTTGAAATTTATTGAAAAACATTAAGCCGGCTGCTTTTCTACCAGATTCCTATGGCTCACTCCAGAAAATATGGGGCGCGCAGAAGGTAAGTCAGAGCAGAAATCTTTCCCAAAGTTGGGATGATAATTTCATACCATGAAAAATCGATTTTGGATAAGACCCCTCAATATATTCTGTTTGTTGCAGGTGAGGATCGGCTGTATAACCCCTGCTAGTGCGACAATAAAGAGGCTCCCATAAGGAAATCTGAAATTATTGCATGCACGTAGATGTTGAAATGTTGAGACTTCTATTGTATATTTAAATATAAATGTTAATATGAATACCGACCGTAGAGCTTGGACATACGTGTCCTGCCTAGTCGCCTTAATCAAATAATCAAACTGACACTTTTCAAATGGTCGACAAAAATCATAAAAAGCAATTGCGGGTAACATAGGTTCGATTGAAACTAGAAATGCGCCAGCGACCGGCGCTGTAATATCTAGTACAACTGCCGCATACAGATATTGCCAGAAGCATGAACCGTATAGTCTGGTTGACATAAGGCTTGGAACTATAAAGCGAGATGATACGTATAAGACTCGTATGCTAAAAGTCGGTATTCCTAAAAATCCACTTTCAGATCTTAGATCGTTCACAATTCACTTATTCAGTAAAATCCACTGGAAAAAAAAAAAAAAAAAAATTCTCCTGAGGAATTGTTTGTTCACGTGACGCTTTGGGTGAAAACTAGCAGGCCGGCTAGCAGCTGCTTGTAATCGTGCAGGTGAGAAGTTTCGATTCCAAGAAATATCGATTCGATATGGCATGCATCTGCAGAAGATCGGTATCTGTGTCGCATTACCTATCATGACATGTGAACTCTTGTAACCGAGCATCCTTTGAATTCTAAATTGCTCTGGACTAATCACGAGGGGTGTCCGGTAGTTTGCTGCCTGCTAAGCTCATTAAATGCAAATGTCACCCCTAAAAGAAAATGTAAGAATCAGAGGCATTGAAATTTGATTTTGTGTTGGTGGCCGAAATTATCCCCCTCCCCTCCACAATTAATAATTTTTTTTTTCATTTTTTTTTTTTTTCCATTTGACCCCAGTTTACTATGCTTACTACGGAGGGTGTTGTGCCAACCAGACTACATGCTTAACATTAGTCTCGTGCCCGAAAACAACCAATCCAACCAACTCTATAATTGTTACTAGTCTGGTTGGCACAATTGTTACCAACAATGCCTCTATTATGAGTGTAGAAAAATTATGTCGAACAAAAGACTGTAGTATAAGTATATGCTTCAATCTATAATTATTATTAAGATTGAGCGTGAATGTTTAAATTTTGGAGAAGCGGATGATAATGTTTCGGAGCAGCATGAAAACCCATCTTGACACGGCGTATGTACTGTATGTCCATTGACCGCTTGTTCCCGCTGATTTTGCGTAGTGGGTTCCAAGATATCAATCTAGGTAGCTTAGGAATATTCTGATATGAGCTGAACGGTAATTCAAGTAAACTTTGGGCATTTGTGATGTTACATTAGGATATATTCTGGTCAAGAGCTAGTCTGGTTAGCACGTCAAGAGCCACCTTCTAACTAGATGAACAACTTGGGCACGAGACTAGAACATGCTTTGTCCATGGCATTCGATTGAGATCACGTGCTGCTATTCAAGAGTGGCAATGTTTCAATTTGAAAGTATCGGCCTCGTGCTCAATTATTTATACATAGCCGATGTTGATGTCTCAGAGCCCCTGGCCATCTGGTTGCATCTTGCTACCGGTAACTACCAGGAGAGGCTTGGCACTATCACATGTAAAAGCCCTAGAGCTAGGTACTGAAGAGAGCTCTCTCTCTCCCTTAGTACCGTCCCCAGTCTTCCACCCCACGCTGATCCACTCCCCGTATCCCGGACTCCCCAATCACTTGTCTCGCATATTTGATCAACTTTCGGTTCAAAAGTGTCCGTCAGATGCTTCTTATAATGGCCGTTGGCTGTCGTGCTTCACCCTTTCATTCGTATTTTTCGGTGATTATAACATACGTGTGCTGTTGATACCTTTCGAGAACAGAGAACTAGTAGCTGGTCCGGGGACTCGAGAATTGAGGTTGTTTGACTGTCTCACCCCCTGGTTCAGCTGACTGGGTTATTTTGTTTGGTTTATCATGATAGGTATACTGGCATACCTCAGTTGTTATTCGCCAAATATCAAGGCTGACTGTCTCGCTCACTAGACCACGTCCTAGGCCGGCCTTCAAGTCGGTTCCGCAAAATCCAAGTCTTCCTTGTCCTATCCTTTTGGACTACCTATCTCCTTCGTGGTGACCATCATGGCCCACCACTCATCCGACGGCTGTCCGCTAGGCTCACTCACAAGCTGACAGTATGGCAAACCGTCACCCTGACAATGCTTTATCTCTACTTCGCGCGTAACTTCGCCAAGATATTTGGTCTTGAGTGTCCCGAGCCTCTTGCAAATCTGTACAGTCGAAGCTACTTCCGCGCAACATGGGTCATGACCGCACTGGATGCAGGGTTTTGGACTGCAATGCCAATCAGGAGGAAGTGGCTGCGGGATATTGCGAGTATTGCCTTTTCGGCATACTACTTGATTGCAGCAGAACAGGCGGATGAGAAGGTCAGGAGAGTGAGGGCAACAGTGACAGTCGAGCATTTGAGGGTCAGCTGGGAGAAGAGCAGCACGCCTTACATCAAATTTATTACCACCCTCTTGCATCCCTTCAGGACTAGGTATGCACCAAGGCATTTGAAGATCCAAAGACCAAAGGAAAGTGGGCAGAAGGAGCCGGTTGACGTCTGGATATACTTCGAAGGATCCAGCGAAGAGCTCAAGACGCAGAAGAAAATAGTGTTGGATATCCCTGGGGGTGGTTTCGTGGCTATGGGGCCACGAAATCATGACGATAAGTTGATGGGTTGGAGCAAGAAGCTCAGGATCCCAATTGTGAGCGTAGAATACAAGAAAGCCCCAGAATATCCATATCCGTATGGACTCAACGAATGCTACGATGTGTATCACTCCATTATCACAACTAAAGGCAGATGTATTGGGCTCTCGGGGGAGGTTGTCCCAAAGATTGCCATGTCTGGAGACTCAGCTGGAGGAAACCTATGCGCTGGAGTTGTACTTATGATTCTGAACGCGGCTCATGACGATTTTGATGACAGACATAGGACGAACATGGGTCTGAGGTCTTTGCCACCGCCTGAGGGGCTCTTGTTGATATATCCTAGTTTAGATTTGAATATCAACTCTTGGATGACGGATGAGCAGGTCAGACTCATTAGGGAAAGGAGTACCAGACGGACTAATAGAGGAGTTGTGAGTAATAAGTCTGCATACTTCGCTCGGGCTAGTGGACAGAAGATGTCAGTGCAGCATCCCAAGGCTAAAGCAGACAACTACGACAGCAGCGACAGTGAGTATGAGGACGTTTTAAGTACCGCTTCTACTGCTCCTCAGGATATACAACACCTTCACGTCACCGCCCCACGCCCAAACACGCCGGATCTCCCACACCAGCCACCTCATACAAACACTCTTAGCTCTGCCTCTGCTGCTCTCGAAGCCACGAAACCGCCCACACTCTCTACCCGCCTGGCTATGACCTCGCGGCTCACGTACTTCAATGATCGGATTCTGACCCCTGAAATGATGCGTGCTATGGTTATCCTCTATATTGGCCCCCACAACAGACCGGATTTTTCAACTGATTTCTTGTTGAGTCCATTAGTGGCACCCGAGGCATTGCTGAGGAGGTTTCCAAAGACGTATTTCTTGACAGGGGAGAGGGATCCATTGGTGGATGATACTGTGCTATTCGCGGGGAGGATCAGGCAAGCCAAAAGCAGATGGGCGAAGGAGCGAAGAGAGATGGGGCTACAAAGTTTAAGTAGTCGGAGTGGGACCATGGTCGCGGACACTATCCCAGAAGTTAGGTTGATTCCGGGAAGTAGTCATGGGTTCTTGCTCATGGCCGGGGTACTTCCCCAAGCTAAAAGGGAAATTGTAAGATGTGCGAGATGGCTGGAGGAGATTCTTGCGGATAAGCCGGAGGCGGGAGATCAACTCGCTGTTGAGGAAGAGGAGCAGAGACCTAGACATCATTATCGTACCGATACTGGCACCACTAGTGTGGGTATGGAGAGCACGGATGATGAGGGGGATATGCCCCTAGAGATGGCGATACCGAGCCCCTCAGGCGCAACTGTGTCGCTGGCCAAGACCAGAGGTGTAGCAGGAAGAGGAGGTGTTAAGGTTAGGGGCCGGGGCAGGAGGGGAAGCCATGTGCTTGGGAGTGAGGAGGATTTAGTGGGGAGGAGAATGCAGGGTTTGATGGGTGGGTTGACTGGCTTAGAGGATAGGGGAAGTGGAGATGTATAGGATACACGGCTGTGGTGGGAATATTGTATGATTAGCTGCACGCCATTGTGGTTGATGCTTGTGATAGGTTTTATTATATTGGGGCTTGGAAGTTTGAGCTGCACCATAAATGCGTAAGTCTCTAAAAGGTGTGAGATACCAAGAATACAGATCTCGCCCTGCCTTGCCGTGAGCTTCCAGTACATGTGCACAGTCGTTGTATACTTTTGTCTGAGTTCAGGGTAACAGAAACCATCATCAACTAGCTTCCTATAGCTGCTGTTGCGCTCAGTGAAAACGTTTATGACTGTATGAGAACAAATGAGGAAGCTCTCCACTGTCAAGAATTTGCCAGTAGTAGCACTTCTTTTTGTATTAACGAAATTCACTGTCTATTATAAATCTAAATTATATCCAGCTTGGCAAATTTTTGTACTAGGTAGAGGAGGGGGGGCTTCTAGAAGGTATATTACTAGAGTCTGGTTGGCAACCTCTCGTAGGGAATATTGCTACATATAGAGTATATATAGGACTGAATTCCGTAACGGACCAGAACATATATAATGTAAATAAACCATGTTATGTGTTTTGTTGTTGCTTTTGTCCTGCTTCCTGCTAAACTTCCCCCGCAAATAATACCTTTCTTTTGGTTATTTATCTGCATATCTACCTAACTACAGCCTAACAACCCCGCGCCCCGGCGCCCCCCCCACCTTCCTATCCGCAACGCGAGGGTTACACAAGCCGGGTATCCTAAGACAATTCCGGTAATTTGAAGGGGGGGAGAGGAGGAGGAGGAGGAGGGGGAAAGCATGGGAGGGGTTGCCTTTCAATCGAACTTGAATGGTAAGGAAAAGTCAAGGAGCTCTTTGGCTTTTTTTTGGGGGGGCGACCCCGCATCTAGTAAAGTAGTGTAGTTGAGAGAACATAAACCCCACAAAATGAAACGATTTTCCCCGTTTAAATACTTCCCCTCCACCCCTCCACCCCTCCCTCCCCCTCCCTCCCCCCTCCCTCCCAACAAAAAAAACCAAAAAAAAAAGATTAGCCGGTACCTACTTCATTGACCATTAGGTTTGAACGAGGGGATGGGGGGATTTGCTACGGGGTTTGGAGATGGGATAATGGGGTTTTTAATTTGGAGTAAGCATGGTAGGATTGCTTTGCTGCAGAGCTGGCCTGGCGATTATTGCCACCAAGACTAAGCACCATGTATTATACAGTAAAGAATACTTAAGCAGCAACAGCCTGCGGCGGCGCACGATGATGTAGCCCCGGTCGCATGTTGGCGCCGGCCTAAAGATAAGGGTCGCCAGGATGTTTGCCCTTTGTCGGTTGAAATATGAAAATTGATAAATAGGTCGATAGGTTGTAGAAGAGCCGTTTGTTGAAAATATCGATCGGTATCGAGGACTCGGATAATAATCTGGCTTTTATTTACTTCTACTCCCCATCGGCTCTTGCAGGTACTCCCACAGTTTGCCTTGCCGAACAACTCTATTTTACGGAGTAATAGCTTAAGATTTTCGTCATCTACCTTCATATATCGCAATTTGAGAAGTTATACTCCATAGACACCCCCTTAATCCCCATTCCCTCCGCCCACAGGTCCCCGGCATTGCAGCAACAACGTTTTGCTACCGTCTTGCCTAGGCACATTACACGACATCAATCGGACCTATCAAGGTGCAATCAAGACAGCCCCAGATGTCCACAGAGATGGCCAGGAGTGGGAGTATGGTGTTTAGCATGTCGAATGTGAGCCCCTATGCCAATTCTTTTTCTGTATTGTTGAGTCTGTTTTTTCGTAAATCCCTCGTTTTGTTCGTGTTGAGTGGTTGCTTGTGGCCTCTTCCCCAGGCCGTAAGGACGGGTTCTGGTATCAGCATCAGCATCATTATGAAATTTTTTGCGACCTGCAGTCGAAGTCCCTGGTTGCCAGATTATTTGGATCTTGCTCGCCTGAGCTGCCTGAACCCGCCACGCGCCGCATAGACGCCGCACCATTCCGTGACAGGATATCCTTTCGCTCGCTGTGCTATCCGGGCCGAAAATTGATGTTCACGATAAAAGAGGCGTGGTGGAGCACATGGGATGGTTTTTCTCAATCTTTAACCTTACCGTACCGCTGGCTCGTTAAGTCAAACCGCCCCGCAACGCACATACCACAAGCGGGAGCCCCTCCTATCCCCTTTGTTGAGGCTTGGGAACGAAAAAAATCCAAGAGGAAATGGGGTTACGACGTTCCCTCGGGAGATTTCGGGGCCCTAAATTCTGATGCTAGGATTGGGCTGCTGTGATTGCCCCAGCAGATGCGCGAGGAGCTTTAGGGGAAACAGGCAGAGCCACAACGAAAATGTTAGCTGCTAGGGTCCGGGACTGAACCCAAACTTGAGTAACGGGATTTTGGGGGGGGGGGGGGGGCTTGAAATGACAACTGGAGGGCATGTTATTTGCCAGCAGCTTTCATGATGGGCAAGCTGACAGAGGGGATACGTTTCCTTGCGTACCTACCAAATTGCCGCCGGTCCCAAATCCCAAGACCGAGTTTGAGATGCATCTGGGTTTGTGGTATTCGTCAGTTGTCGTGTCCCTAGCTCTTTTGCTTGAATTGAAAACTCCGAAGTTGCTGCACCTCTTATTCGGCTGTGTATGCCTTATAAATTTATTCTCCATCCTATTGAACGGAAGAGGGCTGTGGCGA
The DNA here is from genome assembly GCA_015179025.1 of Terfezia claveryi. Lineage (NCBI taxonomy): Eukaryota > Fungi > Ascomycota > Pezizomycetes > Pezizales > Pezizaceae > Terfezia > Terfezia claveryi. Next base: position 513,313 of record WHUX01000019.1, on the reverse strand, counting down.
CTGCGCGACATGTCCACTGCACAAGAGCCAGCCCACGCAACGCCGGCACATCTCGGGGCGGGTCACGCGATATCGCATGGAGACGAACTCGTTAAATAACTGGATACATTTGAGAATTCTGGAGCTTTACAGTAGTCGAATCAGTTCGAGTCGAAGCGTCCCTGTGATATTTGCCCTCGTATCTTGCTTTTTTCGCTTCAATTGAGCTTCAGGTCACTGCAGCCGTTCTATCTAAAGCAGACCGCAATATTCGAGCTTCAGCCAGTCAGCCAGCATCCAATCGGCCAGTCACCACCTTTCGCTCCGTCTACACTCGCGGGAGCTCTACAGAACAGCTATAAAACATCCCTTTCGGCTGTCACCTGGACGATTCCCCAGCTCGAGCTCCCACATCACCCACCATTCGGCGTTCATCTCTCAGAATAAGAAAAACAAAAAAATAAAGCAGCGGCTCTTTCCCCCACACACGACATACCCGTCTCCTCGTTGGGGCTCCTTCCCGTCGGACTCCAGACCCTGTCCCCGACTCTCCGTTGATTCGCCCTGGCGGTGGTGCTGTTCCTGAACCATTCCATTTGGGCTTGTTCCAACCACCTTCACCCCCCAGCTACGTCTTGGCCAGGCTCTCGGCACGTCTAAAGCTGCCTCCTGGGTGCTCAGCAATCCACGAGCTTCGAGCTCCATCCCGATCTCCACCCAGGCCCTTTCACATCTCGCTCGCCCTGGAAGTCACGGTCAAAGCCCCCACGTGTCAATTTTATCCACAGTATCTATATCTTGAGGCCCGTTTCTCTGCTCAGTCGGCATCGGAATTCGACTCCCCCAACGACACTTGCCCAGACTTGCCCCTTCACTCAGCTTGTCTACTCTCTACCCTGCCCCAATACCCATCACACTCCTTGACGCTTACTGCGGCTTTTCTTTACTTGCCTTCGGGTTCTTTTGTTTACGACCTATTTGATTACTTGTCGCAATGGCTGGGACAATCGCGGCAGCTAACGGTGTTGGGGTAAAGGTGGAAGACACCAAGATTGTGGTGGTAATGGTGGGGCTACCGGCACGAGGAAAGTCACTGATTGCTCAAAAAAGTAAGTTGGATCCCAATGCCATGGAGTCGGTTGTGTGAGTGCTCCATGGGGCCGGGCGTGACTTCCTCTGGAACGAATGGAAAGGGTTGCCGGTAGCTAATGGGGTCATAAACCTAGTCGTGAGATACCTCCGCTGGTTGAGCATCAACGCACATTGCTTCAATGTGGGAACATATCGCAGGGCTGACACACCACACCCACCTGCGGATTTCTTTGCTGTCGACAACCCGGAGGGAGAACGTCTCCGCCGCTGCGCAGCGGAAGCTGCGATGCGAGATCTCATCGACTGGTTTGACAGTGGCAAGGGTACCGTTGCCATCCTCGATGCTACAAACTCAACAAAGGAACGCCGTCGCTGGATAGCTAAGCGCTGTGCGGTCCATGGATTCGAAGTTATGTTTGTGGAGTCGAAGTGTGATGACGAGGAGCTCATCATGGCCAATGTCCGCGAGGTGAAGGCCAACAGCCCAGACTATGAGGGCCAGGACCCTGAACTAGCAGCACAAGACTTTGTCAGGAGGATTAAGCACTACGAGGGTGTATATGAGACAATCACGGAGCCGGAGCTTACATATGTTAAATTGGTTAATGTCGGAGCCCAAGTTGTAATCAACTGTATCAGGGATTACTTACAGAGCCGAATTGTTTACTACCTTATGAATTTACATATCAAGCCTAGGTCGATCTGGTTGTCGCGCGTGAGTAGTACTTGTGTTGATGCAGGTGCAACATCTGAATGCTAACGTTATTTTAGCATGGCGAATCAGAGTTCAACCTTTCAGGAAGGATCGGGGGAGACGCGAATCTTTCGCATCGAGGCAGAGCGTATTCCGAGAAGTTGCCAGAGTTGGTCAAGCAATCTGTTGGGGACATCGACCTCACAGTATGGACGTCAACCATGAAGCGCACTATCCAAACCGCACAGTACTTGCCATATCGAAAATTACAGTGGAAGGCTTTGGACGAGCTGGATGCCGGTGTGTGTGATGGGCTTACGTACGAAGAAATTGAAGAGGCGTATCCGGAAGACTTCAGGGCGCGGGATGATGACAAGTATGTTGACCTCTTGATGATTTTCTATTCCCCTTGCTAATATTAGTGATAGGTACAACTACCGGTACCGTGGTGGCGAGTCATACAGGGACGTGGTCATTCGCCTGGAGCCTATAATTATGGAAATCGAACGAAGTGAAAACATCATGGTAGTTACGCACCAGGCCGTAATTAGGTGCCTCTATGCGTACTTTATGAATGTGCCACAGAACCGATCGCCATGGATGGAGATCCCGTTGCATACCGTGATAAAGTTGACGCCAAGGGCTTATTCAACCCAGGAAGAACGGTGAGTTTATGTTCTCAGCTAGGAGCAGTTCAAGTATGCTAATCAACTTGGTGAAATGTAGGTTCAAGGCAGATATTCCTGCGGTCAGCACTTTTAGGGCGCAATATACCTCGGCCAAATTAGAGGGTGAAGCCTAGCTGTCTCATAACCTCGAGAGCCTGCATGTGAATAAGGATAACTGAGTTTTCTGTCACCAGGCCACACAGTCCACCTGAGAAATCAAAAATTACCATTGTAACAATGAGTCTCCACTTAAGTTTTTCTTTCTGATGTTATTTGGGGATGGAGGAAAGGGGTTAATTGCTATTGCCTGTTATGAGAAGCACAAAATGTGGGCACGATTATGCAGTTTATTAATTGCTACAGACATATTCTCTTATGGGCTGGCTATGTAAACATGTAAACGGAAGCACAGGAAGGGAAATTCAGAATGGCTATGCTAAAGGGCTGGTGTTTTGGGAGTCACTATTGCTGTTGGATAATGATAAATATTTTTTGCTGGTTTTGAGATTTTTCGATGATTGATAGTTGGATTGATAATTGGCCCTGGTTCCTCACATGGCTTCATCCTCCTCACATGTGTATGTACTTCCTTAAGAAGTAATCCATCTTGCCGGTTTTAGGCAACCCCGCTTTAAAGCAGCGCAGGAGTAAATCCGGGCTGGCACAAGCCAGCATCGCGGTGATACCCTCCTGTCATTCCCCCCTCCCCTCCCCCTTTCAGCTCAAAGGGAAACAAATACCTACAGTCGACGCCATCACATAGGCCTGAGAATTCCAGCTATGCCTGAAGATTGCAGTCCTCATCAATCTGCGCCTGCAAGTAATAACGCCGAAGCGCAGAATGCGCAGAGACTAGCAGCGATGGAGGACGTCAGGCGCATTATGAAGGAGGAGGTGAGGACGGACTGGATTGATTTGTGGGAGGAGAGGTGGAGGAAGAAGTTGGAGAAGTTACAGCCGAGGGCTGCGAATCGAGGGGAAAGTAGAGATGGGACTGCTGAAGTTGGAGTAAAATTGAGAAAGGGTGAAGGTGAGGAGAGTGAAGATGGTGAGGGTGAGGATGCGGATGAGGATGGGGATGAGGACGATGAGAACGATGAGGACGACGATGACGACGGCGACAACGACAACAACAACGACGACAACGACAACGACAACGACAACGACAACGACAACGACAACGACAACGACAACGACAATGACAACGACGATGATGATCAAGAGGAATGGGATGGGGCAGGAATAGGCTGGGATGCAGATCGGAAAGATGGAGAAGAGGTTTGGGTTCACCGAGGTGAAGATTCGGATTTTTTGAAAGAGGCAGATACATATGCTTCTCTTGGTTTATTCCCCCGGTTGCCGCCACCAGCTCAGAGGAATAATGTATTAGGAAGCCCTGGGCGGGGTGGAGGAGGAGGTGAGGGCTGGGCTGCATCTGTGACTCGTCTTATGGGTGGTATGGGCTTCGGATCTTCTCCCCCGCAGTTACAACCCCAATCACAATCACAACCACAACCACAATCGCAATCAGCTCGGAGCAACGCTGCCTCAATATACCCCTCCTCATTCACTACCCCCTCCTTCACAGTCGGTACCACCCCAGCAACAGTATCCGCGAACCCATCCGCCCCGGGTTCGCCCCACCTACCACTCGCGAGCCCCTATAGATTTGCGAGCCCAGATAGTATAACTCCTAGTTTGGCTATGCTGAGGGAGAAGAGGAGGGAGGAGTTGAAGAGGCAAATGGATCTGAGTGATCCCGAGGGGAATTTGGGTTTAAAGTGTTGGGTTGAGAGGAGGGATGCATGGACGGGGGCGAATGAGGAGGGGTGTGTGAGGATAGGGAGGAGTAAATTTTCTGAGGTAGGTTACTGTCCTCTGCGGGTAGTGATTGGTAAGGAAATGGGTTAGGGGGCGTAAAGTATGTATGGACCCAGGCCTAACACCCCCCTTATACATCTACAGAACCTCCTTACAGCGTCTGTCAATGAAGCAGCATATTCAGCCATATACAGCAAATGTATTAAAAAAGCCTTACCACCAGTGGTACCGATCAACTTGAGACATATAGTATTTCCACCCCACTCCCCCTCAGCCTCATTTCTCCCCAATATATTAACTAGTTTGACTATATATCAGACAAACGCCATTGTTGCCGGATGGAAAAAAGACAACGAATGGCCACCAGCACTGGCCCCTCCCGAGCCGAGCTTCTCAAGGAGAAGACTTGTCCGAGCCTCGGGGAGGAGTGGACTTGGAACTAGTTCCCCAGCTACGAATAGCGGTGGGGGGCTAGGAGGATTCTGGGAATGTTATAAGGATGGGCTGTATGTGTGCATGTGTGTGCATATCTGGGCAGGTGAGTGAGGAGTGTATGCCGAACCGAGGGGTGGGTGTGTGTGTGAGGGGGGAAGGGTAAATATTGCTTTTGTCTGTGAAGGGTATGTTTGGATATGGTAATGAGTTTGGCTCTCTTCAGCATTTGGAAATTTCTTTGTCTACATCTTTTAAACTCCTGTCCTCGGCAATGGTGACTTTTGTCTAGCAAATTATGATTGATAAATGCAACGAATGATTTTTTTTTTTTTTTTTTTTTTTTGGAGGGGAGGAGAATTTACCCTGATAATATACCTATCCTTTTGAACCTCCTCTCCACACTTTTTTTTCTTTTTTTATTTTTTAAAAAAACTAAATTTTAGAAAAAAAAAACGATAAAATAAAACGCAAGAAAAAACCTAAATTTTTAAAAAAAAATTAAATTAAATTAAATTAATAAAAAAAGAGAGAAAAGAAAAAAGAAAAAAGAAAAAAGAAAAAAAAAAAGAAAAAAAGAAAGAAGAAAAAAAGAAAGAAGAAAAAAGGAAAGAAGAAAAAAAAGCAATAATTCAAATCCTACTGTTGCCAAATAAAAAAAAATGCCCCAAATCATAATTCATATGCGAGACTAGGTACGGGCCTTCCCGTCTGACTCTGACTCTCCCCCTCTCCTGCCACCGTAAGCCAATAAACGAAAACAGCTTCCACCTCAATCGTAAAAAAATATACGTACAATACCGCAATAAACTACGCCCTGCATGCATCCGGCCTCGGAGCTTACATCCATTCATTCGTTCCTGCTGCAGAATTGCTGGCAAATCATAATAATAATATCTCCGCCTTCCTCTTCCTCCCTTTTACAAACCCAGCCCCGTCCCCCTTACCCACCATACCACCACCTCACCACCCACCCACCCACAGAGTACCTTCCCTACTTCAACACCCCCCCTTTCCAACCTCCTCCCTACCGCTTCCTCACAACACTTTCCCACAATTCCCCATCCGGATCCGCCTCTACCTCCGTCGGCTGGTTCACCTCCATGACCACCGCCTTCGCCGGCTTCCCCACCCCGTCTTGCTCTGCCTCTGAATTCCCATATCCTTCCAGATTCAAGCCCGGTTTTCCTTCTGGCACAGCCAGCCGTTTCTGCTTCTCACGAGCTTCGTTTGCGAGGAGGGGCTGGAAGGTGTATACACCTTTTGGTTTTTTGAGAGGGATGTGTTAGCGGGGGGTTGTGTTAGCAGGAGGCAGGGTTTGGAAGTTGGAGTTGGTATGTGGGGGGTGGTATGTGGGGGTTGGTATGTGGGGAGGGTTCAGTGTGAGGTGGGCCAGAGGGGGGGTAGAGGGGTGTGTGTGAGAGGGGAGTAGGGTACCCGTAACTACCCCAACAACGATGGCGAGGAGGGGTGGAAGTTTGCCGCGCATGGGCAGTACCTCAAAGCTATGTGATTTGAGCCGACAATTGATAATCTTTCGGGTTGATGAATGGAGAGTTTTCCGGCCTAGGGTACGCTTGTTCTGTTCGATCGTAGTGCCGATGCGATGCAGCACCGGTGCCGGTAGTTGAATCAATATTGAAGTGTTTTGGGGTGACGTAAGTTAAGGCTGCCGAAGGCGGGCGCTACTCGCTCGTCGAGACTAGTTATTCAGCAGGCAACAGCAACCACGTGACCTAGAATTTTCGGATGAAAGGTGAATTGGAATTTGTTAAAAATCGATAGAATTACAAGTGAAGCACCATCGGGAATCAGTAGTCATGCCCGTTCATAATAAAACGCATAAAATAATCCGTGTTGAACCAAGGGTGGAGCCGTCCAAACCCGTAGCCCTTGCCGTCCCTTGCCTCCTCCCAGACAGAATTCCATGCCAAATTTCGCCCAACTCCGAATGAAATCGCACCTTTCTAAGCCTGAAACTTCTCGATAGGAAGTCCCGCATAAATAATCCCGGAACCCACCAGCACCCAAATCCCCCAGTGTTATCCTCACCCCCTCCTTTACTCACTTCACTGGTGGGTCCAGAAAACAGGCCTCTCTCCGGAATCATTCAGCGTCGGGAATTTCTCTCCTTTCTTCCACTGTATCTCCGGTGGCTCTAAACTCATGAACGAAACTCTGCTACTTGTTGCTTTCAATGACACCGGTCTTGAGTGTGTCCTTATATGACCAGGGCTCGACCCATTTGCCATACTCCCCCCAGTTGCACCCGGGGACACACCATCGGCACCATCAAAACTGCCCATATTCCTCAACGGACTCGGCTTTCTCTCAAAGCTAGTCTTACTATCCTGATGACTTAGCCCGCCACCCAGAAGATCATGTCCTGTGTTTTGTCCCGGCGGGACGACAACCAGCTCCGGAGTCGACACCTTGAGCATCTCCATACTGCCATTATTAGATTGGTAGCTGTATACATCGGGAGTCTTGTTGCCGAGGATAAGTTCCAAGTCGACGTCAAGTGTACCAGAACTTCTTCGCATCAGTCCAGCGGTAAGAGGAACCTGGACATTTAATGAATGAACAACAATATAGTGTAGACCGTGCACGGCGGAGCCGGGTTTAGGACTGTTCAAAGGGGCTGCATGTGACCTAGGGGTACTGGGGCGCATGGGCTCCTTTCCTTTGATGCTGTTAATGCTACTGAACGGTGAGTGAATAGTGGACGCAAGAGAGGTATCTTTGAGAGCAGGGCCCAGAGGGAGAGATGCTGATGGGAGAAGAGAGTCATCAATGAAGGTTCTGAAAGTAGGTATGCGGACACTGAACGATTCAGTTACTTCAATCCCACTCTCCATAGTGTACCCCTCAAGGCCTGTTCTGTTGGAAGAAGCAGTTATGGGTCGGTTCTCAATCGGCTTTGGCTTTGCAAGCTTGGCTAAGGGATATCTTCTACTTGTTAATATTCGGCTAAAAATTTTGCCGGAGCTTGTCTTGTGAAGTTTGCCTTCATCATCACTCCCCTCAATATTCTGATCTGCGTCCTCGTCGTCCTCAAACCCTAATGTCCTCCGTTCGACAATCTTTGTGGTGAGATTTTTTGGTACGGGTGTGCCTTTCGGGAGTGTTAGGGTTATTGTCATATTGACCTCGTCACCTGGTACAAATATCGATTTGGCCGTAACTACCTTCAGCTTTCCCAAGATCCTACTATTACCGTCCATTATTATAGCGGATTTTTCCACTCCAGGATTCTTTTGCGGTGTTATTTCCCTAGGCTTTTGCTGCTGTAGAGGGACAGATGGGGAGGGAGGGAGATTTTGTGTCGTCAACGTCAGCGTCGGCCGTCCACCGGTGCCTCTCCCCATAGCTTGCGGTGTTTCCATCGGAAATGTAAGAGGCATAGACTCCACCGGGAACCTTCTAACCACAGGCTCATCGGGTATGTCAAAGCGTGATTTAGCAAATGGGTCCACATAAGGCATGAACGTCAGGGTATGAGGCTTCGAGGTGTATGTCTTTGCCTCTAATGGTGTGGGCACGTTTGGAGTTTCATTGGTAGTAGCCCGCGCAACAGGCTTAATCTGTGCAATGAAGTTGTAGTTTATGTGGGGCTCGTGGGAGGTCGGTGGGAGATTGACTGGGGGGAATTTAAGGGTAAATGAAAAGGTCTTAGGGCCAAGTTCAAGATCTGAGAGGTGAGTCAGTGTGAAACCTGAGAAGTTGGGTTGCTTCCAGTGCTTACCTCCACTCCACAAATCCTCGGTAACATTGAAGAACGCGAGTGTTCGACCATTATATTCCGTTAAACCGCGAAAAGTAACCGAGACTGTGACTTTGGGAAGCGGACTCTTTACATTCATAGCCACATTGCCTACACTGCATGTTAACAGAACTCTGTGGGCCTGTATAGCTATGAAATAACTCACCATTGAATGATGATATGGGGCCATAGACAAGATGTCCACTCTTGTTGCCAAGTTCCTCAACTACAAAATCTTCTATAGGACGGCTCTTGAACCTTTCGCTGACAGACCAGGTTGATGGCCGAGGTCTTCCATGGAAAGACGACCGTTTCGTGAACATAGACATGGGTCCTGGAGATCCCGTCCTTTCTTTTCGTGCCATCTCCGGCTGTGATTCGCAAGCCAGAAGCTACGGCCCTCTTTCTGCCCTCTTTCTGCCCTCTTTCTGCCCTCTTTCTGCCCTCTTTCTGCCCTTTCGAAAGGGGTTGAGGCCGAGTGTTATGTTGTGACTATGGTTATGCCTGCTCGGAATCGGAAATAAGTCTCGTGCTCCTCGGTATGGACGAATGCTGGAGAACTGATTGCAGCCAAGGGACAAAAAACAAGAAACTCGAATTCGGGACAAGGAGCTCTGGAGCACAGGGCTGGAAGTTGTTGGGAAGTCTGAGTTTGGGTTTGCTGTAAACCAACATCGCAAGACCTTTGATGATTGTTTTATTATCGCACTCCGGGGCTCATAGCCAGCCACAGCTACCAGTACCCTGTTTGCTGATGTCACTAGGGTCCCGCTCTCTTGCTGCAGCTACGACTTCGCCAATCTTAACACGCAACGGACCACACGCACCACAAGGGGGAGTGTGGAGTTGTATGAGGCGATCACTCGGCTTGGACTTCCCCCTGGCGTACAATTCCCAATTCTCCAAAGCCCTCAATTCATACAGAGACTCCAACTCTGTGCTGGATGTGCTAATGCAAGCCTTCAGCCGTCATAGAGAGTCAGCAGAGTTTAAGGACATTGATTTCAGACGTCTAGCTCCTTGTGATGGCAAATTGATTGCTAGGCGGGCTGTCCTGCACACAAAGAACAGAAAATTTTAGGGGGACTGCACTGGGATCGGTGAATGCTGGGGCGCCTGTCAACTTAATTAAAATCACATTTCAGATGCAACCAATGCACTTGCGTGAAAATCGCAGACGTGGACAAGGCATTCTGGAAGGCATCTACCCGTATGCAGGCGGTTCGAACAATTGATAGCTAACGGACGAATATCTTTGTGCCGATTCGTTATGTCTAAGCAGAACAAGCCTTGCATCATGGCGTAGCAAATGTCGAGACAACACATCATGGGAGCAAGCACATCTTTGCTTTGGTGGTTCCACCAATTTGGTTTGTCGGACTACCTAACCCAGTTAGTGTCAGAGGTAGGGCTGTGTTGGGGGATGTGATGTTGTGGCATGTGTGGCTTGATTATCTTGGCTCTTACTGTAGATCTGGGCGCTAAGCCTCCCAAAAAACAATAGAACAAGCCCCATTGACTATAGATAGGTAACCTATACATACCACTCTGTACTTTTGGGGTGGCAATGTGGCATGAGAAATTACCGGTGCATCAACGTAAGGTGGAACTGGTGTGGAGCTCAGGATGTTGAAGAAGAATGCTCAAGTTTGAAAGCTGAGTACTGGGGTTTTCTAAGGGAATTTCGGTTACGGGGAAGAAAATCAACATTTCTGGCCTTAGTCTAGCTACCTCGGAAAGCCCCACACTTGCGGATCATGATCGACTTATGTGTAGTCTCGTGAACATACTCAACGTTTTCTGGTTCGTCCTATCAAAACACGTCCCCGAACCACGAGCTGGTACGAGTCGATACCGAATGTTCAATCCCATCCTAGATCCCATCCCTGCATTGAGCCAGGCTCAAAGTATGCTCCCGAAGCTTCCCGCACCTTGTCATGGGCTGGCTGTTTCGATAAACGTCCTAAGATAAACGTGGGATTAGGTAGTGATCAAGGCGGGTTACCCGCCACGCTTGTTGAGATGGACACTTCCGGTACTTCCTATTTTAGTGCTATACTCCAAGAATAAGTACTCAGCTAGGCACTATCGGGTGGCATGCAGGTTTAACATCGTCTGGTTGTATTTGACATCGTATTTCAACCAGACTACATATATCATATAGTACACCGTATCAGCGTGGTATGCTATGTACATGTTGATTATGCTCTGCTACATATCTTGGCCGCTGATTATTCAGCCAAGCGGAGTATTTGGTACAGTAGTACGGTATGTATTACACAACCATCAGCTTCGACGGATGCTTCGGCGGGTGGTATATTGAATAAATTTCTATCCTCACATGACTCTGGTATTTTCTTTTCCGGAAAACGACGGTGCTTACTGGACGGGGGAGTGTTCCATTCTGTGTAGCCGGGGATCGAGTCAATGGTATGGTTGCGGGGGGTGGTGGATTCTGATATGGAAGGGGTTGTTGTATTGCAGCCAGTCGGACCCGCGTTGGTATCAGATAATGAAAGAAGAAAACATTTTGTCCGAATAGACCAGTCGGCAGGAGCACGCGACCAAGGGAAGCTGCCTACAGTATTGGCTGGGACTCGATGAGGGTGAAGAAAAAGAGAGAAAAAAAACTGTCCGTAAATGCAATCAATCCTTTTGACTTTGGGGCAATTAGACCTAGTCCGACTATGCAGTGCCGTGGGAGTAAGGAGCATCCTATTGCCTGTCGAAGCTGACACCTCTTCTTCTCGCAAACCCCTCCAAGCCCGCGCGAGCCAATCCTCCCCACACACGCACCTCAGAAACCACAAGACAATAGGCTGCTCCAGGGAGATCGACGGCATTATCGAACATCTGGCCCTGACCACTCTCGCTTTCCTCCCCCTTCCCCCTTCTCCCCCCCCTCCTCCCCCACACGCCCCGTCCCCTACAGTTCCCCCTTCCGCAAGTCCCCGCGAGGCCTTTTGCACCCCCCTTGCTTCCAGTGGTATATCTGTTGACAGCAGTCACACAAGTCGCAAAGATTCTACCCACACTCGTTTCCCACCTCAAGGGCGAAGCAGGCGGCCTATGCTCCGGCGACGACCATAATAGAGACTCTATCCCCCTTCAAGACCTCAGCTCGGGCAAGCTTTGCGAGAGGGAATTAAAGGTCCTGCGAAAAGGAGACGAGAAGTTCCTCAGAAAACTCGATCAAGTTGAAGCAGGGATGAAGTTCAGCCACAGCATCCAATTCAATGCCGTTCCGGACTGGAGTTCGCACTATTTAGCTTACTCCGGCCTGAAGAAACTGTGAGTTCCTTGTTTACATCCCGGCTTTGAAATAGGGCTTAGCTCCGCCTCACTGTGGTCATGTTGATAGCTGTCAACATGGCAAGCTTGTGAGTTGCGCACTGCTGACCTTTTACAGGATCTATACTCTAGAGAAACAGACTTTTGGAAGAGAGACAGAAGACAGTGACACAGAAAGATCAGTTTTAATTACCGAACGGGCCGATCCAGATGTTGTCTTTAGGAAAGCACTCGACAAGGAGCTCCAGAAGATCGTCAAGTTTTACATTGAGAAGGAAGGGGAGATATTTAGAGACATCGATGTTCTAGCTATGGATATGGCGGAATGGGAAAGGGACGTGGGGGCTTTCGATGAACAAATAGGGAACCCTGAAATGTCAAATGGGAGCCGGAGCATCGGGGATGCCCTCGCCACCTTTAGAATACCTTCGAGGAGACACGGCCCTGACTATGACGACTCTGCTTCTGAAGATGATTATGAGGATGAAAGTAACACAACGGGTTTGCTTAAGAGGCTTAAGAAACGCCCAAGCACCATAGGACGGCAGTCGACTTATGGAGGGGCATCTCGGTCTGGTTCACGACCGGGTATGCGAAGACGCTCCTCAATGACAGGCTTAGATGACTTCCAGAGGATGAAGCGCAATGCTCTCTTCGACTCGCAACTCAGCTTAGCTAAGCGCTGTGTTGCCTTGTTCGTATCATTGCGGGAGCTCAAGTCATATATCCAACTCAACAAAACTGGCTTCGCTAAAGCGCTCAAGAAGTATGACAAGACACTAATGAGATCTCTGCGCCAGCCATACATGGAGAATGTGGTCAACCAAGCATACAATTTCCAGGAGAGTACCATGAGGAATGTGGATGCGAAGATAGCAACAGTGGAACAGATGTATGCCAGGCTTGCGACAGATGGGGATATCGAGGTCGCCAGGCGGGAACTACGACTTCATCTTCGAGAGCACGTTGTTTGGGAACGAAATACTGTTTGGAGAGAGATGATTGGTATTGAAAGGAAGGCACAGGCAGCGAATATGGGCCTGAAGAGGACACTTCTGGGGTCGGATCCTGAGCCCGGTGAGGAGAGACTTCAAGGAGACGATCCATATCAAGCTGGTGGCAAGATATTCCACACACCTCTGGGGAACATCACCTGCCCAAGCTGGCTTTTTAGTGGAAACTTCTTTGTGCTTCTGGCATGCCTCTGTATCTTTGTGCTCTTGCTCACCATACCTATCATCAAGAGCAAGGTACAGCAGAATTGCTTGGCGATGTTGGTGTTTGTGAGTTTATTATGGGCAACCGAGGTAGGTCTCTTGCTCCTACACTTTGATGGAGTTTAAATTGATCAGAGTGCAGGTGATACCTCTTTTTGTGACATCCCTCCTCATCCCATTCTTGGTTGTATTATTGGGTGTAGTGCGTTCGGATCAGAAGCCATATGCTAGGTTGGGAGCAAAGGATTCTGCGAAATACGTTTTCGCAGCAATGTGGACCCCTGTGATTATGCTTCTTCTTGGAGGATTCGGAATAGCCGCTGCGTTGAGCAAGTATGACATTGCCAAAATGATGGCAACTTTCGTTTTGAGCAAAGCTGGGACGAGACCAAGGACTGTGCTGCTCACGACTATGTTTGTGGCCTGGTTTTTGAGTATGTGGATCAGTAACGTCGCAGCGCCGGTGCTGTGCTATTCCATTATTCAGGTTCGAGCCAGTTGGCCCCCTAGGCTAATATATTCTTTACTGACAGAAAGACAGCCACTGTTGAGAAACCTCCCAGTCGACTCTAAATTCCCTAAGGCATTGATCTTGGGTATTGCTCTTTCATCGAATATTGGGGGCATGGCATCTCCGATTGCTAGCCCACAAAACATTATTGCTATCCAGAATATGAGCCCGTCACCAAACTGGCTTCAATGGTTCTTCATCACCACTCCCGTCTGTATTGTCTCCATTGTTATCATTTGGCTCTTTCTCCTAATCACCTTCCGCCCCAGCAGAGGCACCGTCATCGTTCCTATCCGCCCAACAAGGGATAAGTTCACCGGTGTGCAGTACTTCGTGAGTATCGTTACTATTGTCACTATCGGGCTCTGGTGTGTCTCTCACCAGCTCGAGCATATCTTTGGTGATATGGGTGTAATCGCTGTGATTCCTCTCGTCCTTTTCTTCGGTACTGGTATTTTAACTAAAGAGGACTTCAACAATTTCTTATGGACGATTATTATCCTTGCCGCTGGTGGTTTGTCGTTGGGCAAAGCAGTTAATTCATCGGGCCTTTTGCATACTATAGCCAAGGCTGTGGAACACCATGTTGGCGGAATGAGTCTTTATGGTGTGCTTGTTACCTTCTGTGCGATGATTTTGGTGGTGGCGACGTTTATTAGTCATACTGTTGCGGCGTTGATTATTTTGCCAATTGTGCAGCAGGTGGGCGTGGGGATGAAGGATCCGCATCCAAATTTGTTGGTCATGGTATGCCCCATCCTCCGAATTTATTGTGGGAAAAGGATTGCACTAACGATTTGGGTGGATAGGGTTCTGCACTTATGTGCTCCGCTGCTATGGGTCTCCCCACATCGGGATTCCCGAATATGACCGCTATCATGACTGAGAACCCGCATTCGGGACAGAGGTATCTCCGTGTTAAACATTTCCTGACGAGAGGTGTGCCGAGTAGTATCTTGACCTTCTTTGTGGTTGTGACAATTGGTTATGGACTTATGCGCATCTCGGGATTGTAATGAGGATTTCTGCTCTGTCTTGCTTCTGAATGCGAGTACCTAGTTTGGGATAAAAGGCCTGGGGTTCTGCGGGGTGGAAGTGGATTAAGCTGTATTTGATAAATTTCTCTGGTGATAATTTTATTTGCCTTGTTGCGCTATTCCATTCCTTCTGTTTGGTAGAGCTTATGCTGTTTGGGGGTTTTTTATTGTTTTTTTTTCTTGTCATAAGGATGGTATTTTTGGGGTTGTGGTTATACATTGTTATATATCCCAAGGTTTTTTTTTTTGTCGTTTTTCACGAGCATGACGATGACGAGCATGTATTTTTTTTTCTTTTGATAGTTGATTTTTTTTAACTAAAGTACCCTTTTATGTTTTAACGCGGGATGCGGAAGGTCTATGTAGTAGTGAATATGGTTCTATCACTAGTTTTCTTTGATTGGTTCTGAGTTAGATGTTATAGGAGCGCTATTAGAAACTGTAGGGGTTTGACGTTAATTGCGAAATTGCTTACGTGAACGCTTACCCTGAGATTACATTAGGTACTTGCAATGACATTTCATTAGAACTCGAGATTTGTAATTTGAAAAGCTAAAAAGGAAGCCATCTGGGCTCATCCCGCGCAAATAATTGATTAACAACCTAACCTCATCCAATCATCTAGTCCGGCGACCAATCATCTAACCATTCCAACATTCCATTCTGTATTGTCCCATTCCTAACCAATCCGGCTAAGGGGTTTTCCAGTCCAGACACATCAGTTCCATCAGGTCCAACATTCAATCAGTCCTCATAGCTACGGAAAATTTGAAATCGCTCTTGTGGGGCTGTCGTAGTGGGGTGGAGTGGGGTGACATGATAAAAAGTGGAGATAGGAAAAGATGCACAAAGAAGTTATTAAGTGTTGACTTGAAAATCATAAAAGCGTAAAAGAATATCAAATGGAAGTCAAAAAAAGAGAAAAGACGCCAACCACACTTTATGTCATGTATAAAGAGCCCACAAAAATGAAACAAAATGTCAATGTCAAAAGAAACCGGGTATCAACCATCCAACAACCCTCGCGAGATCTTAACCAATCAACCCAAGACTCTCTTTCAACACATCCCACGACTCTGGTTCCCTAATCACCACCTCTACTTTAGGCGCCAAACCCCTCTTCATCTCTAATCCTGGATACATGTGATACGCCTGTATTTTCGCCACCGCCGAGATCCTTTTTTCCTTTCTTCCCTTTACCGGCGTAGATGGTGTTGGTATATTCATGTCATCCCACTTCCCGGCTCTCTCAACTATTGAGTCCCTCCAGCCCGCAAGCGCCTCGTACCGTTCTCTCTGTCTCCAGTAAATATAACCCGGAGTCTCACGAACTGGTCTCCAGGCGTTCCGATTCTTAGGTGTTTCACGTAAGTCGATAATTTTCGATTCAGTAGCAAGGGAGACAAGCTCGGAGAGTAAGTCTTTCCCTTCCCGAGTAATTTCTTCTTTCCATAATTTCTCACGTGTAGCTTTATCTCTCTTCCCTACGTGAACACCATTATTTGTCACAGGGATAGCCGATGGCTTGATTGGTTCAAACAACCAGCTATTAGTAGCGGAGAGATCAACCTGCTTAATTCTCGCATTTTCTTCCCTGAGGAAATTCACCGCGCCACTGAGGTTAGTGATTTCACTCTTCAAGCTTGCCACTTCACGTGCTGTAGCGACTGCCCTCTCTTGTCCAGTGCGATCAATATCACCAGCAGTGCGCTTCTCTTGTGCGGTCTTCTTCCACTTCACAACATCTCTTTCCAGCTGCAGAATTTCGTTGTTCAGCTGTTCAACACTGGCTTCGAGCTTGCTCTCGTGGGTGACTGAATCCTCGAGACTCTTCTCAAGTTTTTCAATGCGCTCTGATTGCTTTCCTACTGTGCTCATGCGGCTTTCTAGGTGCTCGATCTTGACAGCAGCCTCGTCCAAAGATTTCTCCTATGGTTGAAAAAGGGTGTTAGTGTCGCACCATGAGGAAGGAATTTGTCAGGTATACATACCCTGACTCTGATCTGAGTAACAAGCTCACGAATTTCCTCCTTGAGTCGTCTACACTTATCTTCAACATCGACGTTGACAATCTTGGTGTTCTTGAGCTCCTGGGCACGAACAATCCAAGGAGCAGGGGCCCTCTCAACTATTTTACAGTTAACAAAGCTCCTTGTGTAGAATTTCGAGGAAATCTTACATTCTGCAGTCATATCCAAATCACTGGCCATGCTACCCAGATCCACTAACATATTGGTTAATGATCTTAGCTCCTTGCCAAAGGCGCTGAAAGTGTCTGTTTCAGCCATCATCAAGGTCCTTTCTGTCGTCTTGTACATGACGCTCTGTAGCTCGGCAAAAGTGACTGGCTCAGTCCTCCCCTCTTCATGGTAGAGCAAGTCAGCAACTGCATCTCCCAATGCTCGAGCATAGGCTGCAATCTTCTGCATAGCCTCCTCGCATTCCTCAAACGACTGCCTAGTTTCCATTGCCAAGGACAAAGATCTTGTTTGCAGATCACTAAGAGATCTAAGAATTTTGCTAACCACAACCTTCGCACCGCGACTGTGTGAAATAATTGCATCCGACTTCTTTGCGAATATGCTAGCCAGCTCCTCCTCGTCGATGGTCGGATTGACCTTGGTGCTAACCATGTACTTGATATGTGATACAGCAGCAGCAGCGCACTCCATGTGACTCTGCATGAGTTGCACTCGCATCTGCAAGTGCTGTGCAAAACCCTCCAGCGTGTCTGGTAGGTGGATCTCTCCCAAGTGAGAAATGACCGCCATTGTTCTTTGAAGCTCAATTGCGCATTGTTTCTCCTTCAAATCATCCCTTCTCAAAGAATCAATCCAACTATTGAGAGCCCTCTCCACGGGGTCTAGCTCATGCAAAGCATCTCTAAATTTGTTGAATTGGTGAACATTGCACCCACTAATGCAATTGGTAAATCGTTCACACATCGCTGAGATCCAGGTAAGCTTATCACAGATATCGCAAGCCGCCATGAATGAGTCTTCACTGCCATTTTGGGGCTGGTTTGCAGAGATTCGTTCCTTAATGAAAGTGTTCAGCAGGTGGGACTTAAATGCCACTCGCCTAAATCGTAGGAGAGAAAGGATAGAATCCCTCTCATGAAGGAAAGCTTCAGGAAGGAACATCTATGTTATTAAGTCGTTAGTATTGTAGCTTCAAATTCGAAGATGACCATACCTGCACAATCTGGAGGTGCTCCATGGCCTCCTCTGCTTCCATTCTCCTCAGCTCCAAGTCAATGGTCTTATTTTGAGCCTTCGTAGCAGACAACTGGAGTTTCAAGTTGATGTCCATCATAGACCTGGATCTTGCGGTCAATTCCTCGGCCTCTTGTTCCGTAATTTGTTGAGAAGCACGAAGATCCTCGAGATCACTAAGAAAGCAAATCAATCAGCTATTATTCCTAGATCGCTTCAGAGTATTTTAGCCTACCTCTGCAGAGTATTAACTAAATCGCGGAACCGTGTAATTGTGTACTCAGCTTGTTCATTACTCGTATCCAATTGTGCAACTCTCTTTGTCTGTTCGGCGATGAACAGATCCTTATAGTCAAGCTCTTCCTGCATCTGCTTCTCAGTCTCGATATGGTTGATCTCCAACTCATCAGCGAGCTCCTTCAAAGCTTCCAGATCCTCAATTGTGGCTCGTAGTTCCTCAATCTGTTCATTCATACTCAGATTACGGTCTGTCAGCTCCTCCAGCATTTCTTCAGCCCCAAGTGCTGTATCAAGCTGTTGGCGAAGGTCTTCCACGGCTGACTCGGCCTGATACAGCCTGTCTTTTGTTTGTTCGTACTGCTCTTTATAATGCGAGAGTTGCTCATTGTCCTCCTGCAATCCCTTAATATTATCCTTTAGTTCTATTTCGGTCTGTTGTGTGATATCTTTCAATCGGAGGAGCGCGTCTTTCAGCCGTTCATTTTGTTTCACCATCTGTATCCAACCGGCTGAGGTCTTCTCTTCTGGACTCATTTCCTGACCCAACTCTTTGTTTTCCTCACGCAAAATCTCAATCTCCATTTCGAGTTCTTCAGCCTTGCTCCGATATAACTCGACTTCAGTCTTTAGATACTCGACTTGCTCCTCAGCCATCTCCCGGTCGAGAGTTGCTATCTCTACAATGACCTCATGTTCTGCTTTGGAAGTTTCAAGTTCTTCAACTTTCTCCTCGGCTTCCTTGAGGTGCTTCCGGAGCTCTCTGTTTTCCTCTGCTTGAGGTTGATACTTGGCTATATGGCAAACATAAGGCATTGATTACCCGTAAATGGGAGACCAAAGAGCACCTACCTTGCAGCTTCTGAATAATGGATTCAAATTTTTCCTTGTCTCTTCTAATCTGTTCCATCTCTTGCAATTTCTCTCTATCCTCTAATCTCTTCTTTTCTAGGACCTGAATACAATCTGTGAGCACTAAATAATCGAGAGTTGACACAATATACGAACTTTGATTTTAGTTTTCAGGTCCTCCATCTCACGGCTGGCATCGTTAGCTGGCCGCCTGTGTAGCTCTGGGCTTGCCGGGGCCTGCGGAGCAGTGACCAGCAGTGGAGCTCTTGTAGATTCTTTCCTCCCATGACTCTTTTGTGCTATTGCCTTTGATGACGCTGCTGCATCTGTCTCTCCACTGCTCCCTGCTGCACCCCTCTTCTGAAACGCATTTACGGCAGAGATACTTTTGACGCTAACCGATAATCTTTGGCCAGATATTGATCTGGCAGTTGGTACTGTTGGGGATGCAACCTTCTGGTCAACCGGTGTTCTGGACCCACCACTAGAGGCTCCTGAACCAGGCCGTGGAACACCAGCCGGAGAAGGTGAAAGAGACAGATTCTGTCCTGCCTGTCCTCCCATTTGCGAGCCCCGCCGGCCTGCCATAGACGTCTTCGAGATGGCGGTAATTTGTGCTGGACCCATGGAACCTGGACGTGACGGTGTGGTCGTACGGGTTGGCTGCATTGAAACCGAAGCGGGTGGCCGAGTGGATGACCCAGCCGTGGAAGTAGGGGTTCCGGTCCTAGACGGCGGTTGCGAGGTTGAGGAGGGAGACATCTTGGTTGCTCCCTAAGAGATGGACCATGAATATTAGCATCGTTGACCTATAAAATGGCTCTAACCAGGCGTCAAGCGGGATCACGATTTTGTCCTAGAAGAGACATTCACTGGATGTGTTCCTCGAGCACAGCGCTCCCCTCCTTCACTAAGACAACCGACCTTCATTTGCCCAATACTTGCTATCCTACTTAGACTCTGCCTAGCTTGCGGCCTCTGAGCCTGTTGAGGGGCCCTCTCAACCAATCGCGGGACATTCGACCTGTAGAACTTCCCATATTTGTCCGCACATTCGAAGTACTTTACTCCCTGCACCGAACCATTGTTCTTTCCATCTGGAATATCAAGCTCAACACCAACCCATTCTCCTGGCGCAAAGTCTGCGGGCCCAATATAACGGACAATGGCTAGTTGCCCGTTGACGTCGACACGGTCTCCAATCTGAAAATCCTCGGTCATGCTTTCGTCAATAGGTTGACTTCAGTTGTTGAGATGTCAAGTGCCTGCGGCGAAGGGCCGGACGTATATAGAGGGGATGGAGCTGCCCTGCAACTCACGGGATTGGATATGTATATGTTGATTCAATGATTACTGGTACATTAGTTCGATCTCGTTCATGAATGCTGATGTGCGGTAATAATCCTGCATAGAACGTGGTAGATCGCAGCATGTGGTACAAATGTATTTGGAGAAGGTACTGTAAGCAAGCCAGCAAGGGGAGTTGTCACGTGTGAGCAGTGGGTTATTTTTTTTTGCGATCAACCTCATATTACATATTCGAAGGTTTTATATATATAAGATTGTACGAAAAACGCGACTATCATGGATATTACACAATTCATTATGCATAAAAGCCTTGCTCTAACAAAGAATCTCCAAACTCGAACTTGATGACCACAGACGACAGATTAAACACAGCAAAACCCTTAACGATTGAAGATCTCATCGCAGGCGACGAATTTCTAGAGAAGGATCCCAGACACTGAATATAAATACTCATAACCGATTACGCAAAGTCCTCCTGGTAAACTTGTTAGTTGTAAGTGCTATAGACAACAACAGAAGATCCAACTCACCGCTGCTATCGTTTCCTTAATCCTCAAAAGCATAGTCGTCTTCCACTTGTCCAATTTACTCAGCTGGTCGTAGGCAAACACCTTCTCTTCAAACAAATCGCTATCACCATTCTCAACCGCTTCTGCAATTTCCTAGATGCGGCAGACGCGTTAAGAGCCGTCAATGTGAGAGTAACGTAACAGTACTTACAGTGAGAAGTTGGTACTCTCTTGTTGACGGAAATGCCATGTCGAGGTCCACGTAAGTCTCTAGAGCTCTTCGGGTAGCAATCATGTCCTATCGGAACATATTAGTGACTGGAAGCTCTCGGCAAGGAAAAAAATCCCATACACCCTGAGCTAGATGGCAGAACCCAGCTTTGAGGAAGTAATCCTTCAGACTCCATTTCATCAAATTATTGTTGACACTGGCTCGTGCCACACCCTCGTAACGCTCAATCGCCTTTGCGTACATTTTTTCCAGAGCAGCCAAATCTGCGACTTTGAGGTAGACCTTATTTGCGAGTCTGATTTGAGAAGTAAGCAGCAAACTCCAACTAGGCAAAAGTGCAGAAATACGCACGCTTCAGCATTGTCACCCGAAAACCAATCTCCGGCCAAGTCATACGCCTCAATAGCCTTTTTGAAATCCCCCAAGTCAAGTTCCCAGAGCTCAGCCAAATTTTGCTGATGTGTGGCTGCACGCCTGAAGCTACCCCTACTTGTATAATGCTTTATGGCTTGCTCTAGACACCTTGCAGCGTTGATTGGGTCTTGTCGCTTATAACTCTTGAACGCCTCTACCATAGAATTCGCGGCATCGTCTGGTTCATTCAACTGTCGTTGAAGGGCAGCTGCCTTCTCAAACGCCTGGCCAGCCTCCGGACCTTGGCTCTGAACTCGAAAGGCATTTGCAGCTTGTTGATATAGATCGGCGGCGTTTTCTAGCTTTTCTGTACGTCCACCGAAGAAAGAGAACCCACTGGAGGCACTAGCTTGTGCTTTTTCAGCCTGCAGAGCTTGTTAGTGATTGAATACCACGGGGGTACCAGGTGAAAGCATGCCTGAGCTAGGAGAACTCGTGGGTCAGACATAGCTTTAGCAGTTGGATATGAAATCGAAGGGTATG
Organism: Terfezia claveryi; assembly: GCA_015179025.1. NCBI lineage: Eukaryota > Fungi > Ascomycota > Pezizomycetes > Pezizales > Pezizaceae > Terfezia > Terfezia claveryi. The sequence goes on along the minus strand of WHUX01000019.1, from coordinate 491,558 downwards.
GCCGTATAGATCCTCAATCAAGCTGGAGGAGCTGGCTATTCACCCCACCTACTTGAGCTGGGAAGAGCTCCTGCTTGGCGTCATGACGTTGGACACCGCTAGTCTGGTTCAACATAGCGAGACATCATATGATTCTGATATGTTTACACAAGTAAAGGCCCCACCGCATAGAACTCTCATTCAACTTCAGTATGGCCAAACACTCCTCCAAACCTCGCCATACCCCACCCTCCGCCAAATCTTCCACCACTTCCTCCAAACCAAAATCTGCCATCCACAAGCCTAAACATTCCCCTTCCACCCGCGCCCACCGCGCCCGCGCAGAGCTCCTAACAACACACATCGACACCCTCCTATCCCAAGCTACACACGAGCTGTTCCCTGCCATCGACCCTATTCAGCGGAAAAAAGATAAGGAAGCAAAATCTAAAGAGAATCCATTAGCGGGTTTGGCGGAATTACATAAGATGGAGGTGGAGAAACAGATGGGGGATAGGAAGATGGAGGATGAGCTGGTGGGGATCTTTGGGGCGGTAGGGAAGGGGTTATGTAGGGAGGGGAAGTGAATGGAATGAGGTGTGGCTGGAGAGGGTATATAATTGGGCGAACATTGAAATGGGTATATGTGGAGGACCTTTGTTTGCCGGTGCGATGACGAGGACAACTACGGGAAAGATATGGTTCTAGGTTTGCGCGACCACCCTCGAGCTCTTTGCCAGACTGATGAAGCTGCTTACAGCTTTGCCATCATTTCCTCCGTAGATGCAGGTAGTCTGGTAGAGATACAGTGTCAATTTGTCTCATGTTATGGGAACATGGGTTGATCGACGCAATGTCAAAAAAGGTATTTTCGGTCAAGTCTATCAAATCAAAAGCTCAGGGTAACTTGGTTATAATGTCTGAGCCGAACTAGTTTGGTTCTATTGTAAGCCTAACTGTTATACGTAACCGTTATCTACAATTATCTACAATTATCTATATACACTTATCTACACTCATATATGATTATCTATACTCATCTACAATTCCTAATTTGCAATTACACTCACTCCCAACCGTTAGAGGCTACTTAGAACTGGAAACCTCGGTTACCAGACTAAATTTCCGAGAACATCGAACTCTGGAGCCTCCCGAATTCCCTCTCCCTTGATATGTCCGCAGCCAAGGACGAAAATGGAGCTAGGTTTGGGCGGCCTATACAGAGTGAAGAGAGTGACGAAGCCGGGGGTGTCAGTGGTGTTAGAGGACGTGGTGGCAGAAACGGTGAAAAGTGATACAGTGTAGATGCCATGAAAATATACCTAAGGAGAGTAAGCCAGTAGATTTCACAGGCAGGGTATATGGAGATGGGGAGGGTAGTGGAGACTCCTAGGTGTGAAGGTAACCAGACTACAAAGCTAGGATAGCCTTCTGAGATTTCTCATGAGAGATCCGTCAAGACGCTGCAACAGGATCTGAACCAGCTTTCTCTTCAACCAAACTCTCCCTTTCGTTCCGAATAGGAATCAGCATTTCGATCACTATCAGTCCCTTTTAGATTCTGCTGCTAATATAAACTAATTCTCATTCTATAACATGTCAAGCTTAAGCAAGATTCCCGCTATGCATGTACAAAAGATAGGAAAGGTCCGCAGACCGAGGACAAAAAAATCCTCCCCCATAACCTCAATATTCCGCATCTTCCGCAAGCTTTGTGATCTTGAGAAACGTCACCTCAGCCTAACGCAAAACTGGACTGCTGAATAGCAACCCAGAGACTGTATTTCCAAGTTACCCTGACTAGCTGTGACATACACGGACCGAACTACTTAGTTGCAACGGACTTAATACTCCCACCTATGAACGAATTTCGGGATACGATTGTACCGCCAGGCGAGTCTTCTTACTCTCATTCCTCATTTCTCCTCTTGTCAGAAGACTCCAGTCTCTTATTCTCTTGTTTGCACCATGCCCAAGCTTCTTAAGCCAATATGGTAAATGTTGACAGTGAGCTGGGCGATCATCCAACTTTTATCCTTAACCTCCTCCCTATCCAAGCTCTAGTTCGCAAGCCCTCCATAATATCTCTGTAAGAAAGAAGAAATGTACAGAAACCAACAAAAATCGATAACAAAAATAACAGATTAGAACTTGAAGAGGACAAGTCTATGGGGATATCTTTACCAGGAAAAATAAACAAAACAAGGAAGGCCGTAAATCTTGCATGAATGCTTTTGAAATTGCCAAAAAAATCTCACAACAAAAAAGAAAAATGCAGCTGGACATGGGAACGGACAAAGGAACTGACCGCTGGTTTAAAGAAGTGCTGGTTCAAAGAAGCGCTGGTTCAAAGAAGTACTGGTTCAAAGAAATACTGCTTCGGGCTCCTTTGGCTGGTGCATAATTCTCCACAGCTTCTTGTGTTGTTCCATGAAGATGAATGTCAAAATCGTATGTGGCCTATCCCCAAATTGTCAATACACGAATCTCATAGTATACGAGACTATACACTCACCCTAATCTCGCAAAACTTGGCACCCAGCCCCTAAACACCCACCGTACCCCCTCCTTTTTTACCGTCGTTTTCAATACACTCAACACCCCCACCCCCTTCCCCTGGCCAACCATGACCCTCGTCTTCACCACATCAACCGGACTGCAAACCGTCGTAGCAACAAGGCCACTCATCAAACTCGCCGCAAAATGGGTTCCTACTCCATCCCCCCCTAATCCCGCCCCCAAGATTAATTTCTTGAACTCGTCATATGTCGCTAGCTGACTTGCAGTCATAAGTGCTGCTCGGAGTGTGTTGGGCCAGACCCCGCGGAATAGGGAAGACACTCCTTCGGTCGTAAGCATTCTGTAAAAACCGTCAACGGCATGTTTGTAGTTAAGACGCTGGGAAGGTGGCAGAGAGCGGTCGTTTTGCATGCGAACATTGATAATGTCGGCTGGGTTCCCGGCGGCGCCCCCAGCCATGCCGGAAACGGAGGCCATGAGGACCAATGTACCAAAGGAAGGAGGAATTGTTTCGCCAGGGGGCTGGAAGTGAGATTTGAGCGTTTCGTAGACGCCGAAGCGGGTGGTGGAGTAGGTTGCCTGTCGGAGGAGGCTTGCTGAGAGCTATAATTGAGTGTTTAATAACAGTCTGGCTATATGGCGGGGTTACCCTCAAGTAAACTCACCCCGCTATATAAGGCCAGAAACCCTGTAACTCTCTGTTAGCTCCACCCTACACACCACAGAAACACGTAGACTTTTTCTCTCATACCTTCGTTCCGTGCAACCTTCACAAAGGTCCCCAACATTGTCGGTGTTGCTCCTCCAGCAGTAGTACGAGCAGTTTGCATTCGGACCTTCACCAGATCTAAGACCAACATGGTTAATCACGTGCCCAGTTGTACCTAAAAGGATTGGAACCCACCCAATGGATGTGTAAAGCAGGCAGCAATACAGCTTGCACTCCCACCGAACCAGAATGGATAATGCATCGCCCCAGGCTTTGCTGCCGCTGGGTTTTTGGCAGCCATGGTCGCTCGCACTATTCTATGCTGGAATGGTGCTACTTTGGTGGCTCAATGACAACAAACACAGAAAGAAGGGCACGAGACTAGAAAGAAGTTCATAAAAGCCACAAAGGATGCATGGATTATCTACCTACTGACTTCAAGATGGTTATCACATCCTTTGGTTTTTACGCTTAAGGCACCGTACTGAGCGCTAGCAGCTTTTTCTGCCCCTGCAGGGTATTCTGCGGTGGTAACCAGTTGAAAAAGGTTCGGATGACGGCGCCCCACAGGGTTCTCAATTGAATCATTTGGCCGGTAAGATCACTGAGATCTCTGCCAAGATGATATATATGTTCATTTGCAGTTGACAGACGGCGAGAGAAATGAATCCATATTTGATGTGTGTTTCAAAGCTTAGCCGTTGTAAACAAAAGCCGAGGTGGATTGAACTCTCCCTCGATTACCAAAGCTACGCTGCCAAAAGTTATCCCCCCCCCCAATATTCGATCACCATGAAACCCTCAATTGCCTCTCATTGCCTCCGGCGCGCACCACCGCTTCTACTCCGCCGATCAGCCCCATCACGGACACCTCAACTCACTTCATTGATAGTTCGATTTTCAACAGCCTCCGGGCCAAAAGCGGTGTTGAGAATACAGAACCGCTTCTTTTCCTCTACAACTCCCTTCTGGGATACCCTACCCCCGCCCCCACCCTCAACACAGAATGCCATCAATGCCACTCAAGCTGTACGGCGGTCGACCCCCTACCGGCCAGACTATAGCTCCCATTATAAACAAAAAAATACCTCCCTCCTTTACTACACAGCCAGGTAGTCAGTCCTCTATCTTTACGCTCCTGATGAATCTCCATTCCACCACTGAACCCAGCTGACTGTCTCCGCTTCTCAGCATGATTCTAGCGACTCTTACCCTCTCTTATGCCTCCGTCCCCTTGTACCGTGCCATTTGCCAGCGTACCGGCTTCGGTGGCATTCCCATCACCGACTCAACTAGGTTCACCCCGGACAAACTCCTTCCCGTAGAGAAGGCACCCCGCATCCGAGTCACCTTCAACTCCAGCGTCTCCTCCACCCTTGATTGGAAATTCACTCCCCAACAACGCGAAGTGTATGTGCTGCCCGGGGAAACCGCACTCGCATTCTACAAGGCCAAGAATAATTCTGACGAAGATATAATTGGAGTGGCTACTTACTCTGTAACTCCAGGACAAGTGGCACCGTATTTCAGCAAGATTCAGTGTTTCTGCTTCGAAGAGCAAAAATTGAACGCGGGGGAGGAAGTCGATATGCCAGTATTCTTTTTTATTGACCCGGAGTTTTCAAATGACCCTTTGATGAAAGGTATTGAGCAGGTGACGCTAAGTTATACTTTTTTCAAGGCGAAATATGAGGATGGGGAGGTCAGGGCGCTGGTATAAGCTCAGTGAGTGAGATTAAATCGGAAGGATTATTGCTGGGAGCGAATCTAAGAGATGTGAGCTCGTATAGAACTGGGCAATTTGGGGTCAGAAGCAGGTGCTATGGAGAAGAGGCAATTCCAACCCTTCACTCGACGACAAGTCTAAAAGTTCATTGACGTCTCTGCTTGCTTCTTTGGAGGGTGTTGTGCCAACCAGACAATGACTACACATACTATTATATATTGTAATATATATTTGTTAACCCTCGTACCCAGTCGTTATGTAAGCGATTTTTTCTTCATAGCCTTTCTTCATTGCCTGGTCTTTTCCATGCAAGCATGTCCACGATCTCCGTTTGATAGCATCAAGTGGAATGTATGATAACTACTGTTGGCTTGATCTTTGAATGCAGAAGTGAGGTTACACAAACAAAGACAAATAATCAGGCAGGGTATGATGCCTGAAATAGAAATTCGAGTATTCTCGCTCCCAGAAGGCTTGTTCTGCTAAGATCCCCAAAGCCGGATCTGTTTTCTGTGATTCCTTGAAGGTATTCCGGGTTTAAGAGCGCGACTAAATTCAGGGTAACCCTGATTAAGCTACCCATCAAATAAATCGGCCAGGCCGCAAGATCAGGGTAACCCATATGAATCAAGCTCTCAGTTAAATTTATAAAATATTCCTTCAGTAGCAAGTAATACATTAAACCTTAGCCTGACTTACACCACCCCATCTCCTAGCCGTAAGCCAATACTTGTCTGGTCGGCAGCCAGACTACACACAGAGGTGCCGGCATGACCCCTCACATAGAAAATTTGTCGGCAAAACCCCAAGACCTATCAGCCGACGCCAAGTCCCTGCACTTTGGGTATGTATTTCTTCAAATTCTAACCCTTGAGAACGGCAACGAACCTTAAGTAAAGTTGTTCATTATACATATACATTTTGTGCCAACAAGGCTAGATACATATACATATAGATAGAGAGAGTAAAAAAAAAAATTTAGACGATGAATGATTGTCAATTTACGAATTGGCAGGTCCTATTTATCCGTGCCCAAGGTAGCTCTTCCCAGGCAGCCTGAGCAGCATTGATTAGTCTGGTTGGCACAAGCCTCTCGTAGAGAGCATTGATAGGCCCTTCTCTATCTATGATGAGGATGCTTGTCTGGGTTATGCCATTATGTACCTCCGAAGCTTTTGCAATACCCCATACGTTCTCAATATATTTGAGATCAAAAGAGCTTGCTGGCAAAGGAATTCTGCCGATACCATATTGGAGTCGATATAATATTCAATTTCCAGGTGCACCATCGTTTGAGTCTTCTGAAACTAGTGGAAGCAAATATGGGTGTAAAATTTCTGCTTAGAGTTCATGCCAAGTCGATCTTTATCATGTACGTCCTCGCCACCGAATTCAAACTAATAGAGAATTGTGCCAAACAGCTCCCAAGAATATTCGTTCACTCTTTAAAAAAAAGGGTGCCTTTCATCTTATTCTGAATTAGGAGGTTGAGGGAATAGATGGTATAGCTGTAATCACGGGAGAAATATTGGCATCAACTCACCACGAGGAGATAATAAAATTCAACATGTATTTCATGTCAATATTTTCTTTGCCATTCTTCAACTGTTGTTTATTGTTGACTACGAGCTCACTTCACTCGTTTTAGCCGACACATCTAGGTTTATGGCGAATCCATCTAACATAATGGCCAACCCGCCTCACTGTTTCTGAACATATACCCAATCCAGACTCTGCAGTAAAATCTAAATGAAGCATAAGGATTTGCATTCTAGAGCCTCTAGAGCTTTTGTCTCTTAGGTTGAGGGTTGCTGGTCTACCACTTCATGGAGCTGGCTGGAGCTGGCCACAGAATTCCCTCCTGAACGACTCGCTGTACAGTTTGTTTTGAAATTCCTAATTTATGCTGAATATCTCTCCTGGAATAGCCTTCCGCACTTAATTCCATTATCCGCACTGCTCAATTGTTGTTGGCATCTTGGTAGCGTGACGAAGCAGGAGCGGGGGTACCCTGATCAGCACTCATAGGTTTGCCACTTTTGTCGGCCCATCTGTATACTCATTTGAGCGAATCGCAATGCATGGAGCTAGCATCACAGCAGGCGCAGCATCCCAATATATCGCTGGATCTTGGATCGCGGTAGTAGATCAAGCATAAGGGAAATGGGTATGTCTAACCTGGAGGAGAAGTACTTGCTCTGGTCGGCAGACCACGTCGACGACCTTCTCCTCTTGCTATATTATGAGGAGGAAAAGGTGCAGTCCACGGAGGTAAGAAGCTTGCTCTAGTGGAGATAGCCATCTGGCTTTCGGTTCCGGGATGCTGTTAATCCGGCGCATGCAGGACACATTAGGAATATCATCATATCATAATACCAGTTATAAGAACCAAAAAGCACATGGGCAAGAAGAGCGGAGCTTCTCGTTGTCATGACCCTGAAATTGAATTGAAATCTGCATGAAAATGGACTTGGAGAGCGATATACATATGTAGATTGAGCCGTACTCGGGTCGGGTGTAAGGGAAAGCCGCATATGCGTGGCGGTCTGTAGTCTGGTTGGCACGGCGGTCTGTAGCGTTGAATTTCTGACCCTATCAAATATGACCAACTGGCTGATATCTGTAATAAGACTTAGGACTTGAATATTCTGTTCACGCATCCTTTGGAATTTAGGTAAAGTTCCGAGCCTAGCATCTGATGAAAATCAATCATGTCATTTTGAAGTTTCAAGAATTAACACTACTGGAGATGAGAGAATTGAGCTTATTGCCCTTCGAGACAAGGCAAAGGTGGATTGGAAAGAAATTGGGGATGCAACCAAAATATTGACTCTTGGACCTGTCAAAATATACAGTCAAGCCAAAAATTAGGTACCCACAGCTGATGGCTCTTGATTATTTAGGAATTAAAGTTGACGATTATTTTCTAGGCACACCAGCTAATCGAAAAGGAAACGGACAGCCAATGATATCAACAGAAGAAGAGAAGGTTCAATTAGTAAAATTCTTGACTAGAGATCGAAGTACACGGATGTCTTGGGAAGAGTTATGGGGGGAGATGGGATAATTATGGTCAGCTAATACTATAAGGAGCAATGGGCGAAATAGGTGAAAGCAAAATTAGATAAAAGGCATGCTGGGTGTGAAGGACTGGGGATATGAAGAATGGTCACAATGCATATGGACTGATGAATATATATATATAGGCATCGTCCGATGGTAATTATGCTACCAGAAGGAGACTTTCATGAAGATTGTGTTGATGAAGTATGAGGGTCTGCAAGCCTATTGTGAAGCAGATGGAATTATATTTTCTTCCAGCAGGGGCAAATCTGGATCTGATAAGTACAGTACACACATCTATACTCGACCTGGTTCTGTTTCCATTTTGGCATCAGATGAGTTGTATGGAAGAATTGCGGACTTGGGTTCTCAGAGCTGCGCCTGCTTGCCATCTAGATAGTATGCCTAACCGTGTTCAGGATTGCTACCTGTACATCGTACTAAGTATTAAATTTCAGATATTTGCAGTACTGCCAGCACCCGCATATACCCGGATGTGCGACTGTCGGCAATCGTGCTGTTTGGTATAACGGTTGTCGTTTCGTTGGGGAGGTTTCAGGTCGTACGAGCTACATATACGATCGATATCTAGATCTTAATCGAGCTGGATGTGCTCATTGTAAGGCCTTACGTAAAAACTGTTCGTCATACTACATTTTTGTTTCCCACGTGTCTGAAGTCGATCTCACTTTTTATGAAAGCGATGCTATTGGTTGGCAGCCAGACGGATCATAGAGGTACCCACTAGCTATATAAGGGGCTTCGAGAGAGTACACCAACCAGTCGATCGACACACGTTCCCGCATCTCTAACCTATTCTACCGATACCCGTTGGCGACACTCACGAGAGAGTCTAGGACAGCTCAGGTCAGTAGTCATAGGGCGCCTGTTCCCTTTTGATCTCCAGAGGTACATATCCTCATCATATCTTATTTCTCACATATTTCAATACGACACCATACATTGTGGGCAGGTTAAGCATACTCACCATTGAACCACTTTGGAGAGGCGCCCCTGTATGCAGTCCAACGCACATAATCCTGACAGCCAGGTTGGCTACATAGGTACGTCAAAAAATGTTGGCAGTCATCTCTCTCGCGGAGTATCCAGTCGTTGTAACCCGTGTCTGTTGTCTGCAACTTTCATTCGTTGACTCTGTTTCGCAATATTTACCCCTCCATCCTATACCCCACTTATGTACACGAAAGCCGATTTTTTTTTGTTTAGCCGCTACCAAGCCATGAAGTTGATAGTAATTTTTAATGGCCTACAGGAATAGCTGGAGGTAGAGATTGCGGCTACTGTAGCACTGGTACCGGAAGTACTACACCCACGATGATTAATCGGAAGCAGATTGAGGTCTTTTACATAATTGTTAATTGCCTATTTCAGGTCAGGCCTTTTACCTTAGAGCGGTCACACTGTCGCCTCTACACTATCAAAAGCTCTTGGATCTTGGTTGGAGAAGGTAGTGTGAGCGATCTTATGCAATAAGCCTGTGTTCGAGGGGCCTAACACATGCATCGCAGGAGCGGACATCTGCTATACAGACCCAATTTGAAAAAGTCATGTTGCATACAATATACAATCAGGCATGTTAAAGTCAAATGAATGTCTTTGTCTAAGTATAATTTCTAACAGGCTGTGAATTTCTAGACTGGACGCTACTCAATTCAAGCCGTCCCGGGAACATAGGAAAGCATTACACAGATGGGAAAACTATGTCGTGGGGCAGGGCTATCTTTCCGAGTGTGCTAGGAAATACCCAAAAACCCGAGAGTCTGTAATATTTTCCTTAGGCTTGCTGTTTCCAAATTTACCCCGGCAGTTATATTCCCGGCCTAACAATACTGGGGTTTCAGGGAGAAAAAGAAACTGAAAACCGAATTTGACCTTTTCCGGAGTGTGCATGGACCAGAATATCCTTACCTACGTACCCCACCAGAACCCAACCGGAAATTTGAGGTTACCTTAGAACCCTCTACCTTTACTGAGGAAAAGTACGTTTTTCCAAGTGGTTGGTTGGCCATGAGACCATGTTCCTTGAACTGCTAGGGGTCAATCTCGAGCTTTGAACAAGCCTAGCCTCTACTGAGGAATACTGTCAACAGTTTCTGGCATTTAACACTAACACTCATCCCCAGATATTCTCTCTTTCAGAACTACCAATTTACGGTTCATCATGAAGGTCCAGAAAAAGTCTCTGAGTACAGCTTTCAGCGCTTCCTCTGCAACTCCCCTTTGATACCTACTCCAGCGTCTCCTTCTGATGGAGGTAAACGCATGGGGTCCTTTCACCAAATGTACCGCCTTAACGGTAGACTGATCGCCATGGCTGTCCTTGACTTCCTCCCATGGTGTGTTAGTGGGGTATACTTTATGTATCATTCCGACTTCTCCGAGTGGGGATTTGGGAAGTTGAGCGCGTGTCGGGAGGCAGCATTGGCGGCAGAGGAGGGCTATAAATATTACTATATGGGTAGGTTATCTGCGGCCCATTTCTTTCCAAATAATTGGTTGGTGCTAATGTTATTACAGGGTTCTACATCCACAACTGCCCAAAAATGAAATATAAGGGCCAATTCCATCCAACATATTTTCTGGATCCGGAGAATAACGTTTGGAACTTACTTGATGAGCAGGTGAAGAAAATTATGTCCGAGAAATTTTATTGTTCTCCTTCTAAACCCGACGCTCTCTCACTATGGCACCCCAAACAAAAAGACATCGACGAGGGCGAGGAATTGGTAGATAGACACGGCTCTGGCGATGAAGATGACGATGAATACACTGAAGATCTATGGGCAAGCCACATGCCGGGTATACCGTCATTGAAAGAACTTGAGGAGGAGGTTGATCTGGGAGAGGTGAAGATATATGTGCCTGGGATAGGTCACGTGGTTGCTAATGTAAGTGCTCCCTTCACATTGCCATGTGGTTGGGATATGCTGCTGATTAGTAGGCGGGGTCTGTAGAACATTAGGCAGTTTCGAGAGGGCGGTATGGTGAGAAGTGCAGTTGAGCAGTTTGCAGCAGTGGTGGGCCCGGAGTTGGCTACGGAAATAGAATTGAGGTTTAACCACTAACGATAGGATTGAGGGAATGGATATTCCTAGTGTAATTTTGGAGAAGATATACTTAATTGTGGCATTTATCAGTTAGGAAACACAGTCTCGGGGAGGGGTTATTATCATAGGTTTCTTTCCTCTGTATAATATCTTGATGAATATCAAAGTTTTTTGTTTTTGGTCTGTACGTAAATGAACCAATGCGGCATAGGCGGGTCTGCACATGAGACCACACCAATTCGGTGCAAGCTGGGCACATTCCTGACATGCAACTAACGACATATCAATCCACTAAAAGCTGCTGTCTTGCAAGACAAGACGGTAGACAAGACGGTTCCTAGTAATACTCTTTCTTTATTGTGAAGAGCACTAGCGTATGGGAATAGGTATCAGATGCACGAAAAAAAGGAGGAAAGAGAGGGAAGCCTGTATGATTTTCCAGAGACGTGCTAAGGAGATCATCTTTGCGATCCCTGATGCCAGAACTCAAGACCGTTTTATGACCTTCCTACACGTCACGCCGCTTTGGTGATGAGTGGAAGACGGATTTGGATGGGCTGCTTCCAGGGCCCATCAGGGTTCAACCTGTGTGGCTCGCCTGACGAGGGATGGAGCCTCGATACAAGGCATGATTATGGAGACACCAGGTGAACCAATGTTGTCGCCAAAGGTGCACACGAGGACCCAGAACTGGTAATATGCGCGGTCAACACATGGCTGCATAAGTACACGGAGAAGAGGTTGTGGCACTGAAGTCGTGTGCCGGGGGGTGAGGAAAATACCACTTAACCTCACGATCGATTGGCACTGTTCTACCGGTCGGTCTGACCCTGCGCATGCCCTGTTTTCCCAGTTCGTTCTATTGTGCTCTCTGGCAGCCGTGCTGCTTGTTTGCTTTGTGGGGGTAAGTACGTTCGCAAAGGAAGTAGGGGCGAGTTCTCGCGCGAGCGCAGAGGGCAGTATTGTTAGTGATCGTGGTATGCATGGACGGCGGGGCTACGCTTGGGGGAGAACAACTTATAGAACTTAAATATCCATCCTCGGTCTTGTCTCGACCACGCCGCAAGAAACTGGCCCTTCACCCTTCGAACTCGACGGTTCTCGCTATAAGGCCCTCCTTCCCCGGGTCGTCTCCCCTCCAGGTCCATTGTCTCAGGCTTACAGGCTTACAGGCTCCAGGGCCGTGCATCTTTTTTCTCCTCCCTTGTCCCGCCAGAACCACCACCGGGCTCCTCCCTCTAGTCCCTCTACTCCCGGACAGCACCTGAACACCGCACGCAACACGTTTCTTCGGTCCATAAATACATCTCCGGCGTCCTGAGACTTGACCCAGACACGGCCCATCTATCCAAGTTTCTTTTTTTGCAAATATATCAAAGATGGCACAGTGCGTACGATCGATGGAGGTAATATAGCATTCTCCACCAAAACCTCGAGAGGACGAATGACAGGTAGTTGCAACGAAGCGGAGATTCGCCATCTTGGACTTCCCGCTTCGTTCAATTACCTGCATCAAAACTCTCGTGATAAAAAATGTGAGCACAATACTGAGCATCCTTGTCAAAAGGCCCGAACCGGACGAACTAAACAACGTATGTATTACCCAATTCAACATTCCACCCCAATCACCATCATCACGATCCGGCGCCGAAAAGCAAAACACCAAAAAAAAGAAACGAAAATAACGTTCATGCACTGACCCCGGATAAAACAGGTTATGCTACGGATGGATCAAGACTGGTGTGTGGTGTAGTTGCCGTTTCGAAAGACAAGCGGAAGATCCTCGTGGTGGAGTCAACGCAGAGAAAGAACCATTGGGTTTTGCCAAAGGGTGGATTTGAAACAGACGAGGCTACCCCTGAGGACGCTGCATTGCGTGTGTTCTTCCCCCCTTCCCCGCAATTGCTTTTCAAACAGAACAACCCCCAAATCGAACGTCCACTGATGCAGACGTTTCATTTCTACAGGCGAAGCATGGGAAGAAGCTGGCATCACCGGCCGAATAACTCGAGCTCTTGGAGAAATTCCAGACCCACGAATAAACGCCAGTATCAGCAATAACGTCAACATCGCTAACCCCACCCCTCCCGCCTCCGCCACTACCTCCCCCACAAAATCTCTCCCAAATAAGTCCCTTTTCATGTTTTTCGAGGTGGATGTCGAACGGGAGGAGGCCAGGTGGCCTGAGATGCAGAAGCGCATGAGGAGATGGTTGACCTTCGACGAAGCCACAAAGTGCTTTCAACAAATGGGTCGGCCCGAACTACTAGAGGCAGTGAAGCGGAGTAGTGTCTTACGATAGACGTATGCGCATGCGCTTGGTGATTAGGAGAGTGTAGGAGTTTAGATATCACGATTATGTTCATGACAGGCAGAGTTTGTGGGACTGGGGCGCTGCTGCCGGATAGAGAACCCCCAGCTCTTCCGCATCCATGTCCACTTTTGATTTCTATCTTTTGCGTTGTTTTTCCATTAATGCTCGCACCCCCCGTCGATTTGTTTATACGTATGCCCATATCATTTATCTAGATTCTGGGATATGAATAGCCAGTAAAAGAATTTCTTAACACAGGGCGGAAGAAAAATTACACTTTCCCGGGTTTTGTCACGTGCTCAATATCCCCCAAAAAAATCAATTGATCTCCGTGTCCCGATTATTGGCGGAAGCACAATATGGATAGTCATTGGTCTTCTCGTACCCAGTGCTGGTTACGGGCCCTTCTTTGATCTCGGTGTAATGATTTAAGTGATTCTGAAGCGCCTGAAGCACCGTCATGTATCTTCATTCGACTCAGGAAGAGGGTTGTCTTTGTATGTGAGTGAATTCGAATCCTTTGCTAGGTGGCATAATTGACTGCATGTATATACAAGTATATGGCATTTCCGTGACTCATATAACGGCTCAACCTGTAAGTCATGAGAAAGTTATCTAGACCATGGAGTAGCCAATCTCCAATTGCAAGTTACTAGAGTATAACGTTCAGAAACCTCGCTTACTTAAAATCTCCGCTCCGCTTTTGCAACTTCAGGAATACACAGCTCATCTTCACATATACCTATCCTCCGACCCGCTATATGCCATAGCGGCCGAACCCAGAATGTCCACACAGGAGGTACTTATCTATGCTAACTTCACTAAAAAATGTTTTTGACCAGGGAACTTCATAGGCTTTTACAATTAACGCTGCTGCTGCTACTCGGTAAGCGCAATCAACGGGCGCTGGTACATCCATCTACCTGTCCAGAAGCTGACAGTATATGATTTCATTAGAAATTATGGCATTGACCAACGAATTCGGTACGTCCTTAGTTAGTCGCAATTAGAGGATTTAGATGGCTGATAAACGCACCAGATACAATACCGTCCAGGGAGTGAACGGTCCATTGGTCATTCTGGGTAATCTCTTGTCTCCCATCTATCTCCAGAGTTAGCACTTGCTGACCGCGAGCTTCATCAACACAGCTAATGTTAAATACCCAAGATAAACGAAGTCAGTCCTGGATTGTTAGCTTAACGCTCCCTGATGGAACTAAGCGCGCTGGCCAAGTCCTTGAAGTTCGAGGCAGCAGGGCTAGTGTTGAGGTGGGCTCAGAGGGTTGCTGTATCAGGCTGACTTCTGCCATAAGTCTTTGAGGGTACAACTGGCGTTGATGTGAGGAAGTCGGCCGAGTTCACCGGGCAGAATCTGAACTTCCCAGTGTCAGAGGGCATGTTGGGACATATATTCGATGGTTCCGGTATGCCATTGATAAGGGTCCTAAGGTCTTTCCAGAGGACTACTTAGATAACAACTGATCTCCTATCAATCCCTACTCCACGTCTATCCCGAGGAAATGATAAGTACTGGTATTTCGGCCAAGGTATTCCTTGCACTGCTGGCCTGAAAGGTAATCTCAGCTAACGGTATTTAGATATCATGAACTCTATTGGTACGTAGCTGTCACATTGAGGCCGCTTTCCCTTGATTGACAGAATTGGGTCTATAGCCAGAGGGCAAAAGATCCCCATTTTCTCTGCTGCTGGTCTTCCTAACAAAATTGCCGCCCAGATCTGCAGAAAAGCCATCATGGTGAAGCCCCCAAAGGTGTCCACGACGACCATAAGGATAACTTCTCTAAGGTCGTTGCTGCTATTGGTATGAACTTGGTGTCGCTTTTTTCACTCGTGACTTTGAGGAGAATGGCTCCCTCGAGAGGGCTACCCTGTTCTTGAATTCTGCCAATGACCCAACGTACGTCTCTATGGCATCTGGGCGCAACAAATCAGCTGGTGACATAATTGAACGTATCATTACACCTCGCTTAACTCTCACAACGCAGGATATTTTGCCTACCAGCTTGAGAAGCACGTCTTGATTATTCTCACAGATCTCTCGGCATATTCTGATGCTCTCCGTGAGGTAGGTTGCTCACTTTGTATCAAATATATACGGCGTATTAACTCAAGATCATGATAGTCTGTATACAATACGATTTTCTGTATTAGTTTACTGATGTAAATCTATAGATGTGATATCACTCACCCCATTCCTGACTTGACCGGATACAGGCGAATCTTCGTCGATCGTCAGTTATACAACGCCGGTATCTATCCACCAAATAATGTTCTACCATCCTTTCCCGACTCATGAAATTCTGCCATCGGAGAAGGCATGACTTGGATAGATCATGGCGATGTCTCAAATCAATTGGTTGATTGATAAATGGCAACAAGTAGAAGCGACTGCAAACAGCCACTAGTACGCTAAATACGCCATCGGTAGAGATGCAGCTGTCATGAAGGTGTCGTTGGCGAGGAAGCTCTGTCATCAGAGGTTTGGATTGGAAAAGTTCTAAAGGGCATTCAAATCTTAGTCTCTGTACAAGTTTTGAACTATTTTCCAGTCATTGAATCTAGAAGCAGAGAGCTTCCAAAAAGGACACTCGAGACCATGGAGACAAGCTCGATCTGAAGAGGAAGAGACCCTCATTGAGACGTAGGATTCAGGTCAATATTATGATTCACTCCTTTTCTGAAGTGTTCCGTGGGTCCGGGCATTTCTATGACAAGCGGAAGGGCTTAATGTTTGCGACGTTGTTTTTGGGTGTCACTTAAGACTTCGCATATCCCGTGGATTGTTTCCATACCCAGTTGTGGAATTTGCTTGCACACTACAGTACCTAAGTCAGAGTGATGCCGAGATGATTTCCGGTAGCTCGCACGAATTTCAAATGAAGCTTGCTTGCAGAACATCAACAACTCACTTCATATGCGAAGCTGCCCCTTCATCTTGAGACAAAACTCCCGGGTTAACTCTGAAATAAAATCGGTAATCGGGATTAGGTACATCTGTAATAATTGAAGCTCTGCATTACTGCAATCACTGAGAGACATATTCCAACGGGTGTAGCTACCGTGCATATATGCAGATTCGCCTACTTGAACCGGATCTCAGATATAAGGCGTTCGCGGTACAGAGGTTAGATATCATACGATGCACAAGGGCGTACGGAGAGAACGCCGAAGCCATAGACACCAGTCGCCTTGCTAGCACAGACAATTGCCCCTCGCCTCCCCGCTCTCCGGATCATCATGCTCGCGGCCGACGTGATTATTAACTATATAGTGGATATTTTCTTTATCAGGCGACTTGTCAGGAAAATGCAACAGTGTAGGTCGGAGTCATAATATTTTAGAATTGTATATAGAGCTCCTGTTCGCTGTTACTATCGTTACAGCATCGACATTGCCCCTCCATCCCACCAGTATACCTGTCGCTAGCGCTATAATTCTATTTGTAAACCGCAGACCCCACCTGGCTTGTCCTGCTTTTCAATTTCTGTTTCAATTGAGCATTTCTTAGAACAGGCATTCACAATGGCTGAAGCAATAAAAGCGACATTTACTAGATGCAAGAAGGAGGGAAGGGTATGTGCCTCTTTGCCCAATTACCATCATCTAGGCGCAATTGCAGTCGTGGCTTGGGGAGCTGACAAGTTGACAGCGGGCGTTGGTCACATATGTGACGGCAGGTTACCCCAAAGTCGAGGAGACCGTCGATATCATGTTGGGAATGGAAGCTGGTGGCGCCGGTACTTTCCGGTTCCGAAACTACACATCCAGTGACCATTCAACTAACAGCGTGGTGCACAGATATCATAGAACTCGGTCTCCCATTCACCGACCCTATCGCCGACGGCCCTACAATTCAGTACTCAAATAACGTACGTTTGCAACACTCAGAATACGAAACTGTTTCTCCGTTGCTAACGAATCGGGCTTATAAATCCAGGTTTCTCTCCAAAATGGTGTTACAATTGATGGTGCTCTCAATATGGTTACCGAAGCAAGGAAGAAGGGCTTAAATGTTCCAGTCTTGTTCATGGGATACTATAACCCCATATTGATCTATGGTGAGGAGAGATTGATCAAGAAGTGTAAGGAGACTGGTATAAATGGTTTCATTGTCTGCGATTTACCTCCTGAGGAGGCTGTTAGGTTTAGGAGGGTATGCACAAAAGAAGGGTACAGTATCCCACACCCTATTCTGAGGATTTTACTTATTCTAATTGTTACGGGATGGATAGCTTGAGCTATGTTCCACTCATTGCCCCATCGACTACTGATGACCGAATGAAGCTGCTATGTGGCATCGCAGATTCTTTCATCTATGTTGTCTCTCGTATGGGTGTTACCGGTGCCACTGGATATCTCAACGCTTCTCTCCCGGAGCTCTGCAAACGAGTACATAAATACTCCAGTAACACTCCAATTGCCGTCGGTTTCGGTGTCAGCACACGGGAGCACTTCCTCAGTGTCGGGGAGGGAGCTGAAGGAGTGGTCATTGGTTCTCAGATTGTGACAATTCTTGGGCAGGCGCCAAAGGGAGGTGAGGCTAAGAGGGAGGCTGTGAGGCAATACTGTGCGGAGGTTGTGGGAAGGGAGAATATCCAGACCATACACACCGTGACAGTGGAGGAGGCACTAGAGGCCAACGCAGTGGGAGAAGCGGTTGGACATGCTGATGAGACTATCACCAAGGTTCCTGAGGGGCCAGGCTTGGCTGACCAGCTTGATGCTCTGAATACCGCATTTGGGGGCGCTCATTCAGCGGCAATCCCCTCCCGCTTTGGTGAATTTGGTGGACAATACGTTCCTGAGTCCCTCATGGACTGTCTCCGAGAGCTCGAGGCTGGCTTCATCGAAGCCCAGAATGACCCTGCCTTCTGGGAAGAATACCGCAGCTATTATCACTACATGGGCCGTCCTGGGCATCTCCATGTGGCAGAAAACCTCACCAAGCACGCTGACGGAGCTCAGATCTGGCTCAAGCGTGAGGACTTGAACCACACTGGCTCTCACAAGATCAATAATGCTCTTGGGCAGGCCCTTTTGGCTAAGCGTCTCGGTAAGAGGAACATCATTGCCGAGACTGGTGCTGGACAGCACGGTGTTGCCACTGCCACCATTTGTGCAAAGTTGAATATGACTTGTACAATTTACATGGGTGCGGAAGATGTACGTAGGCAGGCATTGAACGTTTTCAGGATTAAGCTTTTGGGTGCCAAAGTCGTTGCCGTTGATGCTGGGACGAGGACCCTACGAGACGCAGTAAACGAAGCATTGAGAGCATGGGTTACGAACGTTGACACTACGCACTACATCATTGGTTCTGCGATCGGTCCACATCCGTTCCCAACAATTGTTAGGACTTTCCAGAGTGTTATTGGTAATGAGACTAGAGAACAGTTCTTAGCGGCAAGGGGCAAGCTGCCAGAGGCGGTTGTGGCTTGTGTTGGTGGTGGCAGTAACTGTGTGGGGATGTTCTACCCTTTCAGCAAGGATGAGGGTGTCAAGCTTCTCGGTGTTGAGGCTGGTGGAGATGGTCTCGATACTAACAGGCATGCTGCCACTCTTACTGGTGGGTCTAAGGGTGTGTTGCATGGTGTGCGTACTTATGTCCTCCAGTCCAATGAGGGTCAGATCTCCGATACCCACTCCGTCTCAGCAGGTCTCGACTACCCTGGTGTCGGGCCTGAGCTTGCGTCTTGGAAAGATAGTGGCAGGGCGAAATTTATTGCAGCGACAGATGCAGATGCGTTCAAGGGCTTCAGGTTGATTTCACAGTTGGAGGGTATCATTCCTGCGTTGGAGAGCGCACATGCCATTTGGGGTGCGATGGAGTTGGCAAAGACCATGAAGCCGGATGAGGATATCGTGATATGTTTGTCTGGTAGAGGTGATAAGGATGTGCAGAGTGTAGCGGAAGAGTTGCCCAGATTGGGACCGAGCATTGGATGGGATTTGAGATGTAGGTTGCTAAATTCCGAGGCTTACACTGAGCTTAATGCTAATTTTGGTTTTTTTCCAGTCTAAACACCCCGAGCTCCAGATTCAAACCAAAGCTGGGTATCAAGATGTTTTAGCTAGTTGTACTTCACTCGCTGCTCGTGAAGACAGTGGAGAATAGTATGGATTCCTTTTTGTACGTTCATCATTGATATAGAGTTTACTTAGACATGGAAGATCTTGTTGGGTTGTTGTCTTGAACCTAGGATAATTGCGTTCTACTCTCGATTGGTTCTTTTATGTAGGTCATAATATACAAGTAGGAAGTTGCCCTAAGATTGTTTCGCATCTTCGTTCCTTCCCTAGAGCCTGAGCTCAGGGTAACTGTGGAATTATCGCCACGTGAGCCCGCCAAGCGTCACCGCAATGTGGGTTCATTACTAAGGTTTCTTTCCCAATGTTCCAAAGATAAGCTATTCACACGAACTGAATCACGACAAGCATCTCAACATTAACAACCTCGCTTCTCTTACATACAATCACAATCATGGATGAGATGGACTTTGCTGGGCCCGATGCCATCGGACGTATGTCTATGCTCCATTCTAGAAGTCCGGAGCAACAGCTAAATTGCGGGAGTACCTGAATAGCCCAGGTTACGATTCGGCAGGCAAATGACAGACACGTCGATTTTGTGTTGTCGAATTGTGATCTTGCGTAGGTTCTCTCGGGGATTGCAATTAGAGGAGATGGGAATTGGATGGAATGGGTGATTGACTAGGAATAGGTTCGCAAATTCTATACGACGTATAATAATAGCAGAGGTACCAACCGTAGGTACGTAATGGCATCGGCAGTCTCCTGGGGAACAATGAATTAACTCTTAGTCTCATTCTCTTCCCACAGCCATTGACCTCGTTGAAATCGAAACCAACTCCTCCGTCATCCCTGACGAATTCCTCTCGCACCGGCTCGGCCTAATCCCCCTCGACTCCTCCCAAGTGGACGACAAACTCGTCTACTATCGCGACTGCACGTGCGACGCCTACTGTGAGCAGTGCTCCGTAACGCTGACGTTGTACGCAAAATGCACGGGCGAAACCAACGTCACTATCTACGCACGGGATCTCGCCGTGGCGGAGGGCGCAGCCTGCGGAACGCCAGTTATTAACGACCCAGACGGACACGGGTCGATAATATGTAAACTGAGGAAGGGGCAGGAGCTGAAACTGAGATGTATAGCAAAGAAGGGGATTGCGAAGGAACATGCGAAGTGGAGCCCCGTGAGTGCAGTGGCGTTTGAATATGATCCACATAATAAATTGAGGCATATTGATTATTGGTATGAGGAGGATGCAGCGTCGGAATGGTACGTACATCCGTTCACATATATTCCCCCCTCCCGTCCGTGTGCAGGGGTTTGCATCCCGCGAAGCTGACGTATATGCTCCTTTCTCCTCTGCACAGGCCCCGCTCCAACAACGCGGACTGGGAAGAACCCCTCGCCGAAGGCGAACCCTTCAACTATGATGCCGTCCCATCCCGCTTCTACATCGACGTCGAATCCGTCGGACAAATTCCCCCACAAGAAATCCTCGAACAGGGGATCAAATACCTCCAGGAAAAACTCGCCGCCATCATTCAGGGCCTGACGGGCGCAGACGCGAATGTAGATGGGTTCAGCGGTGGAGCTAGATCCCCGCCGGGTGCGCATGGGGCGAATGGGAACGCGGGTGGGAGGGATGATAGCTGGGGAGATCAGGGGTATACGACGCCGTTTCAGAGTGGAGGGAGGACGACGTATGATGCGTGGAATGGGGGTACTACGCCTTATGGCGGGGGTGGGGGAAGTAGTTGGTAGGTTGGGGAAGTATAAGAATAGCAAAAGGTTGTTGAGGTTGGAGGTATGCAAGGGCGTTTGTGGATGTGGCTTGGGTCTCAGCTTGATGTTGAAGCTGGAATTTTCCGTATACGAGAGACGACGGTTCCACGGATCATACGGGTATGGGGTTCTGGTAATGTTTAACGCTGATAATGTACAATTTCGCCTTTGGTATAAATTTATTTATAATGTATGTCCAGTACTTGCCGTTAGATGACCAGGTAACAGGAATGCCGAGATAAAAACAGGCACCCATACAAAACGTCAGTCTACTGGCGCAGTATAATAAGCTTGTTCTTGACACTCCTGGAGATTGATACCTAAGACAAGAATAGATATATTAGCATAATCAAAATAAAAAAACCCCAATATAAAAACGGCTGTGTTGACCATAACGTACCCAAGTCACGGTACTCCGTGCCTAATTGAGGTACGTACACAAGCTCAAGGGCCAATCCTGTCACCTCGCGCGACCCATAGCCCCGGCCTCGGCCCTGTGACAAACACCCCGCCCCACTCACGATCGGGATCGGTAACTTATTAGAGTAACATGTTAAACATTGGATCCCTGACACCTTTCGTTTATCACAGCGCGGGTCCCAAGGCTGCGCATAGTTTGGTTGGTTTCGCAGTTTAGCACATAGAAAGGTGGGTAAGTACCGGTCTGGTCGAGATGAGGGTAAGCGTAGGTAGTGACTGTGCTTTAAGGCAGAGTAGGTTTGGGACAGCCATATGCAAAATGTAGCGCCTACGCAGCGCATTCGGGGCTCGAAACACTGCCTGCAAGGTATACTCTTGTAAATATAGTACAAATAAAGGACTAGAGCTCGAGCGCCTTGTAATTGATAGTGATTAGTGATTCATTCAACTGTGAGCTGTTCTGCTCTCCTAAAATTCCTGGTGCTTCAACACGCCTCCTGAGTCAGTAGGTAGTGATCATGATGAATCATGAACCGCAATAACAATGCCGTTGAATATGTTTCAATTTCGGCCGACAAAGTATAGCTTATTCACCGAAGCATTCCTATGCCCGTGGAGATACGTGTACTGTAACTCAGATCCGCTGAAAGCCGAAGCGGCATATCCCCGTTTCGCAACACGCCACTGAAAAAAAGGCGTGCATGTGCAGAAATTAACAATTTTTTTTCATCGTCACTGTTTCGCCGCGCAAATATGCCTTGAAGAGGAGATTTGTCGATTTGCGACTGCGCCTTGCATTGGGATCCCAAGACCAGAACGCTAGTGGCAATGCAAGTGTGCCAACCAGACTAAACGCAAGTAGTCTGGTTGGCACAAGAAATGCAAGCCAGACTAAATGCAAGCATTTGTTGCGACGGCCCTTTTTAGGATAGTTCGCTTTGTGAAACCCATTCGGTTGAGATTCCGTTATAAATTAATACCCATGACAACAACTTCGGAGGACAGTGTAGTCGTATAAGCGAGGAATTGCATCAGGATACCTTGACATCCGGTGTCACTTGCTGGTGAATTGAAAAAGCCTCTGACAGCGCCATACAGTCCGCCTACATATACTACTATAACGTTGTACTGTATGTAGCATTGAGTGTGGAGGTCATTCACGAGTGGAGTTTATGAAGTACAGTATGTATGTATTAACTGGCGGGTATTTAGGGAACGGGTGACGATAACTCCAACATGAGCATGAAAGATACTCTGTATGGAAGGGAGAATAGGTGGGTGATTTCCCCCCGCGAAGAGATGTTAGTACAAGTCCGGGGCGGTTGGTGCAGCCAGAGCCAACGTCAAGGACCTTGTCCTCTTAGTTGACTATGTTGTGATTGACAAGGCCACGCTGGGGGAAGAATGGTTATGTCCTGATTGTACTGCGGGTGTTGGTGTTTGGTGACAATTGTTTTGGGAAAGCTGGAGAGTGGCTAACATGTATGTACAATATACACCAGGTTCCGTAGAAATCACCGGGTGAAACTACGGGTGTCTCGGAGTACTGTAAGTTACAGTTCCTGTCTCACTCGCCCCGCTTCCGAGTGGATTCCATACATGAGCTGTTACCGGTACCAAGACGTACGGTAGTCCGTTCGGCTATCTGTATAAAACAGGTGCAGTAGCCACGGTCAGAAGGAGTGCTAAGCCCCAATAATAAACGTTGACCTGGCTTTGTCCCTGACATGTAGAGTCCTAGAATCATCGACAGATTTCCCATCCAATACTTATGGAGCACCAGATGCATCTTGCTAATCTTCTCTGTAAACACCGAAGGCTCAATTCTTATTTTGCTGGCTCGACAGCATGGTCCTCTCCTCTTGATCGCACACCATCACGATCATCGTGACACGGAGCATCGCCCGTACAGTGGGCACCTAATGTAGCGGTATAAAGTATAGAGTGCGTCTCTGGCATAGCCTACTGCCGCCACAACCGGTACCACATTGCTTTTCTTGGCCAGGATCCGAAAACTTCCCTGCTGATAATTATGGAGGATACTAGAACACCTGCCTGTGACAACAGTCTGAGATCCTCGTATGTAGTCACTGTGGGGATGAATCGCCTCAAAAGCTGACGGGGTGCTTGGGATGGGAAGAGGCAGAGTCGATCACAAACGGCAGGGGTTACATTGATTGACAGGATTGGACGATGTTCAAACGCCGTGGATTTGGGCCATGCCAGGTTTCGTCCCCCGGAAGCAATATTCAGGGTTCTTCGTTCCGTTGTTGGGTTAGCAGGCAGGTGGTGGGCGTAGCAGCTGCAGGCGCTGGTGCTGCGGGGATAGAAGCCGCCGCCATTAGGTAGGCGCTTTGCAAACGGTGTTGGCCATTTACTTATTATATAAGCTCGTATTCCCTCCTGGATTTTTATTTTATAACCAACAGCAGCAGTAACACTACCGTATAAGAAGACTACAGCAGCACATACGAAACCAACAGTCAAGTTCTTTGACAATTCCCCAACACTTGCCGTTATAACTTCAGAGATTAAACAGCAACAATGGAGAGCCCAAGCCTTAGCCCGGTAGCAACAGCTTTCAACGGCACCAACAGTTCCAATTTGTCCGAACCTTCGAGCCCAAACACCAGGTCTCGATCATCATCCCGAGGCTCCCTCAGGCTAGATCTCTCAAACCTCCCTCCTCTTACACAACCCACGAAACCAACAAATACCCTTTTAATAACAGTCAGTATCCGTTTTCCCTCATTTCAATGCCCTCAAGTCACTAACAATCCAAGCAGAATCTCCAAAACCCAGAAGTCTTCCATCCAGAGAGCCTCCAAAACATCCGCAACATCATTTCCACTCACGCCAATGTCCTCACATGGTCTCCCCTAAAGTCGTTCAAACGAATCATCTGCTCCTTCCCTTCTGAAGATGAAGCCATCGTAGTCCGACAAGCTCTAGATGGCTCAACCATCATGGGTGACCGGGTTAGGGTCTACTTCGGCGAAACCACTCCCACCGAGCCTGGTGACCAGCATCTCCACCTTCCCGACGCAAAGAAGCTATTTTTCATCTCCCCACCACCCAGTCCCCCACACGGATGGGAGGTGAAGGATGAGGAACCACCAAATGCACAGATTTTGGCGGAGGATTTAGCAGATGCTTTGAGCAAGCTACGAGCAAAGCCTCGGGGTCCTGGGGATATTGAAAGAGAGAGCACGGATGATAAAACGGCGGATGGAGAAGGTTTGGAGGTGGGCGTGAAGCCGATTTGTAGGACACGGTCGGGGTCTGTGATGCTTTTTGAGCCGGAAAAGAAGAACGAGACACATATGCCGTCGATCTCAGTTGACGACTTCTCGGATGGGGAAGCTAGCGGATCAGTACCCCAGAGCCCGACTTCACCTACTGCACCGCCAAAGGCGACTGTAACCCCCACATCAAGACCTCCGGTGGAATTGATGGATACTTCTGTCTAAATACCGTATATAACCACTAGGTTGGGATGGGAATAGATGTTCTTTCCGCATATGGGGATTCGAGCATTGTATGTTTTATTACTGCTTTTTTCTTCTGGTTATTGTTTAGGTCACCACAAGCGGAGTTTGCTGTTTATTGTCTCTTTCTTTATAATATCAGGTTATGCTTTGCTTTGCTATGGATGGGAATGGATAATTTTAGGGGTGGGGGATTGGGGAGGTTCATGGTGCATGATCCTGCAAGGCATCTTGATTTCTTGTTATATACTTTTTGTACTTGAGTTTCTCTTCCCTTATTGGGTATATTTGCAATTGGATATCATGAGGCGTGAATAAGATAGGGCTAAAAAATCACAAATTCTTATTTATTTCAACAACAATAGAAGTGATCTTATCCAAACCTCAATCGAGCTTAGCTGCTAATTGTCCTTCCATCTCCGCCCATCTGCAGAACTTACTGTTATGACGTAATGACGGCAACTACATCTCCGATCAGCCCATAAGTAGTCCCTGACTGCGCCCCTGCCCCAATATTCCAAAACCGCACAAGCAAAATTCAGACAATATATTTTACCTTCAATACGACTACTCCCCCCCCTTTCCCGAGATTACATAGATATAACAAGAATGCCCTTGTCGCCCCCACTGACACCCAATCGCCCCACCCGCGGCCCTGCGTCTAACTTAGTTTCTACCTCGGACGACCACGGAACTCCGTATGAAACCGGATATAGTACCCAACGCACGGGTGGGCCGGGGAATGTGATAAGCTCAAAGAGCCAGGAGGAGCAGGCGAAAGATCGCCGGGGAACGTTTGGAGAGGGGGGACAGGCTTCCAGCAGCGGTGGTAAGCATTTCACGCCCACTGAGGAAAAGTAAATGCATGCGTTTCTTTCCACAGGGATGTGTCCATGTAAGAAAGGGGGGGAAAGGAGGGGGGAAGGGGGGTGTGGTGTATTGTTTGGGGCGGGTATATATGGGGGGAGGGGTTAAGGCTTAGCTTAAGGGTCTTTTTTTTTTTTTTTGGTGAATGAGATCTTGTAGTAGGTAAGGGGATGGTTGGCTGATCAGAATTGAGCTGTGTGAGGAGGTAGTAGTGCAGGCACGTCAGTATTCGAAAACAGAGTTGGAGAACTTGGAACGCCAGGAGGAGATTGCAGGGTCTGGTGGAAGCTGTGGAGCGGAGGTGTTCCATAAATGGCAGGAGGATGAGAAGGCGGCGAGACAACATTCCTCAGAGAAGGGGTTAGGACATGTGTGGCAAGAAAGATGAAGGAAGTGGAGGGGAAAGGTGTTTCAAACAGTTGACTGGATATAATGGCATCCATAGTCAATGGGGTTGACCTTCTTTTGCTAAGGATGGAGTAGGTTTCTTTTTTTTGGTGTTCTGGTTTTTGGGTTTGGTTAGGTGGTCTACATTCAGGATTACAACTGTTACCTTCAGATACGTTATGGCACCCTGAACTAGTGCAGCGATATTTCCGGTATTTACTGCCAAAGGATATGTATTGCTAGATCTGAATTGTAAATGCTCTCTACATATAAAACTGTCCCGAGAAAACCAGATTCCGCGAAGGGCCACATGTCACCTCCAACAGTGAAATACCTTCCAGGATTCTAGGTAGGATAGTTGCACTTGGGAAAGTTCCCGCCCAATGGTTATCCTCCGCTAACAAAATCCTTCCCTTCCCTATCCACTGACTGTACTCCGTTGCTAGTTATCATGTAGTTGTACAAGAAAGATATTATACAAGGAAACACATCTGGTTAGCCTGTCATCCCTCATTTCATATCTGATGGTGACCTCCTGGCTTTTTCGCCCACTCATACCCTACGCTCCTCTTTCCACCTTCCCATTCATCAACAGCATTTTGCAACCTTCTTTTCTATCTTAATGCGAGCGTCAACTGGGACCAATTGTACAAAGCAAGGTAAGTGATAAGAAATAATGTAAGCAAGGGAAACATGTTAGGGCACAAAGCGTTAGGCAAGCCTAAGCCAACCGGAAACCACAACTTCTTCCTTGTGGTAAAAGGCGAAAAAAATGATATCACGAAACGTGATGACGGTATAATACACAATTGTGGAAAATAAAGGAATAAATGCCAATTGTTGCTAAAGCCCAGAGAAAATGCAAGAGACAAGCCCAGGAGATGAATTTTGGATAGAAGAAAAATCCGAAAAAAAATCCGAAAAGTGTGAAGCAAGAAGCATGATCGTAACATCATGCAAAATTATAACTGTATGAAAAAAAAAGCGCAAACTTCGGTGCATATTTACCCATCAAGATTGCTTGACATCCACTTGATACTGCAGACGTGTGGATTTATCTCGAATGTTTTGTTGGATGTGAATTTGGGCCTATAGAGAAAGTAAGAAAGCAAATACCAACGGAATGGAAATCCTCATAACACCGGACAACCCTCGATACATGATTTTCCATACAAACATCATAACCATGCCGTACTCCGTTCAATTCAGATGGACCAAACCTAGAAATATACAACGACTCAGTCAAGGAAAGCACAGTAACCTACCTTGCCTCGGGGAATAAAACAAACGAAATAGAAAATTGAGGATCATATTGTATTACCGAGTGTTGAGTGCCACTCTCGCTGAATTCAGATATCAACGATAGCATCTCTAAACCGAGACTCCGACCGCAATCCAGTCTTGGGGAGTGATTCGAAGGTCCTTGCTGGCTGGGGCCAGAAGTGGATTAACTCCGAACTCACTAAATAATTGGCTTGCTAATTCCTGTGGAGTAAGATTGATCCCTATATCTTGGCAATGCGACTTTATGACTCTGTACAGAAGAGTGACAGCCTTGACGCCTTGCTGCTGAAACAATTTCTGACGGAGCTTTGTAAATTGCGGTTTCATTTTCTCGTCATGAAATACGAGTTTGTGCTTGGGCAAGTTAGTACTCCGGCTGAAAAGAAAGTAGTCTATATTGGGCTGATCTGCCAGAAGCATCTGCTGGCGCCCGAGAGCTGGCGTCATCCAAGCTGTGTTTTGTGTAATTGATCGACACTCGGCTGTACTTCCTGGGACCAGGACGGGAACAGGGAATGGAGTGAGTCCGCATAGGCGCCAGTGTTCGGTGTCTTGCCTTTGACAATAAAGGGAACAGTACCTGATGGTAGACTCAGGCCCACATATAGAGCACTGTACTGAGTGATGGTAGCCACGGGGCCGATGACATACCGCGCAAAAAAATGTGACATGCTCCAGGTTCAATGACTCCGAGGGTGGGATTGTGCCTTCAGCAGGGTGAGGTAAATCATGTTCCGTAAATTGCTCTTTTGAGATAGACTTCGTTCTCTTTCTCTGTGGCCTGTGTTTTTTGACTTTGACTGGAGCGATCGACGACGATGCCAAGATATCAGTCGATTCTGATTCAACTGTAAATGCAACTGTGGGGATTGATTCATGGACTTTTGCCGCTATTTCCAAGGGTGGAGTAGTGTGCATATTGTTTGTGCCTACTTGTGGTGAGTCAAAGTTCCCATTGGAGAGACTTCCCTCCATAGGAACTTCCACTCCAACATCTGGCGGTTTGGTGGTCGGCTTCTTGAGACTCTCGATAGCCTCCTGCACTTTTTCGATCAAAGTGCTTGATTGAATAGGAGGACTTTGATGCTTCGAAGGGTTTTGTTGATTGGTGATTATCACCTTTGGCAATTGGGAGTTGGCAGGCCTGCGAGTAGATTGAGGCTGCGGGCGAGCCATGGTAGTAGACTGGGCCTGTTGGCGGGCTATAGCAGGATGCTGAGGCTGTACTTGCGCTGGGCTGTGTGGATACTTGTTATTCGCTTTCTGAGAATTCAAACTCGCATCAGGCTGACGACCCTCAGAAATAGATTTTCTCCCTGCATTGCGGTTATTAGAACCTGCGCGGTTGTTCTCCGCTGTTTGAATTCTTCGTTTCTTGCCCTTGACTGGTAGCCACTCTGATTCTTGTTGATCAGGAAATTCTTCCCACATTGGAAACCTTGAGTCGAATTCAGCCGAGCTGGGGACCGCAACAATAGATGGATTGAGGGCGGTAGAGTCCGTGCTCGGAACCACTAGGTTTGGATGTAAGCATCAATCTACAAAATTTCAACACATTGAAGGAACGTGAATCACCTTCTTGTGAATTAACAACCTGCGAATCGATAAGACCCTTCAATTGAATATTGTCCTCGTGCTTGTCATCCAGGGTTTCAAAACTCTCTTTCTGGAGCTCACATATTCCACCATTGAGGTCCATTGGGTCCACTAATATAGCATGGCTAATTTCTTCACCAACATGGCCTTGCGCGTCCCTCTGACCATTTGTGAGTTCGACTTTTGTGGAGGATGAAAACTTAGATCCTTCGCCGCCAGTACCGGTTGGAGAAGAAATCCCAGAAGACTTGGACTCATCGGTGCCACTAGCAGCCGTGAATTCATCTTCAAAGCCAAACTCTAACGTATTACCCTGAACATTTTGAAATTCGATCCCTGAATTTTCGGTGGTAGGCTTAGCGTCAACCTCAGTGTCAGCAAGCATTCGGCGTGCCCTCTTTGCAGATTTGGCCTTCTTTTTCTTTTTAGGCTTTGTTTGTTTTGCTGGAGCCTCAACCTCTGTCACAGTTGTTACTGGCGGACATTCAATAGCGACGTCGTTAGATTTTGAGGTGCGTCGACGTTTTACCTCGACAGTCCTAATTATTTGCTCCCACATCTCAAGAACAGTAATGCAAAGTCTCGTAGCAAACAAAGCCCTCGAATAAATGCATTTGTCTCTGAGTGACAGAGCGCAGGACCTCCTGAAAAGATTATCGTTGTTGTCATCCTCAGGCGCAGACCCGGATTTCTCAACCCAGTCCTTGAAAACCCTAACCATATTTTCAGTATGAGGCAAGCTAACTGGAGTACCGTGACCGGTTCCAGTGGTGGTGTTCTGAAGTAGATGCTCTTGAATAAAGGGGATAAACCCCCTACCCGAAAGTTCACTAGTTCTAAGATCAAATGACTGTCTGCGAGCGTCGGTCATATCCTTATTGATATTTGCGGTATCAATAAAAGACCTCATGATAAGTGCTTCTCGCTGGGGTTTGTCCAGTGCATTGTTCCATGAATGTGAAAATACTGTTCCAAGAACCCTCCATTTCTCCGTGAGAGCCAGCTGGTATGGGTAGAGATTATTTCGACGCACCGAGTTGGGTCCCACAAAAGTCGATATAGTGCCGGGATTAGGGTTGACTGGAGTTACATCCCACATAAAGGTGCCCAATATGGAAGACAGAGCGTAATTGTACTCATCAGGGTCCTCAAAAAATTCTTTTTTGAAAATCTCATACTGCTTGAGCTTTTCCTCCTCCAGAAACCAGTTCAGCAATAACATACGTTCATGCTGACCAACCTTTGGCATCAGATGCTCCAGAAGCCTACTATCTCTTGAGATTTTGATTGCTGTAGGGGAGAGTGGTGTGGGGGGAATGAGACCTGATGATTGAAGCGATAGTGACAATGCTGATGGCATTTGTGGAGATGCTGCAATGAGAGAAGATAATGTGGAGCCGAGCATGATGAGTGTCTGGAGTGGCCAATAGTGGCACTCAAGGTAGGGGTAGGGAACTTGTTGCCAACGGCGGACGGGGTACCGGATAGGTGAGGGCCAATGAATTCAGCACTCCCGCAATAGGCGCGAAGATCCAGCGATGGCCGAGGAGTTACAAGGAGTGGCTGTCGAGGACCGCAATGAAATTGAATCTAAGAAACAGATTATAATTTATTGAAACCTCTGTCGGTTTGTTCGATGCTTCGTGTGATTCTGGTTCGGAGTAAGGAGTGAGATTCCGGAAACCTTTGAAGTGGAGGGATTCGAGGCTCAATTCACCAGCCCTAAAATGAATAGAGTGAGTGAAGGACTCAGGAAGGTTATTGTATTGTGGACGCTCACTGAAACCTAACTAGCCTGATCTTTGTGAATGTTGTTGATGTTGATGTAAGGAGTGGACAGGGTGAGGAGGGTGCCGAGGCTGAAGGATGAAGGCTGGAGACTGTAAGAGTGTCACCGAGGGGTCGGAGCAGAGAAAAGAGCGCGTTATAAGATATTCGGGTTTCGAAACTGGATCGGGGTGTTTTGGTGACAAATGGACCCTGGCCACGGGTGCAGAAGGAGGAGGAGGGGATAGAGCGGGGTGACTGTAGCGGGGTGTTTTTTTAAAAGGGCTGCAGACCGCCAGTACCAACTCTTGTCTTTGGATGTCCTACGGTCTGTTCTGGTCAACCTACACACTTGATTTTAACGTTGAATAGAAGAGTAGGTTGGAGTTGGAGCTGTGTGAGAATATCAGGAATATCGGGCTTATGTCGGGACTTCTCGTGCTTGCGAGACTGCTTTGTCTAGGAGGTGAGTGTGTACATAGACAGAGTCAGCATAATTATTAATTGACGCACGCTATGCCAGGGAGTGACGCTTATCCGTGGCCAACGAGAATTGAATAGAGTTGGATGGATCTTTGTGATCACGTGTAGCTAGAGGGCAGCCAGACTTAGTTGTATATGTTGAAGGAAGTTTTTGATGTTTGCTTCGGTTTGTTTCTGGGTGTCAGACGAACAAGCAACGTACCTAAGGCATTCATGCTTGTGCTCAAATATGTAGAGACTTTATACTCCATGCATATGCACATATGCAATGCTGGAACACTTGTCCTGCATACCATAACATCCCAGTCTTGCCTCGATATCTCTGCACGGCGGGATCCGGGAGGCCTAATATTACCTGCCAAACGTAGATGAGACTAGGTGTGCCAACCAGACTAAGACTAGGTACCTACTTTAGTCTGGCTTGCACTAAAGGTTAGGTACAGTTAGGTATGTATACTTAGTAAGCAGGGCTACCTACTGAAAGACGCCACGCCGTGGCACATTGCATTAGCCAAACAGCCACGAGGCCGGAGATTAAACCCTTCGCTGCATCAACAAGAGCCCACTGCTCACTTCTGCTCACTCCATACAAACCACCAATCGAACGTTCATACGCCTCAATCGAAAGGGGAGAGAGGGATGGGAATTGATCAGCTGCCCATCGATTACTAACGTCCTCCTCGCCTTTGTGTCGTGCCCGCTGCAAATTGAAAAAGCATCCATCCTACGCAGGCAAAGACCTCTGCTTAGCACCTTACTTACTTCAAGCCTCTGCGATTCCATTTGAGCAACATTTGAGCAAAGCCTCAAAGACAACGCACCCTCACTTTACCCAACCTTAGCTCACATAATGGCGGACCAACAGAATCTAGGCGCACTTTTGGCTGCCCTGAGTAACATTGCCTCTCCACCACTCTCTACGCGTGCTAACACTCCCGTAGCAGGACAACAACAGCGTCCTCCATCGCAAGCTCCCCACCCGTCGGCGATGCATGCCCAACTGGCTCAGAATTTAGCTGCCGCAGGTCTCGGAGGTGGACAACAACAGCCCTCTGCAGTTCAGGGGAATTTCGCATTACCACAGCCCACGTCTTCCGGTGCACTTGATCTCTCCAACATCAAGCCCGTGAATTCCGGTACAGTATCACTGGCCGATGCAATTGCTCGTGCGAAGAGCATTGCGGCGGAAAGGGGAGTATCGGGGGGTACCTACCGGAACGAACAGCAAGGTTAGTATCATAAGAAAGGGGGAGGGAACCCACATGGAATTTCTTTGCTAATAACCGTAATGTAGCTCCCCGTTACGACGACCAACGAAATCAGCGAGGAGGTGGCGGTGGCTACGGGAGAGTAAGGTCTCGCTCACGTTCACGTTCTCCTCCACCCAGGCGAGACACCTATAGGGACGGCTACAATCCTTACAGGGACGAGCGCCGGGGCCGTAACTTCGAACGAGAACGGTCCTATAGCCCACCGAGGCGTGGTGCACCATATAGTCCACCACCGGCAAGGTCGTATGGTGGCAGTCAAGGAAATACTCAGTCTGGACGGGCCGGACAATCTGGAGGTGGCACTGGGGGAGGGGGAGGTGGTGGTGGCGGTGGTGGACGAGAGAAGAATCCCGACGCACTCACAGAACAGATGCATATTGAATCTGGGCTAGTGGGTTTAATCATTGGCAGAGGGGGAGAAACACTGCGACGAGTAGAGCAAGAAACAGGAGCACGGGTCCAATTTTTGACTGGAGCAGATCACAGAGATACACCAGAGAGGCTATGCAATATCATTGGGACACGGCAACAGATTTCTGCTGCTAGGCAACAAATCTTGCAGATCATTGAGGATAATGCCAAAGGGTCTGGATCTAATACTGGAGGTAGTGGCGGTCCTCCCAAGAGAAATGCACCTAGTGTTTCTTCTCACCAGCCACCATTGAGAGATGGCGGTTCGTATTACCCAAATCAAGGTAACCACAGAGATACTTACGACCCTCGCAATGATAATCCAGAGGACAGTCTCCAGATCATGGTACCCGATAGAACTGTCGGGCTGATTATTGGGCGTGGTGGAGAGACTATTAGGGATCTCCAAGAGCGCTCCGGTTGTCATATTAACATTGTTGGAGAACAAAAATCTGTCAATGGCCTGCGACCAGTTAATCTGATAGGATCTGCGGAATCTGCGAAACGGGCAAAAGACTTGATCATGGAAATAGTTGATAGTGATATCCGATCTCAAGCCACACCGGGTGGGCCACCGCAAGGACCACCTGGAGGCAGCGGAGGTGGTGCAAGAGATCGAGGACATGCAAGTGCACAAGGTGGGTATAATGATGGCGGTAATCATGGTGGCGGACAGCGGAATGGTGACAAGGTCACAGAAACTATCAAAGTGCCCATTGATGCCGTTGGCATGATAATTGGAAAAGGTACATTTTCTTCCGCATTCAATCTACAGGACTCTCCACTAAGATTTTCTTACAGGCGGCGAGACCATCAAAGAAATGCAGTCCTCAACCGGATGCAGAATCAATGTCTCTAGCCAATTTCATCCCTCTGATACTGAGCGGGAGATATCTTTGCAAGGCCCTAAAGATGCAATCACTCGTGCTAGAAAAGCCATTGAAGACAAAGTGGAAGCCTCGGTATGTCCTTCATCATCGTCATTATATGTCCTTTGTCCCATCCCCCGATACAACGGCCCATTATCATCCTCCCAAAATATTTCCATACATGATATCATATATCTTCGTCCTCTCGTCTCGTCGGTTTATGCAAAAATTTTTGGCGTGGGTGGGAGGGAGTAAAACCAAGGAAAAACGTGAAATGATTCTCAAGTGCATCATAAAGGAGAGAAAGCCGGTGGGATGAGAAGGGGAATAAAGGGAAAGTGCACATCTGTCACGATTGTGCTTTTAACAATCCCATTCATCCCCTTTTCCTTCCTACCTTCTTCTCCACCTTTGCTCCCTGTTTTGCACCCTGCCACCCACTCACCGCCAAAGGTCTCTCTAATCTTTGTACTCGCATCCACATCACATGATTTGACAACCCCTATTTCTATGTCTGTGACCACGGGCCGAAAAAGGGCTGGGAAAAAGATGAGGAATAATTCGACCCCCACCCCGTGAATCTTTGCGTGCGAATAATGATTGATTGATTCATTGATTGATTGATGCCTGCTCTTGATACGTGTCTCTATGTGTGTGTGGGAGAAGCCAAAAACAAATTTGATGTGATAGGGACGTGAAACCACTAACCCCTCGTCTCTCTTCTCTACCTTTAGCATAAGAAGCAACATAGTGGGGGGGGTGATAGACAGCACAACAATGATCGTGACCGTGACCGAGGAGGTCATCATGACTACAACAATAACAACAACGACCGGTATGGCCAGCAACAGCCTATGCAGGGGCAGCAACAAGGTGCCCAGCCTGGAGCAGCAGGGCCGGCAGGTGTAGCGCCAAGTGGAGATGCCGGTGCCGACCCATATGCGCCGTGGGGAGGATACCAGAATTATGTGGCTATGTACTATGCTATGCTCGCGTCGCAGGGACAAGCAGGTGGCGCTCCTGGTACAGGAGCTGGCGCACCAGGTACTACTTAAAGTTTCTGGAAAGTCGAGTAGAGTCCTGATGTTTTCTATTTGCGCTGCCCGACTCGACGACAACACTATACAGGCAGGCAAAGGAATGTGCATGAGTAAATACATGGGTGCTAGGGGGATAGGGAAATGGCTTGGGTGGTTCAAAAATTAGCAGGTATATGGGAGATTATTTGTGTGTGGCTTACGGATGAGAGTTCATTGAAAGGTTTAAGGCAGATATCACGATCGATCATGCGCAACTGAAACGACTTATAAGTTCTATTGCCTTTCTCGTCTTCTATTTAATCGAATTGCTTAATTGCTTAATGGGCCTCTGCCTTCTAAGCAACTTTTATGTCTTACAGCTGAGATGTATGTTCCGTAAAGAGTATCTTGGGTGCTAACACATACACTGTCGAATCATTGCTTCATCATATCAAGTATTTAACGTAGGTTTACTTTTGAAATAGCAAATGCCGCGTCATCACTCAATATCACCAAATCCACATATACCTATAAGGTATTGATTTTGCTAAAGCATTTAAAAACCCAAAACTATAGCAGTTTTTGTGCAAAAAGGGAACTAATGACAGTGGTTACCCTGAATACGGCACTCAAATCTGAATCGGAGGTTTCAAAGGCTTTTAGAAAGGAAAATCTCAAAGCATAAGTACATACTCAATCCCAGGGACACCAGCGATATTTCAAGCTGCAATACCAATGGTCATGGATATATCGATCATCAGGTTAGTCTTGATGTCTCGTGACTCGAACCATCAATGTGCCCACATGCAGAGTACCGGTAACGGAAAATAAAATGTTCAGTTTTGGCACCCCCACCATGTTATGCGTCCTGAAGGCGGGGCTCACAAATTTTTTAATCCTCGTGCACAGCATTATTTTTTTCTGTGAAAATCTTCTACTCTGTAATGAATCGAGATCTAGATACAAATCTTTATGTGTTTATATATTTATTCGGGCGTCATTCTTGCAGTAGGAAAACAACACTCGACAATAGCTGTAGAATAACCAGACTACTGTAGAGTTGGGACTTTTGCGGTCCTTTTTACATTAGTCTCGATCAGACCATTTTACATACGGGTATACCCCGAATGCGCCGGCGTTGCATGCAAACAGATGACTCTATGGCCAACCTACAAATATAGCTGCAAGGCTGCAAGGCACAAACCTTGCTTCACAGGTCCCATAGCCTTACAAACCTATCGAAGCATCAGCAATGGCGTCGTCCGATTCTCTCGAGGCTCGCCTTCAGCGATGGGAAGATCGTCTACGAAGCCTCACCACTCAAACACTCACCACGGACTATGTTCGACCTGATCCTCCTGGTCTTGTTGAGGCTATACACTCCGTAACTATCCCAAAGGCAACACAGACTGCTTTAGTGCAATTGAGCATTTTGGACGGTTCAAATCCATTCTCTCCATTCACAATTTTGTTGGCAGCATTCGCGATTTTGTCCTTCAGATTGACAGGAGATGAGGATATCAGTCTGGGAACGAGTGGTGGGAACAAGGAGCCATTTGTCTTACGAACACTGATCAACGGACAGACGACATTCCAGTCGCTGTTAAACAAGGTGAATGAGGTGAGTTATATCACATTCTGCAGATATAGTACATGCAACTGACCATATTCACAGCTCGAGAAAGAAGGTGCTGCAGACTCTGTACCATTCGCGGTTCTTGTTCAGCATCTACAAACTAAATCCGGTGCTGCTGCTGCTCCGGCCCTTTTCCGCCAGTCGCTTTACTATACCCCGGACGCCCCATCCAAGCAATTTCTTTCTTCCCATGCCCTTGCCGAAGATTTATCGATATATGTGGAACTTGCTCCCATTTCTGCCTCCCAGGCCTTTAGGGGTGCCTCTCTGCTTCCCGAGATCACTCTTCAGGCGCATTACAATCAGTTGATGTTCTCTACCGCAAGGATATCATACATGCTCGATCAGCTTCTACAAATCGTTCAAACCGGGGCAAAAAACCCTCTGATTCCAGTGGGATCAATATCCTTGAAGACTGCGGCGCAAGAGAAGATCCTTCCTGACCCTACCAAGGATCTCGATTGGAGCAATTTCCGTGGAGCTATTCACGATATCTTCTCTGAAAATGCTAAGAAGCATCCAGATAGGGAATGTATTATTGAGACTGCTCACTTCAGTGAGCAGGAGGCTAAGAATAGGATCTTTACGTACCAGCAAATTGACGAAGCATCCAACATATTGGCGCATCATTTCGTCCAGAAGGGAGTAAAGGTGGGCGATGTTGTAATTGTCTATGCCCACAGAGGTGTGGATCTCGTGGTTGCCGTTATGGGTGTGCTAAAAGCTGGTGCGACCTTCTCCGTTATTGACCCAGCATATCCACCTGCAAGACAGAACATTTACCTCCAAGTCGCTCAACCACGGGCTTTGGTTGTCATTAAAAAGGCCGGGAAGTTGGCTCCTTTGGTCCGCAACTACATCGCTGATGAGCTCAGCATCCTGACTGAGATACCTGGCTTGGCCATCCAGGCAGATGGAACTCTGCAAGGTGGTGAAGTTGATGGGAAGGACGTATTGGCAGATCAAGTTTCTCTCAGGGCTGAAGGTACTGGGATAGTCGTGGGGCCTGACTCAAATCCAACACTTAGCTTTACTTCCGGGAGTGAAGGCATTCCAAAGGGTGTCCGAGGACGTCATTTCAGCTTGACTTACTATTTCCCATGGATGGCCGAAACATTCGGCTTGTCCGAGACGGACCGCTTTACCATGCTCAGCGGTATCGCACATGATCCAATCCAGAGAGATATCTTTACTCCCTTGTTCTTGGGGGCTAAGCTCCTGGTACCCACAGCGGATGATATCGGTACCCCAGGTCGCCTTGCCGAATGGATGGATGAGAATGGTGCTACCATCACTCACTTGACTCCTGCTATGGGTCAACTTCTCTCTGCTCAAGCTACCAGGACTATCCCCAGTCTTCACCATGCTTTCTTTGTTGGTGATATTTTGACAAAGCGTGATTGTCTTCGCCTGCAGTCCCTCGCCCGGAACGTCGCTGTTGTAAATATGTACGGTACTACAGAGACACAGCGTGCCGTTTCCTACTTTGAGGTCCCATCGATCAACTCTGATCCCACCTTTTTGCAGAGTCAGAAGGATGTCCTGGCCGCTGGACGTGGTATGTTGAATGTCCAATTGCTCGTTGTTAACAGGAACAACAGAGAACAGGTTTGCGGTGTTGGAGAGATTGGAGAAATCTATGTTCGTGCAGGAGGTCTTGCGGAGGGCTACCTCAAGCTGCCTGACATGACTGCCACTAAATTTGTCAGCAACTGGTTCGTGCCAGAGGGACACTGGAGGGAATTGGATACCAAGAACCTAGATGCCCCATGGCGCAACTTGTACAAGGGTCCTAGGGACAGGCTTTACAGGACTGGTGATTTGGGAAGATATACCCCAGGAGGAAACGTTGAATGTAGTGGAAGAGCCGATGACCAAGTCAAGATCCGTGGTTTCAGGATTGAGTTGGGTGAAATTGATACCCACCTGTCCCAGCACCCGCTTGTGCGGGAGAACATTACTCTCGTTAGGAGAGATAAGGATGAGGAGCCAGTTTTGATTTCTTATATTGTGCCTCTCGAAAACGCTGATTTGGATGCTTTGGTCAGTGCAGATGAGACGGTCGGTGAAGAGGATGGTAAACCGAGGGATGAAATTGTAAGGGGATTGAGAAAGTACGAAAAGTTGATCAGAGACATCAAGGAGTACTTGAAGAAGAAACTCCCAACTTATGCTGTCCCTACCGGTTAGTTGTCTCGTGCAGTTATCCTGGACGTCTTCGGATGCTAAATTTCCCGAACCAGTCGTTGTCCCACTCCGCAAGCTCCCTCTCAACCCCAACGGCAAGATTGACAAGCCAGCATTGCCTTTCCCCAATACCGTTCAACTTGCTGCTGCTGCTAGGCGCAGGCGCCACAAGAATGGTGCGGAAGACGAGCACGCTGGCGAGCCTGAGGATTCTGCCTTCAATCCAATCCAGAAGGAGCTCAAGGAAATCTGGCAATCTCTTTTGCCTCACGCAGGGACTCAGATTGAGCTAGATGACAACTTTTTCGATGTCGGAGGCCACTCGATTCTTGCCACACGCATGATCTTCGAAGTCCGCAAGAGATTCGTTGTTGAGATTGCTCTTGGTGCAATCTTCAAGTCGCCAACTTTGAAGGGACTTGCTGGTGAGATTGAGCGTCTGAAAGGTACTGGAGAGCTTTCAATTCAGCCTCTTGCCGGTGGTGAGACCGATGCGGCAACCTCGGACCGTGAGCTCTCTGAAAAGGAAGCTGAATACGCCCATGATGCTCGTGAGCTTATTAAGACTGAACTTGCATCTTTTTACTCAACTGCACTCCCTAACCTTTCTTCCTTGAGAAAGGAGGGTGGTGCTACCGTATTCCTTACCGGTGCCACTGGTTTCTTGGGAGCTTACCTTCTCAGAGACCTTCTCACCCGCCAGAACCCCGAGGTCGGAAAGGTTATCGTGCATGTGCGAGCTAAGACAGCTGAACAGGCTTTTCAACGTGTCGCCAAGTCATGCGAAGCCTACAATGTGTGGGATGCTTCATGGGCCTCTAAAATTGAGGCAATCCCTGGAGAGCTCGGTGCTCCTAGGCTTGGTCTTGATGAGGAAACAGAGAAGCGTATGGAGCAAGAGATCGATGTCATAATTCACAATGGTGCACAAGTCCACTGGGTGTACCCATACAGCAAGCTGCGTCCCGCTAACGTGATTGGTACTATTGACTTGCTCCGTCTCTGCGAGAATGGAAAGCCCAAGAGCTTCACCTTTGTCTCATCTACCTCGGTCCTTGATAGTGAGCACTATGTCCAGCTTTCTGACAGAATCATCCAGTCTGGCGGTGCCGGTCTTCCAGAATCTGATGATCTCGAGGGATCCTCCCAAGATTTGACAACTGGATATGGACAGAGCAAGTGGGTTGGAGAGTATATCGTCCGTGAAGCCGGAAGGAGAGGGCTCACTGGCTGTGTCATTCGACCTGGCTACATTACTGGAGACAGCAAGACTGGTGTTACAAACACAGACGACTTCTTGATCCGTATGATCAAGGGATGTGTCCAACTTGGTCAGATCCCAGCAATCCACAATACCGTAAACATGGTCCCTGTAGACCACGTGGCCAGAGTTGTCGCAGCATGTGCTTTCTTTCCTCCGGCATCTGGAGATGCTAGCATTGTCGCCCATGTTACTTCCCACCCTAGGTTGAGGTTCACTGGGTTCTTGAGTACGTTGTCTACATACAATTACCCCGTTTCTACTGAGGATTACATTCCTTGGAGAATTGCCCTTGAGAAGCATATCACTGCTCCAATCACTACGGAGGGTGAAAAGGAGGAGCAGAATGCCCTCTTCCCGCTTCTGCACTTCGTTTTAGATAATCTTCCACAATCGACCAAGGCACCAGAGCTGGACGACTCTAATACCGCTGAAGCGCTGAAGCGAGATGCGGAGTGGACTAAGGAGGATAAGAGTGGGGGGATGGGTGTTAGTGTGGAGACTATGGGAATTTATCTCGGATATCTGGTCAGTTTGGGATTCTTGCCTGCTCCACCGGCGTTGGAGGAGAGTGGGGTGAAGTTGGATGGGGAGGAAAAGTTTAGGCTACCCCGGGTTGAGATTGGGGAGTCGCAGAGGAAGGGATTGGGTGAAGTTGGTGGGAGAGGGGCGCTTGTGTAAGGAATGGGAAACAACGGGGAATTAGAAGGATCGCTGGGGTAAATGATTTAGAGCGAGTAATGTGCTTGAGCTTCTGATTCTTTTGGCATGAGAATTTTAAAAGGGGATATCATAGGCATAGATAGAGCAGCATACAATTTGAGTACAAAAAGCATAGGCTGTTAAAGGTCGTTGTTTTAGATTGTTCCCGAGCGAATACCGAACTAATGCGAACGGCCCCTCCCCGGCCCGCATCTTCAACCTCATACCTTAACGTGTAAACATACCCAATCGTCTTTTCTTACAAGCTTTGAGTCAAGATAATCATGTCTCATACACACACCCATGATGGTGGCGGCCACTCACACTCTCATGACGGGCATTCGCACAGCGCCGCTGACCATGGGCATACCCACGAGATCCTCGACGGCCCAGGCTCATACATAAACCGCGAGCTTCCCGTCGTCGAGGGCAGGGACTTTAGCGAACGGGCTTTCACCATTGGCATTGGCGGGTGAGTCTCCTCCACTCCCCAAATCTTTAGCTCAAACTAACATATACATGATAATATAACAGGCCCGTTGGCTCCGGCAAAACCGCCCTCATGCTGGCCCTCTGCCTCGCCCTCCGAGACACGTACTCCATCGCCGCCGTCACTAACGACATATTCACTCGCGAAGACGCCGAGTTCCTCACCCGCCACCGGGCGCTCCCCCCACAGCGCATCCGCGCCATTGAAACCGGCGGGTGCCCTCACGCCGCCGTGCGCGAGGACATCTCCACAAACCTCTCTGCGCTCGAGGATCTGCATGGCGAATTCGACACGCAGCTCCTCCTAATCGAGTCTGGTGGGGATAACCTAGCTGCAAACTACAGCCGAGAATTGGCGGATTTCATCATCTACGTCATTGATGTGAGTGGAGGAGATAAGATTCCAAGAAAGGGCGGACCGGGAATCACACAGAGTGACTTGTTGGTGGTCAATAAGACAGACTTGGCAGAGATTGTTGGGGCGGATTTGGATGTTATGGAGAGGGATGCGGGGAGGATGAGGGAAGGGGGGCCCACGATTTTTGCGCAGGTCAAGCATGGAGTTGGGGTTAAGGAGATTGTGGATTTTATTTTGAGTGCGTGGAGGAGTAGTGGGGCGAGTGAGATACCGAGGAGGAGGACGTAAAAGATGTGCATTCAGACAAAAGCCGTTAGGGGCCCGGGGGGGACTGGAGAGCCATAGCCCTTTTTTGTATTCCCACCATATATTATCCTCAGGCCTTCCCCTCCGCCAATCAAATTCTCCGGGCTGCAGTTATAGGGTCGTTTTATATAAGAAAAAAAAAATTTTTCCTCTCAAACTATATAACGCTACGTTACTTGCCTACCTACCATCCAGTTTTCTACTTGTACTCGTCCAATTTTTGAGGCAAAGTAACAATTTATCTGAACCAATCCCCCCAATTCCTCCCCCCCCCCCCCCCCTTCTCCGCCCCCCCCTCCCCAAAATGTGCCACCTGATTCGAAAAACTCCGGCCGTGTAATGTTTAGCACAGCAAAGGGGGGGTTGTGTGTGGGGCGTGGCAGTAAAATGTAATGTAATTTTTTTTTCTTGAATTTCAAAAGATTTTATTTCCATTTATGTAAGTACTGCGCCTTTTTAAGGGCACCCCCCCCCAAAAAAAAAAAAAAAAAGGAAAAAAATCTTTTTAGCAATCCTGCAATAACAGAGATATTAGAGATTGCTGAGTGTCAGCCATACCATATATATATTTTTTTTTTAATTTTTTTTTTTTAAAAAAAATAAAAACTAGCTGTCATTTAGACTGCAAACTGTTTAGTTTTCATTTAATCCTAGTCTGTGTTGCAAGCGCCCCCCCCGGTTCGCCCGATGACACACACCCCTAAAAAGCTTAACTTGCAGACCAAAGGATTCAACTGTTGAAGTGAGAAAAAAAAGAAAAAAGAGAGAACCTCACGAAGCGCCCCGGATGGGGGAGGAGGATGATAAAATCAAATGAGAATGAAATTTAGATATACAATAATAAAGAAGTCCTGAATTTACTCAGTAGAGCAGGATATGCCTCCATTACATACACACACGCCAAATGATCCGCAATCCTCAATCCATGCCTACCACCACGGCCCCATTCACCCTGTCTGTGAACCCCACACCAACGAACGGTACACACAATCCCTCCCACAAAATTGTAAACACCATCGTCCACTGAAAATGAAACTCTCAATTGATAACTACACTGACTTGAACCAACCTAACCCGTCCTTATGATACCACGAATACTAACAAATTGAGATAGTGTAAGAACAAACGACTGAAATCCAAAGTAAGAAAAAAAAAAAAAAAAATCTCGTCCTGTTAATGGATCATGAATAAATTTACAGAAGGAAAAAAATGAGAACCATACCCACAGAATACCCAGGGCTGTGATAACATCGAAGAAAATAAATACTTCAGTCAATGCCATACATCAAAATTTATCGAAAAACCATCAAGAAGCCGGCCCAACTAAGAGTTCATCTTGTGGCCAGTACATTAGGAATGTATGTTCCATGGTATAACTCAGTAGGGAAACTGGTTCCAGATTGAGTCCACCGTGTAATGATGTCAAGACTCCGAAAGCAATACAACCACAGAAAATAGACAAAAGATTGATAAACGCCACGCTGAAAACCAATAACTTCAAAATCACAGACAGAGGTAGTGCTCGAGGAAAGAAGCCAGTAACCCAGAGAGCCGGAAGGGAAGACGGGAAGAGATGACGAGACAAAATGTGGGAAAAACCATTATCGTGCCTGAATCCATAAGACACCCCAACCCATTTTAGGACGGAAAAAGCAAAGGAAACCATAGCAACATTACCGACTTTCGAATATGAAGTGCAACCAAGTCAACAAGAAACCTGCAATACCAAGACGCAAAAATGTTCAAGACCCCCCGCGCTATGAGGGGTTTGCCGTTTTTAACCTCTTGTTAGGCGCCATCCTCGGACTGGGTTTCACCATGTTCTGCCCACTATTTGCCTTTGGCTCAGATCCTTCTTCAACTTCAATCTTTACGGTCTGGCTGGTGCTCGGCCTTCGTCTCTTGTTGGGCTGGTTCGGAGAGGTATTAGCACTGCCAACTGTCGTGCTATTTTGCGAGGAAGAAGTAGATATTGGGTGCTGTTGGGGCTGCTGACCAGGTGCTTGAAGTTGATTGGCAGGAGAAGGCGTCTGTCCAGTATGTGATGAAGGAGGTACTAGCCTGCCTTCAGCCACAGCCAGTGAGCCCGCCATGCCTGGTACCATCACCATGTGTGGGCTATTCTGCATTTGTGGCCCTCCAGCTC
Source organism: Terfezia claveryi (assembly GCA_015179025.1). Taxonomy (NCBI): domain Eukaryota; kingdom Fungi; phylum Ascomycota; class Pezizomycetes; order Pezizales; family Pezizaceae; genus Terfezia; species Terfezia claveryi. The sequence goes on along the minus strand of WHUX01000019.1, from coordinate 447,395 downwards.
CCGCATTTGGCCCTCCTGGATGCTGTTGAGAATTTTGCATCCTTTGCACGTTTGCAGCTGCAATAGCAGCGGCTTGTTGCATCTGGTGTTGGTGTTGTTGGTGTTGGTGCTGCTGCTGCGCAATCTGATGCTGCGTGTGGAGCTGCTCTACTAGATTCTGGAGTGCAGCATTCGGTGTGAGCTGCGGGTGCGCTCGAGAGAAGCTCATGATATCCTGCAAGTATGCCATTGTCTCGGCAGTCTAATAACGTACATCTTAGTACAGCACTATTACAAATCAACTTTTAGATTATACGAACCTCTAGGAATCGGACCACCATTGGATGCAATCCATAGGAATTTGTGATGCTTTCTGGGAGGAAAATTCCCTGAGATGCCTGTTGTCCTTGTGGTAATGGCCGCTTCCCAAGTTGTTTACTATGTGGGGAGGCCTTTACATCTGGGGAATCATTTGGATTAGGCATTGACTGTAGGGATGATCTTGACACAAACTCTTGGTGCTCTGTGACAGTGAACTCCAACATATCAATCCGTAAAGCTGCGTTTAGTGTCGCTTTTAGAGTCCCGTGATGGAAACACTGGAAAGGTCAGTCTCTCAACGATAGTTTTCCCCAGAAACTGTATCACACAACATACCACTGCATCTTTATATCTGTATATTAATCCTGCACGGGGACATTCCACAACCATCCCTTGGCCACCCGAAAGCTCCCTCTCTCTAAGACCCTCGAGCTGAAACCGAACCGAATAAACTCCACTTTCTATTAATTCCCAAAAAAATCGTGGCAAAATTGCATTTCCTATTTCGAATTGTTTCCCTTCTCGAGTTTGGTTATGCCACAGGGCCTGGCGCATAAGGCCGTTTGGGGAGAAAAAGTCTCCCACAAATCTCCTCCAATGTACTATACTGTTTAACTGTTTGTCTTTCTGTGATGTGTAAGCTAGATGTGTCCATTGATTTTGGAGTTAGGGGCATACCTCGAATTCGCTTAAGTAGCTATTGAAATGTAGCATCTTCAATACAGCCTGCCCTGTTGGCTTATTTCTGAAAACTGTTAGCTTGCACAAATGTAAACCGGGAAGGAGTATTACTGTTGTGGTTGTTGTGCCTGTTGACGTGCAAGTAGGGTAGCATGTGTAGCCGCAAGGCTGAGTTGTTGCCCAGGACCTGACGTCGCAGCCGCATTCGCAGGTATGGTACCCTGCTGCTGTGGCATGCTCATATTCTGGCCAGCAGCTTGTACTTGGTTTGCCAGCTGTTGTTGTTGTTGTTGTTGTTGTTGTTGTTGTTGTTGTTGTTGCTGTTGTTGTTGCTGCTGTTGTTGTTGTTGGTGTTGTTGTTGTTGTTGTTGTTGTTGTTGTTGTTGTTGTTGTTGTTGTTGCTGCTGTTGTTGTTGGTGTTGGTGGATCTGAGCTTGTTGGACTGCTTGAGCTTGTAGATGCTATTGAGAGATATATTAGATGGGCCTATCAAAAGCTTTACTGGGACTCTTACCTGTTGGTGCAACATCTGACTCCGCATATGATGGGGGTTTGCACCAACAAATCCTGCTATACCAGCGTTCTGTGGATTACCTGATACGCCTACATGTATCCCGTTAGGCATGAATGCCCGAGCAAATTGCTGAGATTCAGGGGCAGTACCTGGATTGCCTGCACTAGAGACTGCCAGGCCGTTCATAAACATTTGTTGCGGATGTCGAAGGAATCGCTGTTGGAGCAACTGTGGGTTGTTCACATTGGCCACTGAATGCGCATATAGTTAGCCAGGGCTCAGGATATATCGCTAAAGACGATTGCATTCAATTCTCTTGCGTGCTCTGAAGCGACTGTTCCGGGATATATATGTGCATGTAAGGAACGAATGTAACTAACTTGCTTGCATATGTTGTTGTTGGAAGTGCGGATTTGGATGTAAATGCTGCATTGCATGAGGCGTAGGCCCTGGATGCCCAGCTTGAATCTGTTGGGGTGCTTGGGACACATTGTGTTGATGGTTGGAGTTGGTATATGTCATCATCTTTTATCGTGCTGGGGGTAGCGCTTCTGTGGTCACTCAGACGACCAGGACCCTCAACCAGAAAACCGCCTAAAAAAACGCGCCTTATTGGGAGTGAAGAGGCCTGAGAAACGAGTGTAAGGTAGCGTGTTCGGCTCGGTACGCAGAGACCAAGCTGACGCTGTTTTGTGATGAAGTTCAGGGCACGTTGACCAGGCTTATATCCTAATTACGATTTGCCAATTCTAACGGAGGCCTCAAGCGCTTGGTTTGTCGGAGAACCGCTGTCGGCGCGATTTTCCTGGCGGGGGACGGTGCACAGAAAAACCACGCAGATGAGAGGAGCCGATATTGCGGGGATGAGCGAGGGTAGCCGTCGGCAGAGGCTCGAAGGGGACGGGATTAGCGTGACTGTAGGTGGGTGGGTATGTAGTTGTGTAGTTAAGATGTTGCCGGGCAAGCTTCGCGAGGTACAAGTGGTTTTCGCGGTGCGGGTTGACGGGAAACGGCCGGGAGCAGGGTCTTCGGCGTAGGTAGCTGCGCGTTGAATTAGGGCTTTTTCTCTTACCAAGGAAGCAAGATCTGCTAGTATTGGGCTCCAGAGCGCATGGCGGAAGTGGCTTTGCTGGAGAGTAAAAATTGTTTGATGGGGGAAGATGGAGATCCTGCTGGGGGGGGGGGGGGGGGAGGGGGGTTGGGGGGGTTGAGAGTGTGTGTGGGGGGATGAGTGGATGTATGGAGGGTAAGGTGTGTGTTGGGTGTGTGGTGTGTGGTGTTGCTGATGGGTTTGCTTAGTTGTGGGAGGATGCAGAGCGAGGTGAAGAAGCCAGGGTTCGGTCGGGGCTTCCCTTGAGAACCAAGGTTCCGACTGTAGGTTTCGATTGTACCAGGGCTGGGGTGCTGCTTCGCTCTGTTTTCGCTTGGTGCGCCCAGGTAACGTTCTCGTGTGCGGCCACTGTTTCTTTTTGTTTCTTGGTAAATTGAGCGGGTAAAAAAACGGGGGAGAGTTGGTGGCTGGGGCCGTATGGAAGAACACGGCTTTAAGGAGAAGAGAAGCGTTTGATGGGAGAAGAGAGAGAAAAGCAACGGGGCGCGGGGGGGGGGGGGGGGAGTGGAGGAGAGGAGGGGAGGGAAGGGGGGGTTGAACGATGCTTGGGTTGGTGATGATGGGTATGGGTGGGTTGGTGTCTGATAAACTGGACACGGCGCGCAATGGGAGCTGCTTAGAACGGCGGCGGAGAGCCCTTTTTATTTCGCAAAGCACCAGCAGCGCCCCGTCGTCCGCTCGAACGAGATTAAAACAGGGTGGGCGTAGGGTTGGTGATGTCTCCCCAGCAGAGAGAGGCCTGGCAGAGCTACTCCCTAGAGGCCCTGCGCTGCCTGGTTGCCCGCTCGCCGTTGCTTCGCTCTCCGCTTCCCTTCCCTCACCTGCTTCAAGACAAACAGCAACCGACGCGCTCCCTGACGTCGACCCAGCCGGCTCTAATGCTGCTGCTGCTATTGCTGCTAACTTGCGATTACAGAAAATATGGGGACGGGCCAACCAGCTGGGAGGGAAAGATACAATGAACAGGCGGGTCAAGACGAGGAAGCCATAAAGTACAAGTACACGCAGTTCAGCGGGCAATGTCCGATGCTGCGACACCGGGAACGGGAGCAGGCCGAGGAGGCAACACACAGTAAGCCGAACAGAGACGCGGATATTATGTGGATATTCATGGATATTCATGGATACGGTCAAAGTAGCGGAAGAAAGAACGGGACTCTAGCTTAGAGGGAGAATGAATCCCAACACCCCCCCTCCCCGAATCCCTAATCCCTAATCCCATCTCTTCCAATGTTATCCAATTCACAAATCACTTCTGCGTGTTTCTGTACATCTGTCTTGTCTCGGCACCCTGTCAGTGTCCGTTGTTTCGCCCCGGATAGGTTGCACAATTCTCTCCTCAGGGCTGCGGACAAAAGAAAAGCTCATAAATCGAATGCTATCCAGGCCCCCTCGCCACTAAGGCCCGTGAAGTTGCATTTGTGAAGATACAAAAGCAGGCCACATGAACTAGGATTACAGAACGGCTCCAGAAACCTTCGATTCAGGAACTACATTTGCGGACAATTGAGACAACCAGCTCGAAGAAATTTCTAGCTGCGCGCCAAGATTTCCTACGCCAAGCCCGACCAGTCACTTGTACTCTATAAGAAGGCCCGTATTTGCCCTCATCCTCACACCCCACCTCTTCAACTATCATAACCACCACTATTTGAGATTCTTGTCGCATTCCTGGCCCATGAGCATCAAGAGGGCCGTGGTGCCCATAGCCGGATCAACTCGTACACGTAACTGGTAAGCTACATAACAATCCCACCGTCCTTCTTCTCTGCCCCATCCCTTCGTCAGGATTGATGATATCTCACAAAACTTCTTTCCTTTCCGATCCGACCTTGAAGAGAGCGTTGCTATTCGGGTCCAACTCAGCTTTTGGGCTGAGCCTGGACTTGCTACTTGCCAGTAACTCTTGCCTGACCTGACTTATTTACAAATACACATCTGTGTCTGTCTTTATGCTGTGAGCGTTGGTGCTAATAAAAGAAATTGATCTTCTTTTCCAGATTTGACATCATTTCGGGCAAGCACATCATTTTGGAACGACGCTGTGAACTAATTGGTAAGGACTTCTTTCTCTTCGTCCCTACATTCCTATGTATGTATATATACCCAACGAAATCTGGTTTTTATGATGAAAAAAACGTAATCCCATTTGCAGTTTCCTCGATAGCCGGCAACAGAACCTACTTAGCCGAGTCAGTGATCGCAATATCTTCCTTGGATGTCTGATCAAAGACACAGATTTCAGTTTCTATTCACATGAACATTTGCACCTCGTGATATATCTAAAGTCAACATTCACTAACATGTTTGGCATTAAAGGCTTTCTAGGATTCATCAGCTTAGTCTCGACCCGACCCTCTTTGGGAATCATCAGCTATACCCCTCAGAATTCATATTCTATGTACAATAGATGAGCAATATAATAAATTCAAAGCATACAAAAGCACTTGTCATATTATTCTCGTTCTCGCCTCTGTTCTCTTTCACCTCATTGTCCCCTCTACTTTTTCAAACCTTTGCCAACACTCTGGGTCCAGCATACACATCCATGGCTTGACCCTATTTTGGTGCAAAGAAGATTTATGACCACCTACTCACCGCTGCACCCCGTCCTCCATGGGTGTGGAGGTCCATCTTTCAATGGTCTAAATACCTTACTTGTGCCATCCATTGTTTTTTACAGAAAGAAATAAGAACATGTTTTTCCAAAATCTTTCGCATTTTGACCGTTCAACTGTGGCTTGCTGTTTCCAATATGATTGCACCATACATTGGTGCAGACTTTGACTCTAGTTTTGTGTACCGCAGGATCTTATGACAATTGGTACCATGACAAGGTTGTCCCTAACCCAAGTGATTCATTTCTCTACCCACCAAGGTATATAACAAAGTCCAGATAATAATAAATACAATCCCTCTAGCCTATCCAGTGCATATTGCCCATATACATTGGCCCAAAACTCCACCCCCCTCAAACAGCTTCCTTAATGAAATCCATTCGCTGTGCTCCACGTCCCCGCGCCATTATCTGCCTGTGCATCAACCCCATTCTTCATTCTCCACGTCCCCGGGCCATTATCTGCCTGTGCCTCAAACTCATTTTCTCCTTCATTCGGATCAAAATCAAAAGTCGTATCGTGACTCTTGACCCTGTGCAACTGGCTGGACACATAATCCAACACACGTTTATCGTCAATCTCCCTCTGCTTCTCATCCTCATGGTCATCATCTGCCTCGGACCCGAAATCACTTCTCCCAGCAATAGACCTAGTGCTCATTCTCCTACTACCTATATATGGCTTAGGTTTTGTGCTCATAGTCTCATCAAAGTAGTGGCGCATTCCAGAAGCCGGTGTACGGGGAGTATGTGGAAGACGGCAGTTGACACCAGAGTCATGTATCATTTTCGCGATGAGACCTGTCCAGCCTGTTTGGTGAGACGCGCCAAGCCCTCTGCCAGTGTCTCCATCAAAGAACTCGTGGAACCACAAGTAATTCGCCCAGTGCTGGTCGTAGTCGAGCTTGTCGTTCCCATCGTTGCAGGCACGGCGGCCATCGTCACCTCTAGCGAAGATGTGTTGGAGGCGATGCTGAAGCTCTTCTGCAACGTGCCCCAAATGCATATATTCTCCCGAGCCTGTAGGACACTCGACCTTCAGGGAATCACCATAGTAAATGTAGAACCGGAGAAGGGACTCAATGAGGAGGAAATTGACACAAAGCCAGATCGGCTTTCAAGTTAACTTCGTGTTAGTGTCGATAACTAAATTGAGGATAACACACAATGACTTACTCCTCTCCAGTTACTGTTCCCACCAAACAAGCCACTGTCAGAGTCTCCAGGCACATAGGAAACTTTGAACTCTTGCCCGTGGACATCCATTGAGTATGGGTGGTCATTGTGATATTTTGACAGCGATCTGATACCATACTCGGAAAAAAATTCTGTCTCATCCAACATCTTCTGCAAGATCTTCACCAGCCTATCTTCATTTACCAAACTGAGTAGCATTCGCTTTCCCTTCCCTCTTTTTCTCATACTGCTCATGTTCCTCTCAGCCATATCGTTCCTGTGCTCTATGAACCAGTCGACTCGCTTTTTAAAGGAAGGGAGCTTCTCAATCAGCTCAGGCTCCAAGGTGAGCACAGCATAGAGCGGTATCAATCCGACGAGTGATCTGACTGGAAGCTGCTGTGTCCAAGGGCCTCCCCAAGAGATGGCATCGTAATAAAAGCCGTCAGACTCGTTCCAGAGAGAAGCCTCCTTGTTCTCCGCATCTTTATAAGTCATCGCATCGCTAATAAGGATAAAGTGCTCAAAAAATTTAGAGGCAACTAAAAAATTGTTAGCACGTCGAATTATAGAGAGCCATGTTGCCTACTATCTTCATAAATACGCCTGTGCTTCGCCAACTCCAAAGCGATATTCAACATGCAAAGGCAGTAAAATGCCATCCAGCCTGTACTATCTGCTTGTTGAAGAGTTCCTCCAGTTGGTAAAGGCTCTGAACGGTTAAACAAACCAATGTTGTCCAGCCCCAGGAAACCACCTTCGAAAAGGTTATTTCCTTCATTATCCTATTTGCGGTTCATCTCAGTAAAAGGTTTTCCTTTCATCATTTCAGGGTAAACTGACCTTTCGATTAACCCACCATGTGAAGTTCAAAAGAAGCTTTTGAAAAACCCGCTCCAGGAAGTCGATGTCTTCCCTCCCGTACAGTTTCCTCTCGATCTTAAATGTCCTGAACACTGACCAGGCGTGCACAGGCGGATTCACATCTCCGAAATTCCACTCATATGCAGGAATCTAGATACAATTAGGTTGGTACATACACTGAGAGATAATAGAAACGTGCCTGTCCATTAGGATGCATATACCACTCTCTTGTCAGTAGATCCAACTGCTTTTTGGCGAATTCAGGATCAATCATTGCCAACGGAATGGCATGGAAGGCAGTATCCCAAGCAGCACTATTACTAAGTCAGTCACAGGGCCAGGTCAGTGGTGGTTATAGACCCACAAGAATGGATATTCCCAATTATCTGGCATGGAGAGAATATCGTCGATGTGCATGTGTTTCCATTGATAATTTCTTATATTCTTCCTGCTCTCTGGGGGTGGAGGTTGCGCCGGGTCACCTATTGGATCAAAAATAATCATTAGCACATCCATACTTCTCCATAGCCAATTATGCTATCTACTTACCGTTGGCCCATTGATCCCAAACGAAGTGGTAGTATTGTTTCGTCCATAACATTCCTGACAAGGCCTGTCTCTGGACATTTCTCAAGTCATCCGCCATCGGTAGAGGGCTAATTCTCCAGTAAAAATCATCTGCCTCACTCCTCCTCAACTCAATTATATCATCAAAGTATTCTTCATCGATACCTTCCTCCTCTACCTTCCTTGAGAACTTGAAACGGACAACCGCACATCCACCAGGTGGAACTCCATCACCCTCTTCAAACGCATACCACGCCGCAGCTTTGGTACCTTCGCAGGCTGGATTTACGGCCCACTTCTCACTATCGACAATATAGGCATGGAAAGCATCCTTGACATAAGGTGACTTGTTCTCTCCACTATACAACTTCTTGAAATTCGTATCATTATCTGTGAAAAGAAGTTCTGGCAGAACGTCGTTGGAACCTGCTGCGACTCCAGGAGAAGGACTATATTGTAGAAACCGTTCACCAAGCTTATGGTGCTCAGACCTGAGAGTGAAATCATCTTCCTTCTTTATCACTGGTGTTTTTTCCGGCGCTTCATATCCCCATGACCATGTGTTCCGGAACCACACATGGGGAATGATGTGCAGTGGTGCCGGCTCGGGACCCCTGTTCCATGCTGTTACTCGAAAGAGTAGCTCCTCCTCATCATCGGTGTCTTTAGCCACCTCAATGATGATGTCGAAGTATCGGTCCTCGCTGCACTCAATGTCAATTTCTAAATTCTCAATAAAAAGAGGATCCTAGACTCACTCAAATGCACCAGAGTCAAGGATAGTGTATTCACGCTCTTTTTTTGTTCGCTTCTTATTTTCCTCAACCAATTTCTCGTATGGAAACTTCTTCTGTGTGTATTTGTAGAGGTATTTCATGTAGGAGTGCTGTAATCGCATTAGCGAATATTCCGGAATGATCTTTCTCTCATAAGGCATACTGTAGGTGTGTTGTCCAGGTGGAAATGTGCTTCTTTCAAACTCTCCCCGTGATTACCCTCAGGGTTGGACAAACCAAATAGACGTTCCTTCAGGAAATCACTAGAGCATATTAATTAGCTACTGAGCTTTGGTTTTCTGGCATCGGTTTCCAATACTTACTCTTTTTCATTCCAAAAGGCAAACGCTATATTCTGAAGCCCATGGGAGTCTGAAACTCCAGCAATTCCATCTTCTCCCCATCGAAATGTGCGAGACCGCGCGTGCTCGTGGGGGAAATGGCCCCAGGCATCACCATCATGACTTTGAGGCTGCCGTTAGCTAGTCAAAAAGAGTAATCCCTGATCCGGTAACTTACGAATAATCCTCACGCACTTCCAGACTCATGTCAGCAAAGTTTTCAAGCCAATTGAACTCTCCAACATACCTGTGGCCCATTGACGCTCGCTCAAGTAAGGTCCCCATCGCTTCCAGTACTTCTTTTTTTCCTTGTCCTCCTTCAACCTTTTCTCCTCCTCGCATAAAATCTCGTGCGCTCCGCGTTTAACCATCCTCACGATAAGTACTGCAGGAAATCAATTGCAGGTTTCTGTTTCTAACTGCCAGAGGGTGACAAGCTATCTATATATGATATATGGCCTATACTAAATCACACCCCCTCCAGAATTAGATATTTAACTCGAACGCCAGCGGAAGCCCAGTCGAGGAATTTGATAGATTTCATCTCGCTGCCCCCAAGCTGGCAGACTGCAAACAGGCGAGCTAAACCGCTTATGACCCTATGGACGGAAAAAAAGCTCTCTCAGGCAGCTCAAGCCGTTCTCAGGATCCTGGCAAACGAATTGGAAACCAACGACTTTGGTTTTCAGATTAGCTTGCAGCTCTACGTCACTCTATATGACTAGACATAATAACGCAAATGCGTGAAGCAAGGTATAGAAGAGTTTCCCTTTAATGTTGCCCATTAGGAGATAGTGTACTTCAGATCTGACTAGTAGTATTGTCCATAAGTAACGTTATAGAATGATCCACACATCACCAATCACCTCCATAGTTTAACGGTAAATGTATTGTGCGTGTACTATAGCAAAGTAGAAGTAGATGTCATACTCTGGTTTGGATTATAGAACTGATAGCTCTAATCTACACTCAGATGTAATTTACAGATCTCTTTACGGAAGATATCGAGGTCCTACTACCCCATCTCCCTCTCTAGGGTATCGAGGTCTTCAATTTCACAACCATGTATATCTATGAAGGAATTCTCCAGCATTAAAAATATACAAGAATCCTCTTCCCTATATGCATTATAAATCGGGTCTTTCCCACTACGTAGGGGGCGACGGCGGACTTTCATTTTGTAGTATGGTTATAGTGCCAACTAGGTACGCTCTGATTGCTTCATACGTTGAGGAGAGGATGCCTCGCACCAGGCGATCCCAAACCAAGGGTTCCCCTCTTTTAGGAATTCCCAATCCAAATGCCATAGTCACATGCCATATTCAATGCCTACTTTCCCTTTCTTTTATGCCCAATGTCCAAGCGCCGCTTGTCTCATGTAGTTGTTTGCCAGCGCATCGCTCCCTATGTCAGGAATCCGCACTACCGCCAGGCTTGATACAAAAGGCCAACGCATGATTTATTGACAGGATTGTACAGCTTCATTCCCTCATAATCTTAGATTTAGATTCAAAGCACGCATCTAGCTATCCAATGTCATCCAATTCATCTTGTTCATCACACACATGGACGAAAATCGTAGCTTGCTGCTCGGAAGCAGTAGTCAGAGCAATTGGCCTGCATTACCACTGGCGCAGGGTGCTTACTGCTTGAGCCTCATGTCGAAGTTCGAGACTGAGACCGCAGATAACGGCTGATACCGATGAGCTGAATTAACCCGGGCCGATGATCTACTACACCATGGGACCAAACTCTTGGTTGATATCGTAACATCAGTTGCCCCGCAGTGACAGGGAGCGTCTCCTAACCTAGAAAGGCCTCTTTCTATGAGTGATAAGAAATTAATCCGAGCACCATGACAAGAAATTTCTTTCATATTGTGCATGCGGGAAATAAGAGAGAAAAACCCTTACTATGAGCAACCACGTTGGTTACGTGCCAACCAGACTATAGTTATATGGTATTTGGCGTCCAGACTCATTAACCAGCAGAAGTCCAAACTGGCTTAGTCTGGCGATAGTGATGCGCTAGTGTGCATTGAAAGTCTTATTTTTCTCAACCGGGAATTTGGCGATTGTTACAATATAAGACCTTATTATATATGAGGCTTTTCCTTGGGTCTTGGAATCGAATCTCGCAGTATAAATATACTGAATACAGTACTTCTAACAAGGGGTCGAGAGTTTTTCTTTTGTTCCTGAGGTCTCAGCTCAAAAGGAAAATCAACAATCCTGCAGGTGCATAACACCTGATGTTTGTAATTATGCCGCTTTTGACTAGGGAATATGCATGTCTGCTGTCCAAAGTTACTTGTTATTATTGAGTGCTCAAGTACTTAATGAAAATAACCGTTGCATTACCTTGACATAGGTATGTATATACTACTGTATATCCATAGTCTCTTTACAACTTTATGCATTAGAATACAAAATTCTACTAGCGAACAAGGGGTATTTTGCGGGAACAACTATTGTAATGTAATAGAATTCAATTCATTCCATCTTCATCTCTATGGCTCGCCATGATACGTAGAACTGAAACCTCGAAGAGGAGCTCTGCGCTATGCCTTTTCGCATGTAATTTTCCGGAATGGCCCATAGGCTCAGCTCTGGACTTTTGCCTTTCAGATCCATTATGTGGAACATCGACATATTCTTGCGAACGTAATTCCTGAGCAATACTTTCGACAAGACTATATCCATGAATCTTAGTTTTCACATCCTTCCATTCTCCCACTTAATCCTCCAACACCAGGCCAATTGTATGCTCTCGATTCGATTCTTACCCTAAGGTTGAATCCCATGAATAGTTGTGCTGTTATGTATCCTGGGACTCATAGTACTCTCATCTTTGCTATCTTTATCAACACTTGGGCCACTGTTTACCATCTGCTACCTCGATCGCTTTGTGGATAATTTACTCTGGAGGAATCTATCTTACCTGCTAACTCGGCGGGGTCTATCCCCTGCACCTCCATTGACATATAATGGTATCCTCAAAACATCAAAGAAAGAAGACAATCATATTCAGCTTCAAGGTTCGCTCACTTTAAATACTTCATTATGCGTTTGGAAACGTCTCTTTAGTGAATATCAGGACAGGCAATATGTGGCCGTCCGCGTGAACAAGAGAGAGTAAATAATCGAAGAGGCGTTGGAAAAGCTTGTATGAGCCATAACAAAGCGCTCTCCTCTCGCTTAATCTCAGTCATGGGGATGCTGGCAGCAAGGAGGATAATTAAAAGCATGTAACTCAGGGTAACTAATGCAACGCGCTGGTATAATCTTCTCACTCAAACTCCTGATTTTAAATTTGCGCCTAACCGATTGATACGGTTGATTCCAAGGCGGGGCCAGTCTCGGCAGTTTTCATTGGAACAGTCGGGAAGTTCTCCTGCTCTGGTATGCGGAACTATAGTATTTATTTAACGCCTCCGTGCAAATCTGTACCGTGCTGGGCCATGACAGCTGGTTTGAAGTAAAAAAACCAGATCCTAACGGTATGTATTAATCCGATGAATCTACGCCCAGCTGACGCCAGTAGAGGAATAACTCTCCCTCTATGGTGGTGGATGGTGGGACTGTAAGCTTACGAGGTTATTAAGCGGAGGAATCGTGAAGAGAGTAGAGTGCGTGTATTCAAAGTGATAATAAAAGAGTTTTCTAGAGATCGCTATAGCCTTGATGCTATGGTTCTAGTACTCTAAAGAAAGAAAAAGAAAGAAAAACCCTTACTCCAGCCGACAATTTCCTGCTCTTTTATCCTTCCACAGTTTTGCCCGGTGTGCCATATTTGGATCTCTTGGTCTCAGACCATGTCCGCCCAATTTGCCATTTCTGGGTTTCTCCCTACAGGGACAAAGAGACAGCAAGTTTCACCTCGATTGATTTCTCTCTGATCTTCTAGAGACAGCATGTAGCCTTCGAAGTTGCAGAGTAGCGTTGGACAATGTCTAGCAAGTTCTGGAGAAATGCTTTGTTACAAGGGCCATCCTGCTTACCCAGCTAGTACTGTAATGATATGTGTAACGTCTGGACACAAGTTAATGCACACATATGCATGTCGCATGCTAACACCTTTGGGTTCGTTCCACTGGAGTGGATGTAATGCCAAGATAGCATATAGTCGAGCGTATCTTATTTCATAGGGCTATTATAGAGTTGGCATATTGAGGTGGCCTATTGAGGGCCTATTGAGGTAGCCTCTGGGGTATAGATGGTGCTTTGAGATCTCTAATTCAACAACTGTTAGGGACTGTTACAAAACCATGTATTAGCTAGGACCCATAACCAGATCAAATCCTATTCGTGATGGACAGAATGATGCAGGAGTCTCCATTCATCTAACATGAGAAATACTATAGTAAGTACTAAGCAAACCACCAAAAGCAAATAGAGTTTTCTTTAATATTCAATTTAAGATATAATAAGCAAAGCAATATAGCTTGCATTAACTATTCTTTATTCTCAAAAATGTGAATTTTCTATACAATGTTTACTATAATTCACATAGAGTTTAGGCTTATGATAGGGCTGAAGCTAAAGTTCCAGTTGTATCAATTTTGTTAATTTATGTGATCAGATTAAGTACTTAGACCCAATGGTGAGTTCAGGGTAACTTCTCGATTACCATCAGTCGACGCCAACCTACACAAATTTACCGAAGTGAGCGGTGAAGATACCAAGTTTCCCATTCTGTAATGATGGTGAAATATGAGTCTCGTGACTTATTATGTTGTTGATATGTCTTGATTTTTTTGGGATATGGGATTAATGTTTAATGAAGTTTTGTGGTTGTATTTGAGAAAGTTCCAACTTCAAACTGAATATGAGGCTTGGTTTCTGCGCCACAATCGTTTGGTAGTCGAAGTTAGAATAGAGTTGGTCCGGTTGGTGTTGCAACCAGACTAGGATTCTGTTTACATCCATTTAAAAATCGTTTGTTAGCCCGATCGTTTCTGGATCCCAGTATAAGTAGATCTCCACATCTGTTTGTCAATAAATACATAGATAACAAAATTTCCATAACCTCAGATACGGTGACAGGGGATTGCATCCGCTTGAGAATATAGAGCCTAATGATAATTCTTAATGGCAAATATAGGTCTTTATTGTCTTCCCCCGAGGTATCATGGTCTCGGGGACGTCTTTCAAATACTTACTGTCATAAGAGCAGTTACAAGGCTAGGCGATAATACCGCAACAAGGCTAAAGAGGTATTGCATTTGAGGTGGGCTATGTTTATATATGATATTTCTCAAACAGGGTGACAAAACTACAGGAAGCAGAATTTGCAAAGAGCCCAATATGAAAAGCATGATCAGCTCCACAGTGGGAGTCTCACCTCATATTTCTGCCTTACTATGACCATCTTGCCATAATCATGTTGATACGTGCCTACAGCCTGAGGCAGGATTTGCGCAAAATTCATGTGCTGAGTTGACCGCGAATCTCAATGATTCATGACCATGAAACTTGATTACCCTCAACCCCACTGCCCGCACTTCACCAAGAACCATGCTTAGTCAACCCCTTCGCAATCAAGCTAGCGCAACCTGCAACGTCAAAATATCTCGGCTATCTCCACCTCCGGTCACGCATACCTCAATTGTAGACAATTGCACCACCTCACTCTCTTCACTCACCCATCCCCAAAATGTTTGCAGCTCGTTTCGCCCGCTCCGCCATCCCTAGGGCGGGTTTCGCCCGAAGCTACGCCGTCGCTGCGGCCAGTAATAGCGTTAAGCCCCCAGTGCAATTATTCGGGATTGACGGTACATATGCGTCTGCCTTGGTACCTCTACCCTCTCCTCCCATGTGAGCTAGGCTTCTCAGTCGACTATACCACTCACTAATACCGGGAAATAGTACACCGCTTCCGCTAAAACTAACGCCCTCGACACGGTCGACAAGAACCTCCAACAGCTCAAAGCCACCCTCGAGAAAGATCTAAAGCTCAATCAGATCATTGCATCCCCCACACTTGACCCGCAAGCCAAAAGCGCTATAGTCACTGAGCTCCAGAAGCTCATTGGTGGAGACAAGAACATTGGGAACTTCCTGCAGATTTTGGCCGAAAACAACAGGCTTGGATTGTTGAAATCTGTGATTGACAAATTTGAGGTGTTGATGAAGGCGCATAAGGGAGAGGTGGAAGCTATTGTCACCAGTGCTCAGGTACGAATTACGATTTTTTTTATATTGGAAGCGCTGTTTGGGGGGGGGGGGGGGTTTGCGGGATTTTGATATTAGATGGAGGAGAAATTCTGAGTGGCATGGGCCATTGTGGAGTGAAATACTGACACCAACTCCAACAGCCTCTCGATTCCAGAACACTCCAGCGCCTCGAATCTGCTATCTCAAAGTCTGCATTCATTGGACAGGGTCAGAAACTCAGGGTTTCTAACAAGGTACGCACCCATATTAACACACATCACCATCTTGTTCCCATTCCCCACTATTACATATTTTCTTCCACCAATTATCTGTAGCCCTTACTCACATCCCACCCCATAGGTTGATACCGAAATTGTTGGCGGCCTTGTCGTCGAAATTGGTGACAGGACCATCGACCTCTCCGTCTCAAGCAAGATGGCAAAGTTGAACAAATTACTCACTGATGCTTTGTAAACCACCAAAAACACACCCCAACCCAACATCGTAAATCAGCTCGCTCCTTACATACTACCATTATATCATAAATACATCGTCATCATCAGTATAAAAAAAATAAATATCATTGTGTTTGATGCCCTTGGAGACCGGAGGGGGAATAAATGAGTTTTTGTGTATATTTCTTTTGTGTGGGGTATAGAGGAGTAAGGGAGGAGGAGGAATAGTAAATTATAGAGAATTGATATTAGCTGGATGATGCCTAGCCTGGCTAAGGCTGTTACAATACGCCTCATGCGGAATGGCCGAACCACTTGTCCGTTGGTCAAAGCCGGGTAGAAGGTTATGCTAATATGCTTTTTTTTTTCATCATTTATCAAGCGATATAACCGAAGGTTAACAAACAAACAGAATGGGTATCATCTGTAAACAGCCCATAACAACCATCAGACTTGAAAAGCCAATATAGGAACAACAGTAGCGCCCGCTTAGCAATCGCATATGTATCCTTGCCCCCGCAGAACCAACGAACCAACCACAGAAAAGCAAGATGAGCATCACAAATACACCAACCCCACAAGAACCGAAAGCGGCGGTGGGGGAAACCACAACCGCGCATTACATCCTCCACCTCTGGTCACCATCCCCGCAAACGTTCGGCCAAAATATCGTACAACACTCCTCACCAACACAAAAATAGGCGCTCTCTTTCGTGGTGCGCGCTCGTGCCGTCCTGGGTTGGCAGCGTATAGAAATGAAGCCTTAAGTGTCTTCCTAATCCACCTTCAGCATCTGCTCTACCAAGTCACCCAACGGTCCCCAAAAATCCTTCCCCTGGCATAGGTCAAACTCTTTCACAAACAACACATAGTGCTTGAAGCTCGTGTTCAAATGTGGCTCTAGGCCAAGCGCTCCAATGACGGGATAGTGATGGCAATAGATGTGTGCATAGACTCGATAGAGGCGTTTGAAGACTTGTTTGATGAGAGGCATGAATGTTTTGGGAAATGGGACACCTATGATACGTTAGTACAACGTTGGCGCAGTTAATGAGAGGGCTTATACCGATCCTGGATGGGAACACCTGCTCATTATCAATGTTCGACTGCACCCAAGACATGAGATGCTCGATGTAATCTGGTGCTGCCATCTTCGTTGGGCGTTTATACTTGTCGGAGTCTTGCCATAAATACTCGAATCTGTACCACCCCACTCCTCGTCAGCGTAAACTTTACAATCCAGCTTTGCCGGTACAAGTGTTGAATAAAAGTAAAGGGGAGGCGTACTCATCCGTGGCCTTCATCTCAGGACATGTCCCCGGCGAGCAGAACTCCGTTATGGATCCATACTACATCCCCGGTATACAACATCAGCCCTGTCCCCTTCCATGACCTTCCACAACTCCTCCCCTTATAGTGTGACATACCAGCAAGTTGATCTGGTTGTAAAAGTCGACGACTAGTCCTCCGAGTGCTCGGTCAGCTTTGGTCAGCTTTCTGCCGTGACACTTTGAAACTATAAACCCCTTTTCGATCTAACCCAAGCTCTCACATAGACAGCATACCATTAACAGCTATCCACTCGCACAAATCCTCTCCCTCAGGCAACTTCACTGCCTGCCTCAAGCTCCCCGCTCCAAGCGTAGCCTCCGCATACTGTCTAAGCTGATAGCTCGACGTTCCCCTCGAGGAGCTTTTCGGTTTGAACGGCGCGCGGGACTTTTGGTTGCTAAGTTTTATCACACTCATAGTCAGTGCCTGGTTGTTTGGGAAGGTGGATAAGCGTAGCATACATTGTTGTAAGAATACCAGACATGTAAACGATTTCGTCTTAGTGATGGGACAACGATAAATCGAGCGGTTGCCGTGTAATATTGAATACCTTGTGGTGAAGAACGTATGTGATCTGGATTGAAGCTGTGTCCCTTCCTTGGCAAATATCCAGCAAGCTGTCACCTGACTCCTACTTGAATTGACATTCTCGTTACATTCACATTCAAATACAGCTACTTAAGTACCTGAACTTTCACAGGGTAAACCCGTGGCACACAAACATCACAGAAGCAATTACAGAGAAAGGAGATTAAGGAAATTCAGAAAATTCTTTGCCTTGACAGAACGCCTCTAGGAGAATGCAAGGAAAACCCCAAGTGCTCATAAACAAGAAGCACCAACCCTGGAAACATATGTACCAATAGACAAATGGCCAAAATAATAATAAATAAGTGTTCCAAAAAATGTATCCAAAGATTCCAAATACCCCAAAAAATCGCACGTCCAACAGGCATAATTGACTTAAGACTTCGCTGGCAATTGGGGCCAGTACCAGAATTTATAGGATAGGTATGAAGTTTCCGACAATAGCACACGGTCTAGAATTTTTGTGAGAAAATTGGCATAACCAAAAAAGGGTAATAACAACTTACATATCGTACACATCTCGTCTAATAGTGAAGGAAAAACAACAATTGATGTATTTGTTCGATGCATTCAGGTCAGGGTTTCTCAGTTGGCAGGTCGTCAGCATAGCCTTTTGGTTGGTGTCGAAGGCAATCGTCCCAAACTTATCCCAATAACACCAAAATGAATCTTCTGAAACCAATTCATAAATTGCGAGCTTGCCCTAAATTCACTGTTAGCTATTGTAGAAGTGCTCATCTTTCCGACTTTGAAACTCACATCCCGCAAACTCTCAATCGGTGCCTTAATCAATTCAGCAAACTCTTTATTTCCACGAAAGATTTCCCCCGTTCGTCTCCATAAACATGCAGGGATCGCCATTGAGGCAAACACTCGGTCATATTCCATGAGAATCTTCTCAAACCACTCTTCGACGCTCACCAAGTCCAAATCCGTCAGTTTTTGTGTCCTTTCCCTGAATTTAGGTCTAAATTTATCCAATTGCCTGGCAATCTTCTGCCTCGTAGTAGGTAAATATTGCTTTTCCATAAATTTTCCCAGACGAGCAT
The DNA here is from genome assembly GCA_015179025.1 of Terfezia claveryi. Taxonomy (NCBI): domain Eukaryota; kingdom Fungi; phylum Ascomycota; class Pezizomycetes; order Pezizales; family Pezizaceae; genus Terfezia; species Terfezia claveryi. Next base: position 428,869 of record WHUX01000019.1, on the reverse strand, counting down.
AGCCCTTAACATAGTTGAATGGTTTCAGTAGTCCTGCCTGATACTTCGCTCTCAGGATCTGCTTCATGCGCTCTTCCGGGGCATCTTTCGTCGGGTCCGCAGCTGTGAGATAATAATTCTCCTGCGCTTTTTCCGTAGGCTTTACACTTGAAGGGCGTGGTGGTGGTAGAGGGGCTGCAGGCGGTAGTAGCGATAGGTCCCCGGCTTGAGTTTGCGTGAGAGCATTTGCGTAGGTTGGGTCCAGCATGTCATTGAGTCCTCCAAAAAATGAGCCATCGTTGAAGAAATTTGAATCATCATGAAAATTTCCAACCCAGTCGCTCATTGAGTTAAACTCATCCGCAGCTTCGTTTGCGGAAAACATCCACTGCTGATGATATGGATTTGCCAGCCAACTAGGTTGTGTGCTATTCATGAAATCCCAATCTGTGAGGCCTAAGACTATAGATACCCGTCAGAAATAGGACCCTAAGAGTAATTATAACTGAGATGGCTGCACTCACAACCTTGGCTACTGGAGCTCAGTGCCTGTCGTGGGGCCATCGAAACTGGTGATGGTGCCAATATTGCAGGCCCAACTTTTCTTGGAGGAGGCATTGGCGGTGGTGCAAGAGGTGCCTGTGCTTGGTCGACTGGTGCTGATATATCATTAATTGATGACTTGTGGGAAGGGTTGAGCAATGGCGGGGCTTTGGCCTCCTCGTGACCATCACTCTGTAGCACTTCCTGTTTAGGCTTCTTCGGCTCCCGCGGTTCATCGTGACACAGATGTCCAATATTCCGCTTCAGGCAACGGCCACAGGGACGCTCTAACAATCAAAAAGCAATTCGATGTCAGTAAGGAACAGATCTGGGGAAGGCTCGTATGCCAATGGCTCAAAGGGATTGAGGTCACTTGCCTTCATCGCAAGTCATATGGGACCTTCGGCAGTATACACAAGCTACCACACAGCAGTCAGCACAGAAGTTACTACATCTCTCGGAAGGGCATCTGTCAAATTCGCCTCAAACAACCAGAGTCTATGACATACCATGATTCACCTTGCGCCGCTTCTTAGGTGAGCGTCCGGTTGACGAATGCTGTTGCGTAGGCGACTGCGATTCCGCAACTATCTCATTGTCGTTATGGCCGTTTGGCACTGATGTGCCATTGGTCTGGAGTGCGGGTAGCTGAGTGGCAGTATCCGTCATAAGGCCGAAGGAGTGAGTCTAGAATTGGGGTAATGACGAGCGATTCTGGGGTACTCTCGAGCGTTGCCGAACATTCAATGGCGCCCGTGTTCCGTTTCTGGAAACAAGCCTTTGTCGGTCAGTCTGAATTGGGCCGACACTAAAAGGCCAATAACGGGCTCTATGTGTAGATGCTGGGCCCTTTACTGCTGCGGCAATGTGATTCCCGAGGGATGTTGTTTTGTGTAGGCGTGCGGTGCGTCCGCGTAGCTCATCCAGTCGATGGCCGCAGTCGAGTGCAAATGAGAAGCAGCCGGTTTTCCCAAATTACTTCGACGCTTCCAGGCTTCTAGAGCTAATCTGCACAGCGCCGACTCCACGGGTAGCGTGCTGTGTCCTTGTGCCCTGCGTTTTATTGATGGATGACTTCGTTATTCACGATAGAGGTGCAGGTAGCCGAAGCCGAGCATCGGAACACGAACGACTGACCTTGAAAGTTGCGAACGTGAAGAAATGGCGTGGAAAGGATGAGCGAGCTGGGGAAAAATTCTCTTTCTTTTTTTTTTTTTTTTTCCTTTTCTTTCTGGGGTACCGCCGACCTGAAGAAATGACTTGAGAGGTATTTTTACCAGTTCCGGTACGCAGCGCAGCAGTAGCCTTCCTCCCCAAACAAGGTGCCGCCGGTCAGCAGATTGCCTATTCCCTCGCACGCCCTTAGCCGTATATGTATGGAATCAGGAACGCCGACAGGATTGGATTGGACGTCCTGGGCTGTGTGCGAAGGGAAATGTGCGAGTAGTGGGGAATATGGACGGGGGGTGGGGGTGGGGGTGGGGGTGGGGGGCGGTTCGAAGTTGCTACGGCCTGTTGACTCAGGTCACACCAGAGCAGGGCCGCTGTAGGGAGCTGAAGGTCAAGGTCACGGCAGAGAGCAGGTGGACGGATACAAATGCAGCGTGGGTTTGTTGGAGAGTGCGATGTATGTTATTTTATATATGTTATGTACCGAGTCTAATATGTATTCACATATTCACATTGCAAGCCGAACACTGGCAGTATGTTGGGCGGGTGATACCCCAGTGACAACATAAGCAGTCGGCATGGGGCCCGTAGAGTTGCCACACAAAATGATGTGCCCCGGCCGGCTGGCCGAAGGGTCGCCATACGGTACCCGGCAACCCCAGGTAGCTACCCCATACTTTTACTCCGCAAAGCTCTATTGCGTAGCTGCATCCGAGGATCTCTAGCCATCCAATAGGGATCTCTATAAATCAAAGAGATCGTAATTTTTCGCAATTCCGCAGAGAACAAGCTCACTCCAGGTCCAGTACGCCGCTTTACATGCGGGCCAGCTAATGAGAAGCTGGCGTGAAACAACACGTAAAACATGCAGTCCGTCATTTTTATGGGTTTCAGTCATTTACTCAAACTGGTGCGGGCTTGTTCTCATGATACATAAAACCGCCTTGGAAATACTCAAGCCGTGTCATTGTTGGGCCTCCTATTGGGTAGTAGCAGCATATACTCTTTACCAGGTCAGCTCCCGCGATGTATCCGTACACGTAACGAGCCCAAGGGTAAGCAAAGTTGAACGAACTTCTAACCGCTACGGAGAATTTTGGCGGTGGTCAGCTCATCGGTACCTTAATCAAGGTCAGTACACCGGTAGTGGAGAGGCACGAAGACACTACAAATACCTACGACTTGATTGAACACACTCCAAATATCAAAAGGTACCCACTATGCTGTCACGATGTCAGGATCAGGGTTCAACCGGATATCCTTAGAGATCGGGTTTTTATGTCAATTCCCACATGTTCACTTCGGAGATGCTCTCGGAGAAACACTTTGGAAATCAGCTCGCTCGCACAAAGATATAAGGGTACTTATAATTCGAAGTTCAACCGAAAATGTCCGAAAGTATATTACTACCTACACAGAACCAAAGTTGGTTCCTCGAGGCCACATATAAAGAAAGTTTTGCTCGTTTCGGTAGATTTTGCGGGGTCTCTCGTGTACCGTATATACGTATCACCGAGGGGCTTGTGCCAACCAGACTATACTAGTTGGCACGATATATCCGGTCAATTTTCACCTGGAACACAGGACAGAAGTTTGCGGAATATTTACCTACCTATTTGGATTTTAAATGAACCCCCCCCCCCCCCCCACCCAACATTGTTAAAAGCGGCGACTTGGACATGGACATCTAATTCTTTCCTTCTTAGCGGCGGCATCAAGATGCATGTTCATGCGTGTCAACATTATCCAGCAATTTTGATCGTGGATCATCAACCCTGTCCAAAATGGTTCGGCCCTCGGCCTACGCCATACCCTAGTAATGATTTCTCACTCTTTAGGCAATTCACCATGTGACACCTGACCACTTCCTCCAAGCAAGGTGAGTTGGTGACATGAACTCTTGAAATCTTCGAAGCCTCACTGACGAATTTCAGCTCTAGTAGCAAGTCTTCGGGGCTGTTGCATATCCTAAGTGAAATGCTGCCACTCACTTTTCACCACAAATTTTCATACACCTTCCTCTTGTTTGGCTAGACCCATGTCTCGCCCTGCGCGTCTTGCCCTGCGCGTCTCTCCTCGACTCAAGTACGGTATGGTTACTCTGGATGCATGCTTGGCCCGAAGGTACATATACTGCTTCAGGAGACACATCATGTTGACAGCTGTGGCCAAAGCTAGGAAAGCCAGGGTTACACACACTCCCATGTTCCATCGTTCTGTGTCTCCATCCCTGCCCTGGTCTGGAAGCAAATAAACGCAATCACGCAGCAGAATTCAAATGAGTTTAAAAGCAAACAATTTGGCGTCCAACCCTATAGAGGTCTACATCCCAACACGCATGCATCGTGACACAATCGAAAGTGGGCAACGTCCCATCTTTGCATGCCTTAATTTTCATACCGACAGATCGCTTCGGTAGTTTCTACATACTTGTAAACATTTCTCAGATATATTATATTGATACGATGGGAGGAAGTTCAGAAACTTTACAGAGTACATTGAATCAGATCTTGTGCTTATACAGTATAGCTTGGGTTCGTGGGTTTTACTGATCTGTGAAGAAATTTTATGTAACATTGTATGCACGGTGGCATTACCCTCAATATTTGGGTTTGCCAAGGTCACACCCCGACTACCATTGCATAAGAAAAGGCACTAATACGGGCCTTCTACCCGGAATGTAACGTCACAATGGATTTCATGAGATAATATCCTCCCATGGGTGGCCAGTGAAAGAGGAAGTCAGCTTGCCTCCACACACGAACCCTAGCGAGACCAGTCCCATCAAAGACTAACAACTGCAGATCTATGCTTCTCTCTTGTGCTACACTTGTATTCGTTTGGTTTCTTCTTGTATTACACTGCAGAGAGTAAAAAAGGTATTAGTGGTATACCTTTTTGGCACACAGTTAAAAGAGCAAAAAATGATTGACTATGCAGCAGTGAGAGGTGCGCGCGGGGTTTTCGCTTCTTGCGTTGCTTCAAGCGTCATCATGGCTACGAGGCTTAGGGGAATGTGAATACCGTAGGAATACTCATAAAGCTCTCACGCCTTTAACGACTACGTCATGATCAGCGGCGCACTGGTACAGGTCTGAAATGGCGATCCGCCTGCATTTGGTTCGGGATTGAATACATTGACTTGGAGATCTTAGTAAGTTGTATTACCATTCTTCAGGGGGCGTGCAGCTCGATACGGTCAGGAATTTAATGAAGGTAATTCATTTGACTAAGAACCTATATCTTACTGAAGCGCCCACCAACATCCGAGTACCATTTGAGAATTCCATGGGTCATCAGCATTTTGAGCCTCTCTTCGGCTTTTGAGCCCTTACTGGTATGGTCTCCATCTTCCGTCTTATTGAGGGAGAAGAAATACGGGCATCATACCCTTAGCTATTGACCCTGGCAAGAGGGATTTTTTTTTTAAAAAAATTATGACTTCCCTTTATTGAGGGTCTAGTCTAAATCTCAAACTGGGCAACCTTGGGAGTTATGTGAGCGGTGCCCATTACTCTCTCTCATTGCGATTGCACCCGAAAACTCCCGACTAGTACCTAGCAACTTTGCATTTCGGATGTTGTGGATCGGTTCATGCAAGAAGGGGTTCCTTGACGTCTTGCATGGCGGGCCACTTGCGGAAGCCGAAGAAAGTTCTGAAAAATATTCTTTCATAATTTTAAGTTGCAAGCTGGGGGGGTGTGATGCAGGATAACCAAGGATCCCTGCTGGATGAAGCATGACGGGTCTATTTTTGGGTAAAGCATCTTGATATGGGAGAAAAAGGTGAGGGGTAGGTTTCTCTCAATGGGCCGAATTAATAGGACTGTAGCCTCTCGGAATGTAAGGCAATACCGGTACCTTAATTAGGACCTGTACTATGACTCCGCTGTTCAGGGTAATCCCCCTCCCATGTAGCAATAAGGCAATGAGATGTTTATTCTAAATATGGCCGAGACAAACATATGTACCTAGGCCCGGGCCCAAGTAAAATAATTTAAAGAAGCAATATACTCTTAGTATAATAGATTAATAACTTTCTGTGATTCAAAGGGAGCTTTTTTTTTTTTTTTTTTTTTCCCCTAACATATACCCCTCATACTGGGCCGCCCGCCTATACCTATATGATTAGATATCTATTGTACAGTATATATTAGCCTGGTTGCTGCCCTCATATATGATATAACTATACATACAGTATCTACATGTATGTACTCCGTATGTATCTTGTATCTATCCTCCTTTTCTTTTTTTATTTTTTATTTTTTATTTTATTTTTATTTTTTTATTTTTATTTTTTTAAATCTATATTTCTATTTTCCCAAGACCAAAAAAAAAACTTTAGGCTACAACAAACAGCATTTTGTATTAGCCTAGTGGGGAATACTAAATAAAATAAACTCATAAGCTCCAGAATTCAGTACAGTTAGTAGAAGTCTTTTTATATACCAAAATAACCTTGCCTTCCCCCTTCCCCCTTCCCCCTCCCCCTCCCCCCAACTCCACCCCCCCCCCAAAAAAAAAAAAAAAAAGGACTCCATACGTGTTACGGGGAATCGTAGTTATATTTTTTTATTTTATTTATATGTGGACTTGTTAGAGTAGGTAGTAAACGTTGGAAAAAAAAAAAAAAGTACTTATGTAGAGGGAGGTTACGTACTATTTATATTGCATTCCACTCCCCTATGCCGACACTAATGCAGTCTTCTGTAACTCCCTTCTATTGCTGTATATATGGTGCTCCGACAAACCCACCAGAGAAACTTGGAGTTACTTCGTATGCAGACGATATGACCCTACTTTCTTTTCCGCTATCTAAAAGGGATCCAGTTTTATATATATACACATCCCCCAATCCCCCCTGCCCCCTCCTCTCACGCTGCCACCCCCCCCAACCTCTCTCTTTCCTTCTCCTCTCTCTTCGCCTGCCTCCTCGCCTCCTTCGCCTGCCTTCTCGCCTCCTCAACTCTCACAAACTCCGCATACTCTGCTGCGGCCTTGGCATCTTCTGGGTTTGGAGGGACAGCCGTAGCCTTGGTGATGTCGAGAAATTGCGCGCAGAGCTCGGAATGGATGTGGTTTTTGGAGTCGATGATGTGCGGGGGTTTATCCGCTGGGAGGCATGAGTTAGCTCAAAGCTTTCGGTGGAGTTGGGTAGGTAGGTTGGGGAGCGGGGTAAGTGGTGGTAGGGTGGCGGTGATTACTGAAGTAAATAGTGATGGTAGCGGGCCCTGCAGGGTCCGAGCCTTCTCGGCGAATGACTTCGATGGGGAAGGTGGGGTTGTAGTATTTTATTCGAGGGAGGTAGAGTTTCCAGAATTTGCTACAGGGGGGGAAGACGTTAGCACTGGCGATGGATAGGCAAGCCTTGGGGAGGGGGGGGGGGTTGGTACCGGGTACCCATGTGCCCGCCTTTATTGCGGGAGGGGAAGTTGAGGGAGACTTTTTGGACGTTGGGGGGGAGGATGGCTGCGCCGGGGCCGTGGCGGAGGGTGGCTAGTTTCTGTGGTAGGTGGGGAGTTAGCTTTGGACGGAGTGGGAGGTGGATCGGTGAGGTATCGAGTGCTGGAATCGCAATTGAAGGATGGGGCTAGATGACTGGGGGGAACGTACGCCCTGTAAGACCTTCATGCGTTGTATTATGCTGACCATTGTGGGCGGATTCAAGTGTCTGCTCTGACTGCGTGAGGTGAGGTGAGGTGAGGTCTGGCCGGCCCGCTTATTAGGGCGTCTTGACTGCTGTAGGTGCCGACTAGACGGCCGCCGGATCGTCGCGGGGCCGAATCGACAATTTCCGCTCGTGGTGTTGCTCTGCTGCGGCCAGTTCGGTCTCGGAGTCGGAGCTCCAATTCGCTTTCGGGAAGAAAAAAGGTACACGGCTGGAATGGGCCTGGTTTATGTTGGCAGGCCCAGGCCCGTCTTGCTCTTCCCGTCCACATCACGCAACAAACCAGCATCGATATAAACCATCACAAGCATGTAGCTCCCTGGCCTGTCCAAAGGGGTTGGAGATACCACCACAGTCCCCTTTCCCCGTGTACAGGCTCCAGGTCCGACTCGATACTGTTGGGTATGAATTCATACAGCGAGATCTAATCTTATCAGATCCAGCCGAGTACCTACTGTACCTACCAAACAAAAACATATTACTATGGCCATAACCAAAACAATCACTGCAAGGAACCAAAAAACAATTACAGTCACAACCAGCTACCACCACAACCGCTGCCGTGCCTCTCGTAAAATTGACTTGCCCCTCTCAAAAGCGCATCGTGAGGCCCCCTCTGTACGAGCATTGAAATTGCGCGAGAGACGCGGCGAGAAAACTAAGCTGCTATGGTATGTTTAGCGTTAGTTTTCCTGGGACGAAATATATAGGAGATGGGGGAACCGGGAGAAGGGGCTGACTGGTGTGATGTGATACCCAGGCACCAGGTAGACGGATATCGACTGCGCCTGCGACTACGACTGTGAAGAAGCCAACGACCACCACCGCGGCAGCATCTGCAGCAGCATTGACAAAAAAAAAATCACGGAGATCGTTTACGGCAGGAGGTGTATCGACATCAGCAGTTCATGACCCAGCAGGCAAGAGGAAGGGTAAAACTGCGACTACAACGCCTGTGTCTAAAGGTAAAGGGGCAGTGGCTTCAGGACGGGTAGAGAAGCAGAAACACTCGGCTTCGAGGAGGAGTTCTGGAGCAACGTCAACATCAGCTACAAACGGGGGTGTCCAAGGGAGAGGAAGACCAAAAGGCAAAGGCAAAAATAACCCCCAACCCGATGATGGTGAAGAAGAAGAAGAAGAAGAAGGCGAGTCCATGGACGTCGACTCCGATAACTCCGACCACGACCTACAACCCGTCCTCCTCCCCTACAAACTCCGTGTCCCCTTGCACACCGTCGATACGAAATGGGCACACCTCCCCTCTTCCTCCCAATCCCTCATCGCTACCTTCCTCACCAACATCGAGACATCCGTACTGTCCACCTTCACCTCGGAAAGACGCCGGTTAGAAGCGCACTCCACCCTATGCAACATCAAGCGGAAGCTGGTTTCCCAACTCCCCAAAATCCCCATCCCTGCCATTCCCCTGAAAGATCTAGGCCTGGATCTGCAAAAACTGCACGAAATGAATAGAGGGATTGAGGCCCAGGTAAGACCGGAGATAGTACAGATCTCGACTCTGGATAGGGAGATTAGTGAGCTCAGGAGGAAGCTTGAGGTTAAGAGGAGGCAGTTGAGTGAGTTGAAGGGGAATGAGAGAAAGGAGGAGGTGTTGAGAAGAGAGAGGGGGGGAAGAGTGATTTGGGTACTGAGGAGGCCGTTGACGGAGGTCGAGGAGAAGTTTAGGGGGGATAATGTGCGCGTGGGGAATATGGTGAAGGCAAATGGGGATGGCGGGGGGGGTTCAACATATGATCCGAGTAATGACCCAGAGGTGGTCGAGTTGAAGAGGAGACTGGGGACTCATTTGGGGAGTATTGCGGCAAATGTTAGGCCCTTTGAGGGCTTTGAGGAGAGGATTTGTGGGGTGAGAGCGGTGGTGGAGGAGGTACTGGGGAGAATGGGCGGAGACGTAGTTAACGGAGTCATGGAGGTGTAGAGGGGGGATGGGGATGGATAGATGGATGGACGGACGGATGGATGGGATATTGGGGAGGAATGTTTTGGGTATGTGCGAAGAGGGAAAATATCAACACGAGAAGCAAGGGAGTTGGGGTCAGGTTTATCTGGACACTCAGGGAAACCTCTGGAGTCTTATGGGAGAGTTAAGGAAGGAAGGAAGGAAATGAGGGAACAAAGATAGTATCACATATATGTATATTCAACTTCTCTGTGCTGTTTTTATTACTTTTGTTTCTTCTCTTAGCTATCATGGTTGGGCTGGGGTGCGGAGTTCTAAGGTGCTTGTGTTTTGCTTAACTATTTGTTTTTTTGTGGTTTTGTGTCTGTACAGATTTTTATTCTATTATCTGGGGGATGCTTTGCGTTAGTATTTGAGTATTAAAGATTGGTGTGGGTGGGGGGTTATAGGATAACTTACAGTCTCAATAATTAGGTTAGGGAAGTAAGTCATTGAGTCTTTAGAGTTCCGCCTCAGGGTAATGGATGAATGAAGGAATGGTTGAATTGGAGTTGGAATTGGACTTGCAAGTTCTCACAAAAGGCCCGTATGAAGTAACTAGGGTAAAAAACTGTATGAGGGCCTAAAACTTGGGTTTTCAGGCGCGGTAACGACAAACTAGCATACCGGGAGATTCTGGGCTTCTGTATCTACGACACGGAAGACTTGGATACAAGACTCGCTGGACTGGGCTTCGATGGCGTAGGGGTAAGGGGGAGGCCCGAGATATCTATGGACTTAGTACAGCTTATAATATATCGATACAGTAGTTACCCTCAAATTTTAGATAGTGAATGAATTGTCCCCAGGATGGGGGTGATGGGGAGGGGGAGGGGAAGGGGGGAAGAATAACTGTTGAGAGTTCCTTCCTTCCTTTGTATTTGGACTTGTGCAAAAAAACAAGGACACTTATAAGGGTAGGATAATGTGTTTATATATTCCGAAACAGAATTACAGTAACGAAGGAAATAAATAGTAGCGAACTTAACGCAACAGCATGCAAGTTAAAAAAGTTTAGTTTTTATGCAGAGATAGTTTACATTCCAGGAAGGCTGCAAACATAGTCTCGAGTATTTTATGATCATACAGTGCATTGGGGGTTGGGGAAAAAGGTTCATTGTGGCAGGATACTATGCAGCGGTACAAAACCGTTTTTTTCCCCTTTCCCCCCACGCATGAATCACTCATGCTAGTGGTAAACTTTTATCTTTGTTTTCAGGGTAACGCTCTCAACACACCCCCCCCCCCCCCCAATGATCTATGACTTCTCTCTCATTTTTGCCCGTTTCTAAGCCAGAAAAGAAAAAAAAAGAAAAGAAAAACAAAAAGGTCTTGGTTCATTGAATGGGCTACATATATGTATATATAAGGTTAGTCAGTAGTAATGTTTACATATATACAGTATGTACAGTATATATAAATCGGCTTCTAGTCCATTCAACTGCTTTTCTTTTTCTTTTTTTTTCTTTTTCTTTTTCTTTTTCTTTTTTCCGTTGGACTGACTTTTGGTATTGATACCATCCAACAAGCACACACACACAAAAAAAAAAAAAAAAAAAAAAATATCAATTTCATGTACAATGTAGCAGTATATTTACAGAATCCCTACTCCCTTTCTCCAAATGCAGCAGCAGCTTCCTTCCGTTGTTCCCTGTAAAATAATAATAATAATAATATACTGATGGTATATATATATATATATATATATATTCTGCCGTTCTCATTCCCCAATCGGTAAAATGAACTCGAGGAAATGATTGAGATCGGACTCGAATCTACTAATTGAGATGTTGCTTAGGACTGTAGATCCGACAATTTTTTTTTGATTTGCATCGTGTGGGAAGTCCCCTTATGGCTCCGTCTGAATAATCTCCATATGCATACATTTGCACGGGAAGGAAAAGTTGATTGTTCTGCGCATGAGAATAAATAAATAAATCGATAATTTGTTTGAAACTCGGGCCCACTCTCGCCGCATAATTAACTACTTGCATGCTTTATTATGTTGCACCATATCATCCAGCTTCTCTAAATCAAATGCCCCAAGGTTTCAATGAGATTGATTCATGGATACATAATCCATTAGATGCGCTTAGATGCATCCACTCATTACGTCATCCCTCCTAGGTACTCAAACCACTCATTACTGTAAACAATGAAAAAAGAAAAAACAAAGCCAATCTTTCTCAAAGATTACGATTACTGATCCCCGCTCACTCACGCCATCTCTAGACTGAGAAGGAACGGGTAGAATTCCACCAAGCCGCCATCCCTAAAACAAAAACCACCACAAATGCATCACTCATCACCGTCGTCCAGATGATACTATACCTAGCAATGGTAATGAAGTAACTTCCGATGTTCGGAGGTAGGATTTGCCCGATCATACCTAGCATTGATCCTGGGGGTGGTTTTCCCTATTATGCATATATTCGTCATTAGCCTTTATTTTCTTATGCAGTTACAAGCGTAATGATTGGCCCATGCTCCATTCCAATTATACAAAGCAAACTTGCACTCTCTCATCTACGAAATAGGATGTTCTTACCTTTTCGATGACAAATCTAGAAGACTGCAGCACTAGCTCCATTGTAGCAAAGTAGTAAAAGAATTTCTGAAACTCCAATGTTAGCTGCAAACGGAGATCACCTGCATAATCCCTACCCATACTTCCCATAATACCCGTACAAGACTCAGTGGGAACTTACAGCATTAGTATAGGCCACCGCTTCCCTCTGCTTTAAGCTTCCATCAAATTCCGACCCAAGCCCAGTCACCTTCAAACTCCAAATAGCTAGGAACAACGCCCCAAGCGTATGCAGCAACTTCCACAACCATCCCCATTTATCTTGACTCTGTGGTTGTGATAGCTGTGATTCATTCACTCCCGCTTCCCCCATGGGGGGAATACCCACTAGTTGTTGCATGAGAGCCATCATGGGATCGTTCGCATCACCCAAACCCGGAAGCTGTCCACCCTGTGTGCCTCCAGCACCGTACTGAGCCAATATCTCTCTTAACTCCTCCTCCGATGGCCCACCACGGGGATCATTGGGGCTCGGTGAAAAAGTAGTGCTGACTTCCTTTCCAGTTCGCCGTTGCTGTGGCGTTAGCGAGCGAGACTTGGATGCTGGTTGATAGTGGTGTTCTGACAGGATCACGTCTGGTGGGTCATCATGAACTTGTGCTCTGGTTCTAGAAGGTAACGCCGATGACGGTGATTGTATGCTTCCAGATTCCACAACAGGGGCAGGGGCTGCAGCTGGTGTTTCAGTTCCCGAGCCTGTCGAATGAACCTGTTAACAAATGACCGAAGCTAGCATTTTTTGACAGTTTGGGTATTGAACATAAAGTGAGCTACCGGGAAGCACTCGCAAAGAGGGCGCAAAGAGGGATGAGCCCGGTTATGTATACCCACGGAACTGTGATAGTATAATAGATGAAGCTATACATGACCCGGAGCAATAGCAGTGGATAGGCAAGCGAAAGTATGACGAACCATTTTCTGCCTGCGCATCAGCAGTTTCGTATAGTTTCGAGTTACTTTGTGTGCTTGTAATCTTATTCAATCGAAATTCTCCCTGCGCTTTTAGCTTTGCTTGCCGGCGCTCTCGTCGGATCCGAGCCTGCTCTGCGGCAGATGACGGTGATGCAGTGGGCGTTCCTGTGGAATCCATTTTCGTAGAACCGGAGGCCTGTACCTAGCTAGGCTGGGGCACTGGATATCTGGATGCTAGGGGTGATGCAGATTCGGCGGGAAAACGTTGACGGTGATGTACGTCGCTTTTTAGGCTTGTTGTTCTTATCGAAAGGTGTTATTTCGGTGCCACAGCTCGGTGCCACATCTAATTCGGCAGTCGATCTGAGTGTTTTGCCACACCGAAAATGGGTGGATCGAAGTCAAGAATTTTTATATGCGTAAGAAAGCTTACAGCGACAGACCCGTATTTAGAGAGGTATCGATCGTTGGACACCAACTGATCATTTCTGGCTACCTCTCAATATATTTTTCCAATGCAGCTTATTTTCTAAATGCTCACTGGAACCACAGTAAACCCTAGTCTGGTTGCACGACCCACCTCCTGTGAGAAAACCCCAAGTAGAGCAGGCACAAGTCCCGCAAATGAAGATCAAAGAAGCTCATAGCCGGCAAAACGCATGATATTTTAAGCCTGCCTTCTTTCCTCCTTGTCCTGTAGATATATCTACTCACCAGATCAATCGATGGAATAATTGGCCCCCAATCTGTTATTGTAGAAGGCTATCATGAGTATGCCAACATTGCTAATCACCCATTCATATCGCTCTCTTGAGGTAGTGTACATGTATTCATGGGAATGCTGCCGCTGGCAGGATTCTGAGAAGACCGAGTTGCAAGTATTTTGCACAAAAAGTCATTTAGCATGATACGCTCCCGGATATCCCCTTGATACCTCCTGTAAACCCTTACCACCTGATGAATATAGAAATTCTGCGGGCTCTGCGGCAGTTCTTGGCGACGACTGGAGGGTCGACCGATATCTGGGATGTCGATAAAAGGTGCCGGCCAATGCTGAACGGAATACATCTAGGTGGCACATCATCATCCATGAGAATACCAGGGCCCGGTATTCGGTTGCTGACGCTCCCAGCATTAGTGTTGACCTGCGATGCTGGCTCAAAAGGGTGAACTTGGGGCAGTTAAGTGCAGGTCATTTCATTTCCCATTGTTCAATTAAATGCAAGTCACAGGGACAGTGACGTGTTTCGGGATCGTTACCGCTCGCCATAGATTAGACCCCAACATACATGGGAGGGGTATCATCTTGACCGTGCAACATTCTGGCGAATCGATCATTTCAGAACGGAAAGGAGCAGTCTCTTATATTATTAGCCAGACTAGCAAATACACTCCGCGCTTGTGGCAGCACTTGACCATTTTAACTCCAAGGTTGGGAATCAACACTACCGAGGAGTTGTGCCAACCAGACTAATCAACACCCCATTGATAGTCGACATAGCCGGTCTAATGTGCATCTACTGGTGGCTTTGTCACAGATCCCTCTACGTCTAGTAAGAGTATGAGAAGGACACCTTTCTACTATATTCTGATCTCGAATAAATACCAATACCCTCTAGCAAAACAAAACGTTTACAGTTACCTAGTCTGGTTGGCAACAAACAGTTACCCTCAGTTTAAATAATATCGAAACCATTTTAAACCAGACTAACCATTTTGTACACAACGGGGCAGTTTACAGTAACAACCAGACTACTCGTTACCACGATAATGATTGCACGCTGCATTCCTAAATCCCATAGGCCACTTGAACTCCATACCTCAATTCAGCCAGGTGTGCAGCTTGCATGCAGCGTGCAACAATTCATCGTGGTAACGAGTATATAAAGCGGCATGATTTAACACTACGAACTATAATTGTCACCTTAAACTAATTGGTTGCCAGATATAGCTCATGAAGCTAGTTGTAGGCACACAAAACGTTGAATCCCCAAATCACTCGCTAAATAAGATGAGGATTCCCAACAATGATAGGAGAATTCAAACCTGGGGCCTTAAAACATTCTAATGGTAACTAATTGATTTCCTTCAGCTTCTTGGGCATCTAAATGCAAGCGGTGGTCCTTAGATGCAGAGAGATGCCTCGATGGATATGGACAAGAAAAAGTAAGCATGGTGGCCACTACAGTACTAATGAATTGCGATATTTTAGCTGATAGTTACCTCTTGAGCCCAAGTGACATTGCTGTATGTACAGTCACATGAAAAAAGTCTTCTGCCTTGGCAGATTCTTGGCAAAATGGCACTTATGACAAAAATGTTTAGAAATCAAGACTGCTAGATAAATGCATGAAAAAAATCATAGATTTAAGAAAAAGGTTCATAGCCTCTTCTCTGATTTTTATAGATATTTATGGTGACCTGGGCAGGCACAGTTGGCTGCGGAATTGAAGTCATTTTAAAAACGCAAAAATGGCGCTAGTGTGTATTGGGAATAGTGCAGAAGACTTTTTTCATGGCACTGTATATATGGTTATAGGTCAAAAGTTTCGCGATTTCGCCCATGGCAACACAACCACCTCCGCCTATCTCGTATACATATATTAACCTAGATACAGGAAATTGATGTTTAAAATGATTACACGGGGGTATCGGCTATTTAAATAAACTACTTAATATTTGGGGTATACCACCCTTTAGAAGCTACAACACTGGCAACCCTGCAGGGCATACTGTACTTGAGTTCTCCTATAATACCTCCGCCAGTTTCTTGCTTGATAGCTGACCACCAGGCATAAGTGCGATCTAAGGGTGGTACATACTTCTGTAGAAGCTCCTTAAGGCGCTTCCAAGCCTTTTCAATGGGGTTAAGATCAGGGGAGTAGGGGGGCCAGTCATCCACAATAATATCATTCTCAGTGAACCATTATTCGACCCTATGGTATGTATGAGGACGTGCATTATCTTGCATGAAGATATCATCAGCATGGATCTGCTTGACTTTGTTGTACACTGGTAGAAGGAGGTGTATAAGCAACCTAAGTTAGTGCTCCCCATTAAACATTCATGACAATTTTGGTGTAAATGTCTCTCATAAATGCAAGTCCAAACCATAAGCCATGCATCCAGGCCTTTCATGTGCGGTCACCTATTCACTATTTTAGAGGCTAGATTTTTGGTCACTATATTTCTTATTGATCCCTCATTTCTTAATTCCATTAAAGGCTTCCGTCGCTCTTTTCTTGCCTCCTCCTTTATCGGATCTGTGAGCCTGGGTAGTCTGGCTTGCACTAGCCCCTCGGTAGAGCTTGGGGTCCCTCCAATAGACCTGGCCATCTCCTCAGAACATTTTCGCATTGTAGATTCCGACCTCCCAGGGAAGTATTTCCGCTACACTACTATGTTCCTCCCATACTCCAGTAATTTGTTCGTTTTTCAAAATCTGACATTTGGCCCATATTTCGTTGGGTAGTGTTGCGACCAAGGTGCGGAGGTTGCGTTGACTGGATTAACAAATCATTAATTCCCCGTCCCTGATTGGAGGCTAATCACATGAGACAATGGAAATAATAAACGCGCCTTGTCGACAAGCGCCCCTTGCAGGCGGGTGGGCGGGCGGGCTACATGACTTGTACATACATAACCGACGGCTGGTAACTCGAATGCTTTCCACATTCCCCATCTAAAAGTTCGTTTACCCCATCCAACCCACACTTGGCACGTTTCAAGATGGCTGGTCGCCAATCGATATGCCCTCGTCATTTGCTTCTTGAAGGAACCCCTGTTCAATACTTTCATAACACATGGCTGTGCCAGTACTTTCATCATCTAGGAGAATCAATTAGAGGAATAACCTTGAACTAGAATCTTGATCAGGGACCTAAGGTCGTGTCTTATTTGTCCTTTAATTACGATATTTAACAATCAGTACTGCACTGCTACCTCATATCAATGTTGCAATTGTGGAAGTGAACAACTCCTCAGCAGTCATTGATGTGCCACCGTAACTATCTGCTAGCAATCACCTCTGCTGCTCTAGGTACCCGATAATATAAAAACCTTCGAGGGAGACCATCTCACTACTATGTATCGAGAATGCGATTCTAGAACAGAGCATCTCTAGCTACTATATCTCACCAATAAGACTATACTCAAGTATTAAGGTACTATGAGCCAGAGGCGGACTCATGCATGCATCACGGTGAGTAATTGCACTTTCCGTAATCACCGTAGATAAACGCTCGCAATACACTCATTTGTTTTCTATTTTTTCCTTTTTTTTTTCTTTTTTTCGTTACGTTTAAAATCCTTTGCTATACGTGAATTCTCAGGTGCAAGCTCATGCAATCTCAAAGCTCAATGATATGCTAATAGTAATGTATCCTTCGCGAAACTCATATATGCTGCTCTACTCCGGACCAGCTCAGCTCTGGGACCGAAGCAAATGATGCACGCGGAGTCAAACAAAGAAATCAAATAGGATATCATTATGTATGAAGGTGAATGTATGCCGCTTCCTCAGTAAATCCGCAACCACCTTAAAAAACACGCGAATACGCCGTAATCAACAATGAGAAAGGATAATTAAATGCTATAGCTTGTCAAGACAAGAAACAGGCCAGGCACGCAACCACAGTCAGTCTCGCTACTCCATAGAGCGAACATGTACCTCGTCTTCCAGGCGACGTAGGTTGGCAGTGAATGTTCAAGTTGAACAATGTTGGTAGTCATGAGGATGTATAAAAACTATTCTTTCCAAAGCAAAACCAAAAAAAAAAAAAAAAAAAAAAGAAGTAGAAAGAAAAAAAATGCAAACGCATTCAAAGTCCTACCGTCGATAGGATACTAGGGGAAAAGGAATGAGAAGATATAAGTCCCAATATATAAAGATAAAACGAAAAAAAAAAAAACCCACCTCCTTAACTCCGACCTCGACCTAAGAAAACAAATATAATGAAACTCTGTTTTTTCCTTTGTAGCCGCTCTAACACATTGAATCATAATAATCCACCCAGTGCGCGTAAGAGTCAAAGTAATTCCTCCCGGAGAATATCGAATGACAAGGAAATTCGTGGCCGGCATAGCATAAAGGAAAGTGAATGCGTGCTATGGGTGCTCACTACCGTCAGGTCCGGAGGGGAGTCCACTATTAGGCTTCTCTTCGAGGTTTTTCAGGATGTTTCGTAATGCAGCGTTTCCTCCCACGAGGTTCTCAACATACACAGCGGCATGCTGTAACACGGCGCTCTTGCTATAACCGCCGCCCCTCAGCTCAGGGACTAGCTCAGTTAGAGTGTCAAATCCGTATTTAATCTGATTCCGTCGTTTCTGCTCGCTTTGTATGTGGTTTCGTCTTTTTTCTGCTTCAGACAAGTGCTCGCGTTTCCCTCCTCTCTTCCCCTTGGATGTCGCCTCTGTCAAAGAGTCCTTTCTCGGCCGGGACTTCTGGGGTTGCCCTTGTTGATCGTCATCTTCATCTTCAGCTCGTCTTTTGACGCCTACAATCTGAGTTGCAGAAGGCGTTGGTGACAGTGTGTTACCAGTTGTGAAATTGCTGCCTGTCTCGCTATCCGCAATGTCCTCCCCGATTCGCTCGAACTTTATCTCCACGGGCGAATTAGCTGTTTTATCTCCCGAGGAGTTTGGTACCACCATTGCTAGTACCTTACGTTGAAGATCCTGCTGTGTTGGAGGTTGAAGAGCAGTGTGAAATCCGGAGTTACCAAATGAAGGATCGGAACCCCATGCCAGGCTGTGCAAAACGACTCCATTTGGTGGCATGTGAATTGGACTGGGCTGCGGTATTAACCCGTGACCAGTGAATGGATTGACAATGACTGGTGAATCATGGTGTGGCTGCGAGGGCGGCGACGGTATGCTATTACTTTGCACTGCATTGCTGTGCATATTTGGGGTTGAGTTGCTATCTAGAGTATTGATGTTGTTGCCAGCTAAAGCATTTCCCATATATGATTGTAGATGCTGCTGTTGGCCCATAGCAATCTGGGGGAACTGAGGCTCCTCTTCAACCGGCCACCCGACTGAATCTAGTTGAGGGTATTTAGTGGTCACGCTCTGATCGAATCCCTCTGTGATCGTCTCGAGAAAACCATTGATTGTGCTGAATTCTTGCGCATTTAGTAATGATGGGCCTGTGGCGGGTGCTGGCGGTGATGGGGCTGGATACGGGAAGTACATGGTATCGTACACTGACAAGCATCACTGTTAAATACTGAACTCAACGGCATATCTGGAGAAAAAAAAAATTTATACTCACCCCCAAATTGGAATTGGTGCATAGGCTGCGAGGTAGATTGCATTTGTAGCATGTCGTCGTCGAATGTGATGGGGGACGCAAGCTGGTGATAGTTCTGTTGATTTTGCTGGTTCTGATCGCCGCTAGTGCTAGATGGAGGCTGGGGATGATCGTAGTTAAGATGATCGGGGTTATGATTCATTGGAAAGAAGCAAGTCCTGAGGGGATCTGGAGGAGAAGTTTATAGGTATCGTGCGAACATAGGAACCCGATCAGGCTCACCGGCTTTGGCTAGCCAGATAACAAGGCCCTAGTACGTTTTGGAGCCCTGGACCGCGCTATTGCAACCCACCGACTGAATAGGATAAACAAGAAGACACCCCGCCTCGACCAAGTTGACCCGTGGTAATGTATATAGTCTGTGTCGCTTGCGCACCTACCTGTAGTGGGTGCAGGGGGGGTGGGGGTTTGGAAAGCAAGAGGGAGGGGTAGGGATTTTGCAGGGTGAGTTCAGACGGGTGTGTCGAATGCGTAGGGGTACCGGTGTCTTGAAGCTGTGGTGTGTGTGCAATCTGCTAAGGACGGGTGAAATAGTAACTTGTGCATACACCGAGAAAGAAGGTGATCAAAGAGGAGTGCCTGAATGAATGTGGGTACAGATGCAGAGAAGCTGTAGGTGTCGACCGCGGAGGTTGAGCCTGGACAAAGATGCAGGACTGACTGAAGAGAAATGGGGGTGGGGAGGATGGCACGAACCCGAGGGACGAGGTGATGAGATGCTCGCTGGAGAGGTGGCAGGACCTGGAGCAAAGAGCTCAGCTTGGGCGGGGTGTATGAGCTCTGTCGATCAGCGTGCGATGGGGTCAAGGAACAAGACCGGCGGGCACTGAGTAAGTGAGCTATATTGAAGGGCCGGCTATTGAGCGGGATAGCTACTATGGTCCCCACTCGACGATGATTTGGTTGCCTGGTTGGCACGCAAGGCGCTTTTAGCACGTCCGAATGGAAAGTCCGGGGTAAGTCGCACTTGTATAGAGCTCGGAGCTCGAGGCTGAGAAGGAAGAGTCGAGCAGATATCGCAGCGTAGCTGCTGTATATCCATAAATACACAGTCGCACCGTCTAGTAGGGCCCACCTTCGCACAGCACTATGCACACGGTTCGTATGTGTTTACACGTACGATCCGCGCTGTCGCTTGATTCGTCTGAATATGCAATGCACCAATGCAATGCCAGGGTATGTCGTGATGAGTGGTGTGCTTCTCACAAGGGCGGCCTCGGGCAAGTTATATATTCGGCTGCCCTGAAGCTGTGGCAGCCCTTAGACTACGTCCAAGATAAACTTTGGCAGATCTCGAATAGCGCGATAAAATAAAGTTGTTACTTTATAAAAAATTACAGACTCCAAAATAGAAGTATTTTTATTAGCAGGGCTCTTAAATTCTATTCCCAGTACCTACTTACAGACTGAGATTGTTTTGCCCGCTGAGCCTGTGCAGAAATTGAAGGTTTCTTTGTATATATACACTCTGAGAATGAGGACACTCAGATAGGTGTAACCGCAACTGGGTGTTTTCCTCGACTGAATTGCTCCCGCCAAATCTGACACATGATTTCCAGAAAACTGTATGCTAGTTCAGACAACAAGCTTTTGGTTTTGAATCTAGCGCCGGGGCTATTCTGTTTACACTTTCGTATCGGCCCGAATTGTCGGGCATCAAGCTATGCTTAGCATCCGAAACCTTATGCCGTTCGGAGCCCGGCTTTGAATCACTCACCAAAGTACATCCTACTTTCTAGTTAGCAATAGAACCCAACATTTCGCCAAAGGAGGAAGCTTGGGCCCTGGGCTAAGAAACTCAACAAGCAATGGTCTATGTAGTCGACGAGCCAGTTGAGTTTATTTCAACTTTTGTGTGACAATTGAGTAATAAGTATCAAGCTAGCCTGAACCATGATCATCGAGGCAAGACGAGACGGCAACCACTTTCATACGTTGACGTAGTCTGATTTGAACGCAGCACCTATTTGCCGGCACTCCCAGTTAGCAATTGGCTGGCCCTTTCTAAAGTGCCGAGTGGCAGCATATTCGAATCATCTCTAGAGTATCAAGTCCTTTGATATTCCGCCCATGCTTGCATGCTCCCTTAGTTCCTTCTACTTAAACTTGCCGGTCATTCAGAAATCCCACTATATGGCATTGTTGTATGAGGTGTAACAAGACTCAGAAGAAAAGGAGGAGGACACAGGGGAAACCAACCTTCTACTACCCAGCAACATCATCGTCTCTCATGAAGCATTGCAATGTTTCAACTCACATACGGAGACCAGCCTCCCCTCTCTCTGTCTCTATAATAGACACTTCTGTGGTTTTGAGGAATAAGGCTGAGTAGGGCTCTTACCGCTCCAAAATCCAATTAGTGGTGGTATAGTTGTCGAAGTCTCTGTGATTTGGTTGACCAGTGGAATCTTTGCCGCCAACGCAAGAAACTCGTCCACCGATAGTTGTGGACTCATACCCGCATTCTTTTAGCAACACACAACAGTGCTCCTCTTGTCTATTGTTGCTACTAGTCAGTGTCCACCTCTCCTTCCCCCTTTTGATGTCGGTGCCAAGAGCATATATAAGTGCGGTACGGCATATCTACCACTCTCCTTTGTTTATTTCCATTGATTGGATTAAACTGAGCTTGACGCTTGTAGTGATAGCTTGCACAACAAACATCATGGTCTCGGTTTGGGATGTTCCTAAAAATGGCAATCCGAACTGCAACTTTGCAATTTACTGGGGCAATAGGAACTAAAGGCTCAGGTAGGGCCGGGTCGTAAGTTCAGACTGAAGAGTTCGAATGGCGACCTATAAATTAGCGAGGGAACAGGATGTGGTGAAGGGGGGCCCAGGGATGGCGGAGCCGCGTGAGAGGCTTGCGTGTTTGAGAGTGAAGGACTTGCAAACGATGCCGAGAGTTGGCTCATCTATCGTCGGTCTATAACACCCAATATCCCCAAGTTAAGTTTCCAATTCTACCTGATGCTATGGTCAGCCGATGGGTCGCAATCGAAGCAATGATTATAAGAGAAGGAAGAATAACTACGCACAGGTTATTTGGGTATGTGGATTGGGATATACCCCTGCTGGTCAAGTATGGTCACTATCGAAGCGTATCTAGGACTGGAAACATGCTCTTTAGTATCATGAGATACATAATGTCTGTCCCGTGTCACGTGCTTCGTTTGAGATAGGTACCCTGATCTCGACATGTGTATTATATCATTAATAATGAAGAACGAGAAGAAATGGGGATGTAAGTCACAGAAATAAATGTCATGATTGAAAGAGCTCGAGGTGAAGGT
The DNA here is from genome assembly GCA_015179025.1 of Terfezia claveryi. Taxonomy (NCBI): domain Eukaryota; kingdom Fungi; phylum Ascomycota; class Pezizomycetes; order Pezizales; family Pezizaceae; genus Terfezia; species Terfezia claveryi. The sequence continues at coordinate 406,441 of WHUX01000019.1, read as the reverse complement.
GGAGAGCTTTAACCAAAACATCGACACCACATCAGCACACATCCTTCGATAATGGACAATGCAGTGTCAGTGTTCAACATACATCGCTCCCGGAATTTTCTCGTGCCGAAGGGGAGACTGGCAGGCAAGACTAGTTAATATGTTCAGAATCCTCATGAAGGAATTCCTCTCGAGCTGTACCGGTATTCTCACCATCGTACTTCAGCATTGACTTCAACCACAAAGGTTCATAGCTGGGTGGCTCAGGAACATGTACCACAGACTTTTAGTTGGGGGTTCGGGGGAACGAATGAATAGGAGGGCACCTCCGCAATTCGAACAAGAAATTTCCTGAGGTGGAATGGGGCAGCCTTAAGAAGACTCTGCTGTTTCTGACTTGTGAAATCATGAGGATAAATGTTGTGATGTCGTACATGTGATGTTCTACAATGCGGACCTCGGTGCACAATAACTTTCCCCAACTTGTATATGGGTACCAAACCGAGCCTAGCCGCACCTGACACGAAGCCTGATATAGTTAGCTACCAAATCAATGGGAGGTTCGTTCTGGAAATGCCTGAGATCTGCCTCAGCTGACGATCGCGGACACGGGCCAACGCCTACGAGATCTCCACACGTGCACTCCGCGAAAATAAATGCAGAGTATTTCATTTCCGAATTTATATTAACACTCGCGACCGCTGGTTGGACCTCCTATCGCCTATAGCTTTCGTTATCCAATTGCCATTGAACGACCTTTGGTTGAAGTAACGACTTGTCGAAAATCCATACTTGACGCCTCCATCTGACCCAATCCTCTTTTTCACTCAAACATTTATAGACTTTATCAGCGGTGAGGAGGTATGTCGTGTCACAGATTGCAGCCGCGACTGCTCCCTATATCTGGTTCTGATTTGACGGGGAATCTTAACCACCGACGGCAATGAAGGTTCAACCCCCTCGCGCCGCTATAACTTAGGAGTAGGGCTGTGACTTGATGAAGTCCAGAAAGATACATATACCTCAATACATTCGCCCGTATGTAAGCGCTTCGCGGCTGTAAAGTAGCATAGAACGATTGGCTAACTGAGGTGAGTTTGAAAAGGCTTCTGCGGGCATACTCACTGGGATATGTATCCTTTGTGTCCCCTCGCTTGTTGCATATATTATTGTCTCGAGCAAACAAGTCAAAGTCAGAGGCTTTTTTAAAGGTTGTTTATTTCGACTGCTATGAATACACATCACGCCGTTGCTCACACCGTGATATTAGATCATAGAGACTCTAAGAAAAGCCTTTGAGCTCAACCGGTTTCCAGCATTCTGTGGTATCACAGTCGGTGGCTGGCGCCTACTGTTACCCGTCACCAAAACCGCAGTGAAGCAGATCTGCAGTTTGCCATCATACTCAAAGAATTTTAATGCTATGGTGCCGGCAACATGAAAATGACCTATTGTAACATTCTCCAAACTGCTGACTAAGTACTAACATAATGCCAAGATCCTCTAACTTGGCAGCGTGACGACCTGAGGCAGCGACCGACGAGCGCAACTTTAGCTTTTCACAACATATATATGATTGCGAAAGCCAACCCGAACTCCAAATCTAGAGGTAGCTATGATTCCTGATATCTCTATAGTATGTACTCTTAACTAATGTATTCTGTATAGTTACATACCAATGCCACGGTTGACTAAGAAGAAGAGAGCGTGTCGGGCTGCTGCAAATGCCAGTCAACTTGCACATCGACATCGGACGGAGGTTCCTGAGCTGCCAGTGGAGCACTCGGATATAGGGGACTTGGATATGGAACAGTAGCTTTTAAGTAGCGTGTATATAAAAGTCATCGGCGGAAGCTAGCTTAGTCTTTAATCTTTTCCTATTTAGGTTAGTCTATTACCTCTTAGCACCTCTTGGCATGTAACATTCTCAAATTCTCTCATACAAAAGTTGACTTTTCTTTCCCTTATAACTCCTTCAATTTTCAACTTATTTTAAATCTGAAACCGAAGACCTCTTCTACAAGCCTGGATCTATCGATATACGGTTTCATTTAATGATTTAGATACGTTGTGGTTGTGGAGTTAGACTAGTTCGTAGGTATCAAATTGGTGTCGTTTTCTTATTGCCGGCACCATACTACCCACAAGCTTATAGCCAACTTTTTTGCCTCGTTCATTTCCGGCGCTGTTGGGTTGCAACTACTTAATGGCGGTTACCCAGAGGCATCAGCAGGTAGAACACTGGATTTAACTTTTTGGGCAGCAACGCGGGCTCTTGATGTCCTTGTTGGTGAATTGTGGTTAAGAAGGAAGAAACGGAGGCTTGAGTCTGGAACCTGGTCGAGAATTGAAGATGGGATTGGGAAACTTGCGGATGCCATGACATTTTCTTTTACTGCAGGGATCGTTATGTTTGCCTGGTTTTATATACCAGAACAGCTTCCAAGGTAGTTCCTAACCTAGTTCGCACCTTAATTTGTGATGCTAATTGAGCTAGGGCATATAATCAATGGATAACGGGAATGTCAAACCTCGACTCGCGTCTCATTGTGGCCCTAAGACGCATTCGTGGTGGTGATTTTATATACGGAGAAGACACCGGTCAAGCGGACCTTCTTGGGCCCTACTGCAAAAGGATGGGGCTTCTTGAGGTGCTTGGGGACCCACAAAGAACAGTCCCAATTCCTTGTAGGGTAGTTATTCCTGGTCAAGTTTCCCCACAGTTTATTATATGCTTATAATCCTGCAGCTAATCCATAGTGGCTGGACCGATAACTGTGAAAAACACGCGGTGTGGAGGTTCTGGAGCTCTTGGACCAAAGCATTTGTGATGTATTTTCCTCTAAACCTAGTCGCTAAACTCAGCCGGCCCAGCCTCAGAAACCTCAGTCAGGCATTGCTTCAATCAGCGAGATCATCTGCATTCTTGGGTGCCTTTGTAGCAATTTTCTATTATTCTGTATGCCTGACTAGGACACGGCTAGGCCCGCGGTTTTTCCCCAATCTCAGCCCTATGTTCTGGGATAAGGGCCTGATTGTGAAGATGGGATGCACATTGTGCGGCTGGAGCGTGTTAATTGAATCTCCAGCACGCCGTGCAGAGATGAGTGCTTTTGTGGCACCCAAAGCCCTTGGAGTAGTCTTACCTAGGAAATATTCAAGGAAGGTGTGTCCATGAATCTGTCTTCTCACAGAGGCCTTATACTAACATAGCATCTTTAAAGCATCAATGGAGAGAAGTGCTTGCCTTTGCCTTGAGCTTCGCGGTGGTTATGACTGCTTTTCAAGCCAATAAAGTGCGGGTTCGGGGCGTCACTGGAAGGGTGCTGGGGAGGATCGTTGCATAGACAACTGCCACATATATTCATTCATATTAGTCTCACATATACTTATGTACATGGGGCCTCAAGACACGATAACGCGACAACGCGATAATGGAAAGTAATGTAGCTCATCTGAATAAATATTAACTAGTGGTTGAAAAGCACCAGTTTACCTAGTCTGGCTTGCACTAGCCCCTCCTTAAGCAGTTTACCAGACTACAGTTTACCTATTACATAGGTTCAAAGGCCTCACATTAGTCTGGTTGGCACCCCTTTGATCAGTCAGGCACGCTAAAGTGCATCTCTCACTAATCCTCCTACTGAGCCACTTGAGAATAATAAGCAGCATTAACACACTGGCTACCACCTTTCACTCGGAATATTTATTCCGAAACCTCCTATACCTGCGCCTCCCGACACCCCAAACATAATCCAAGTAAAACAAACAAAAAATAGATACGTTTAACAAATCAAAAGCTACCGCCAAACGTCAAACTAACTTCCTCTCCTCATACGGCAAACTCCCTAGTTTTCACACACCCTTCTTCCAATTATACATGAGATCCACAATAACCGAGAATTCCCTATCCATTTCTCTTTCCTTCCCGTGTTTCATACTTGGAAACAATACCGAGAATTTATCCTTTCCATTATATGAGACCATCTGCCAATCTTCTCCAGTTGTAGCAACTACGCCTTTCCCCCCATTTGTATCCCACATATCCTTGAGCACAAGCAACAACTGCCTTAATGCGCAAGTAAAACTAGATCTCTTCCTTTCGATCACCAATTCAAACGTTCGTTCCTTTTCTTCTGTCTCTGCTTCCGGCGATATAAGTCCATGACGACAAACTCTTCCTTTCTGCCGGTGTCTTCATCAATAGATAAAATCCCCTTCTCTTTGTATAGCTTCAGATCACTGCGTTGACTTTTACGCCTAAATTCTGAAAGTGTTGGAAGCAAGACCGCATTGAGACAATGGACTCTGTAAAATCGTCTTCCGAAATCGAAGGATATATATTCAAGATATTCGACTAGTCTGGCGTAAACCTTTTCCTTTGTGTCCGACACATCGTACTTCGCTTTTCCTCTTTGATGAAATACTTCTTCAATAGGGATTGATGCTATTATGAAATTACTGATTCTGAACTTGTAACCTTTTTTCGGTGGCCTGCTTGGACATGTTCCAATATGCAGTATTATACTTCGGCTTTCGCTTCTTCGGGCTCGTGGTTTCGTCTCCCATCGTAACAAGTCCTGCTAACCAATAGTAAATGACACAAACCATACGTGAACTCACTGGTAATTCTTTTACGCGCAGCCGTGGATGCGGTTAAGAGTGCACTTGAAGATAAGAAGGATGCTTGGGCAAAGCTACAGGCTGCTGTAGAAGGAATACTTATCCGACGGGATGTTCGTGGAAGGCAGGGCCACTTGGAGAGCTTGCTTCCTAGCATTATAAACATGCAGGCTGTTGCTAGAGGTTGGTAAGTAGCGATGAGTATGAAGACACACTGGACTTGTTGCAAATTGCAGAGGAGGAGATCATCAAACGTACAACCAATATCACACACGTGACATGTGAGTTTCGTGGCTATACCGCATAAACCATACTTGCCAAGCAGGGACATAAACGCTTGTCTGTCCTCTCGATAGCAGTCCAACGACGTTAACAACTAACCCATCAATACAATTCAATTGCAAGATCTTCACAGACCCCAATTGTTGTGCCTCGTACCTGTTTAATAGATCTCCCCTATCCTAGATTCCACTGGGGCTCACGCCAGTGAACTTCCATAACTCCACCAATACCGACTGGATAATAAGGAGGGGCTAAATATAACATGGTCAGGCTACGGGAAATTCCTCGGACAAGCACTTTTGCTTGGTCTCCGGGAGCACATTTACCTATTATTGCAACTGGAACAGTGGCCGGTGCTGTTGACGCGGATTTCTCCAATACTACTCAGTTAGAGCTCTGGGACTTGGACTTACAGAATGGACAAGCCGGCCTGGAGTTGTCTCCCCGGGCGTCGATGAATACTGAATCAAGGTACGTCGAACGCTAAATTTGTTCCGCTTGGGATTCAACTAATTTCAGCCATAGATTTTATGACATCGCCTGGGGCAGAGTATCAAACGAAAGACCGAGGGGAATTATAGCAGGAGCTTTAGAGAGTGGAGCTCTCGATTTGTGGAACGCAGATGTGTTGCTGGATGGTTCTGGGTATTAAATACCAACATGGATTCACCCCACGATGAAGCTGTAGCTTATTGTCGCCCCCAGGGACGCTCTCTTATCGTCGACCACAAAGCATTCAGGGCCCGTTAAGTCACTCCAGTTTAATCCATTCAAATCGGAGCTGCTTCTCACTGGTGGGGCTAAGGGAGAGGTGGGAATTATCTATGGAAGATACATTTACGAGACACAGACTTACACAGACTCATGGAAGTGTAGATTTACATCTGGGACCTCAATAACATCGAAAATCCTTTCTCGCTTGGTAACAGGACCTCACGGGCAGATGATCTTGACTCCGTCGACTGGAATAAAAAGATTCCTCACATTCTTGCTACAGCGGGAAACGGAGGATTCGTTACTGTGTGGGATGTTAAAACTAAGCGGGAGTCTCTTACCTTGAGTAACTTGGGCAGGAAAGCTGTCAGTGCGGTTGCATGGCACCCCGAAAATGTGACGTCCCAATCTCCCTGCACCTAAAATTGATATATTAATCTTTGGAGCTGCAGGCAACCAAACTAATCACTGCAATCCCGGATGAGACCAACCCCGTGATTCTGGTCTGGGACTTACGAAATTCGAATGCACCAGAAAGGGTTCATCCACCTTCTCTCTTTTGTAGCTTCTGTACTAATCTAGTGCGTAGACTTTGTCTGGGCACCAAGATGGGGTGCTCTCTCTCTCATGGTGTAAACAGGATACGGACTTGCTGCTCTCCTCAGGAAAAGACAATAGGACTATCTGCTGGAATCCTCAAACCGGAGATATTTTGGGCGAATTTCCAGTGGTCACAAACTGGACGTACCAGACGAGATGGAATCCTACAAATCCGAGTCTTCTGGCTACTGCTTCTTTTGATGGGAAGATAGCGGTGCACACATTACAAACTTGCAAGGCTGACGCAAACAGGCCTGATGCTGCCACTGCAAACTTGGATGGAGAGGACTTCTTCAATCAAGCAAGCGTGGACCCGCAAGGCCCCTCTTTCTCTCTGAAGAAAACTCCAAAATGGCTCGAAGTCCCAGCCGGTGCCTCTTTCGGGTTTGGGGGGAAGCTGGTACATTTCGGTGCTTTAGAAGCGCAAGCCGGTCAATCCAGGCGGTCCAAGGTCACGATTTCCAAGTTTGAAGTTGAAACAGGGGTCAGTGAAGCCGCAGTTGGCTTCGAAGAAGCACTGAAGAAAGACAGTCTTGGCAGTATTGCAGAGTCACGTACAAAGGAGGCAAAGTCAGAGGCAGAGAAGGGAGTGTGGAATGTACTGAAGTCTCTCGTAGACGCCAATCCGAGGACCAGACTGCGAGAATATCTTGGATTTGGGGATGAGTGTGAAGAAGACGGAACAACGGATGTGGAAGCAAAGGACACAAACACAGACAGTCTTCCTCAACCGAATGGATCCGATTCAGCAAAGGGCAAGCGACTTTCCTCGTTCTTTTCAGATAGTAATGCGGATTCAGAATTTTTCCTCTCAGACCTTGCATCCTTACCCTCTACTCGTGGTGCTCGAACGAATAACCCATTCCATATTTACAGTGGTGATGAATCAGAATCAGATAAACAAATCACTAAAGCACTCCTATTGGGCCAATTTGAGAAAGCCGTGGACATTTGCTTGAAGGAAGACCGTATGTCTGACGCATTCATGCTTGCTGTCTGCGGAGGAGACAAATGTACTGAGAAGGTCCGCACTGCATACCTCACGAAGAAATCCAAGGGACCAAATTACCTTCGTGTGCTTGCTTCTGTAATTGGAAAGAACATGTGGGATTTGGTATATAATGCCGATTTGGCTAACTGGAAGGAGGTGATGGTCACATTGATCACATTCGCGAATGAGGAGGAATTTGAAGACCTTTGTGAGGTGCTTGGAGACCGGCTTTTAGAAGAATCACGAGATAATTGCAGTAACGTCAAACAGAGAGCAGCCGCCTCCATCTGCTTTATCGCTGGTGCGAAGCTGGAGAAGGTGGTTGGTATCTGGATTGAGGAGCTTCATGAGGTGGAATCCGCCGATCTACAGAATCCTTCTGGTGACTCCAGCTTTTCTATCCACGTCCGCTCGTTGCAAGGGTTCATCGAGAAAGTAACAGTGTTCAGACAAGCAATCAAATTCCAAGACAAGGAACTGAACTTATCCGGGAACTGGAAGCTAGGCAGTCTTTACGAGAAATACTGTGAATACGCAGATGTTGTTGCGGCTCATGGCTATCTAGATGTCGCAGAGAAATATCTAAATCTTTTACCGCTAGACTACCCAGCTGCGACTGTTTCCCGGAACAGGGTCAAGGAAGCTACAAAGAAGGCCACCACTTCCCCTGGTACACAAACACGTACCCAACAACCTGCCAGACAACCACCTGCGGTCACTCCTACTACACAATATCAAGCAACTAGAACCACATATCAGCCACCTACCACTGGGACGCCTTACCAACCACCTACGTCCTATCAGCCACCTACCACTGGGACGTCTTACCAGCCACCCACTACCGTGCCGCCTGTCGCCTCGAACCAATATGCCCCACCAGGCCCCACTGGTACCGGCGCTTATGCTCCTCCCAAGGTTCAAACCCAGTCTGGATATGTTTTTAATCCATACCAGCCGGCTCAAGCTGCTCAGCCCTCACCAACGACATACGGAGGTACCAATCAGTTCTACAATCCGCACAACACCTTTGGCCAACCACCACCACCAAGGACTTTCACTCCACCAGTCTCTGCCATGGTGCCACCATCTAAGCGAACTGATCTTCCCAACTGGAATGACACACCCATTGTCACCAACCTGTCCCGTCGAGGAACGCCCGCAAGCACTCAGGCACCGATAACGTCACCATTCCCGGGTGCTGCGGTTCCATCGCCTCCACAAGCTTCAGCTCCATTTGGGCCGCCTCCGCCCGGACCCTCAGGTCGTGCCCCTCCACCACCTCCGCCCAAGAATTTTGCACCACCACAACGTGCAGCAACCCCGACACAGTATGGTGTTCAAAGTCCTCTAGCGTCACAGCCTGGGTATCCACCTTCACAGCCTTCGTCGCAATATGGGCCTCCACCTACCGTAGTGAGCTCTTACAATCACCCTACATTAGCAACTAGGTATGCAGCAAACCCACTGCCACAGGCTGTGGCAGCACCACCTCCCCGCCAATCGTTGCCACCAGCACCTCCTGCCGGACAAAGCCAATACGCGGCACGGCCCCCACTAGGTGCACCCCCCGTGGCTGGTCAGACTTATTCATCACCGGCTGCAACCACATCTACTCAGTACGCACCACCTCCTGCTACAGTAACACAATCTCAAACTCCCTATATACCTACTCAAACAGCACCCGCCACAAATGTGGGTAGTTACGGACCACCCCCTGCTGGTGTTAAAGGTTCCAGGCCAGATACTCAGCAATCAGAGGTTGTCACTCCGTCAAAGGTTGAAACAACAGCACCACCACCACCTGCGAAACACCGTATGTTGTTCTATACCCCCCATAGAGAGCATAATATTAACGAATGCTATTTCAGCACGCGGTGACCGAACCCACATTCCAGAGCTGTATAGACCTATTCATGAGTTACTTAGTGCCGACATGAACCGGGTGAAGGCAGTAGCACCAGTAAGTTCTTATTCATTGGAATAAAGCAGAGGGTGGGCACTAATCACCACTTGGAAACAGCCCTCCCACAAGCGCCAAGTTCAGGATACAGAGAAGAGACTTAATATTCTGTTCGACCACATCAATAATGAAGAACTACTGAGTGCCGACACACTGGCCAACATGCTAAGCTTAGCACAAGGTATGTATTTTCCGGTAACATTCATTCTGATACTAATATATTACAGCGGTGGCTGCTCGGGATTATACGACTGCCCACAATATCCATTTGGATCTTGTCACCCACAAAACTGAGGAATGCACAAACTGGATGACTGGTGTGAAGCGATTGATCGATATGAGCAGAGTGACGCCATAAAGTATTTCTAGGGATTTTCTTATAGGGCTTGGAGCGTTTATGAATATGGCGGTGGAATAAATTTTACATTACCTCTCTGTTTTTCTATAATTCAGCAAATCAATTAAGTTGCAAAGTACATCGCTAGTGAATATTCAGGGCCAGAGCGACCGCAAACAAGTCTGTCGCAAATCGGGGTAGACAAACCGGTACCGCATCCACTGGCGAACAACGATCCTTGTCAGTTTAACTGACAGGACCATTATACCTCAGTGAGCTTGTTACCATCCACCTATTTTATCACCTTTACTGCATAAGCTCGACCTATGTCTTTAAACTGACAAGGATCGTTATACACCAGTAGATGCGGTAGCTGGTTGTTAGTCCACTTAGGTAAGAGAGCGCACGTGTGTGCCAGGGGCTAGGCAGATCCATGCACCAGTTTAAACCAGTTATTGATATCCTAATATTCTACAGCAACACAATTCCTGGTGCTTCAGGGTGACTGAACCTTTCACACATCATGGAACAGTCGCCGCTTACACAACAGGCTCGCCCAAGCTTCCGGCCTAAGATAGCAGCTCTATACGAGAGCCTCTTTAAGGTCCATCCCGCCGAACTTCACAACGCACACTAAAACTGACTGACCTGGTAACGTTTCAGGAAGGCTATGAAGCAGAGAAATCCGAGGGCTTTTGGACAGAATTCTTTTTACTAAAGTGCCACCCTCCAGGGATGGTGGAAATATTGCGACCGTTGAGCAGTGACGATCTGCTACATCTACAAGTAGGCCTGTCCGAGGAACGAAAGCTTAAAAGTCAATTGGACTAATGGCAAGGCATAGCCACAAACGAGGGAACTATTCCGGCGGGCTGTGAGTGGTGTTCGAAGTGAAATAGGCCCACAAGATGAGATTGCTTTAGATGTGAGAGAATTCTTCGAATTTGTACTTTTCGGCTCCTAACTATCTATATCTTTAGACCCTGAATGTATTCCTCCGCGAAATTCTGTCGAAACGATACACAAATATCAGTTCAGATATCATAGCATTACTCACCGGGTTAGATTATGTCGACAGCATATTCACCGACTTTGTTGCCTCGTTGGATAATATCATCAAAAATGGTCGAACTGGTACGAGATAGTCACAGTCCCCAAACAGGGTCTTGCCTTTTTTTTTTGGCAGAGTGGGGTCCCCTTATTGATGGACAGTGTGCACGTGAGTAGTTGAGTTGCGATACAAGGCAATACAGACAGCACTGTGTGTAGCCTGTGGTGGATTCCAGACCGGATTGTTGTCATATTTCACGCATAGGGATTTCTTTCCAGCTCTAGTGAAGGTAGGGATCTGGCGTCGGCCCGCAACATCGAGGTACATGCTGATGCGAGAATGTACAGTTCATCAATGATCCAGAAACGCAGTTGATTACATATGATCCCTTCGTACTACTGGGTATACTTGCAAACTGTAAGAGTTATATGAAAATTTCGGTAGTCTTCTCCGCTAATATGTCTTGAATTACAGATAACAAGTTTGAGTTTCAGAATCCATATCAGCTACGACTTGCCGACTTCGTTAACGACGCCACCATCAAGAGGATTGTCAGAGAGATAGGCATAGCAAGCTCACAAGCCCGTGCCGATTATATTATGATTCAAGATGACTTACCGGATGGCTGGTCACTCGGAGGCGTCTTGTCATACGTAGGCCTGGGCACGATATCCGGGATCCAGAAGCCCAAAACTCCGCCACCCCCAACCAATCCTGAAGCAATTAAACTTGCATTTGATACACTGTGAGTACACATTGATGTATAAAGTATATTTCTAACCATTTGATCTAATAATAGGCCAAGCTCGAAAGCTGCTATTTTGCTACCTACATACGATTTTGCGAATGCGAATAAGTTGTTTTGCTATCAACTAATAGCACACCAAGAGCCTGGTACTGAGGGTATGGGGCAATGCCTACCTAATGCTGCATAACGTGTCTAACACTTGTGGCAGAATCCGCAATTTGCGCCTACATATCTTTTACGTCTTATCTCGTACAACACGCACATCGATCACCCCGGACTACCTATTACGCCCGCACGAACCTTTTAGTATTGCGAATACTGCTTGAAGATCAAGGTTTGTGCAAGCATCTAACTAGTGAGGAGAACAAGAGGCGGGTACGGCTCTGCCGTCAGAGGCAGCCACATCTACCAATAGTGCGAAACAGTAGATTATTAATCACCGCAGTTATTGACACAGTGATTGATGGTATCAATCACAACCTAAAGAAGAAATTGGATGTGGATTTTTACATGTTAGTCAGTTCATACAATCACCCCAGTTGGGCGAATTTACTGACAGGTCGGCAGATTGTGCATTGCCATTTTGCAACGTGCACTTTCCTACCTCATCCGGACACGTACTCGATTAGGTATGTGTATATGATTATTTCTTTATTGGGTTTTGGCTAACTGTTATGTCCCAGAATACCACTGGTCTGAACTCTGGCGGAGCATTCTCTCCTTCATCCGCTTTCTCACCGTTTATTCCACCGACCTCCAGGAACTCCATCATATCCATGACCTGATTCACAACCTTGTTAACCTCGTTGCCTTGGCATTATCATCTGGAGATTCGTTCCTTCCTGGTGCAGCGGATTATGACGATCTCTTCTATAAACTGGTTGAGACCGGTGATATTTTGACAAAATTTTCTGATGCATGTAAGTTTTCGACCTAATTTTCCATGACTACATACTTTTCTCCGCTCTTTGCCCATAGGCTATGTGACGCTTTTATGCGTTCCCCTACATCAATTCCCTTATGCCCCAGCTGTCTCCCCATTACAATCCCCAATTCCTGTTTCACACCTGGCACCAACAGGTATAATGTGAAGTGTATGAGCTTGTGACAGGATGTTTGTCCTACCTGGCTTCAGCTGGGCCATCCGTACTGACATCCCACTTTAGACAAACTCTCTGTACGCCCTGATTCATCTATTCCGGTGCTCATATCGGTCAGTGAGCACTATAATCGTCTCATAGCAGACTACACATCTAAACCTGCCAAGTCAAAGTCGAAGAACTTGAGCCCACAGCAAGTAAGTGAGGTGATCAAGTCAGGATACGATAGTCTCTCAATAAAGGGCAAGGATGGATTGGATAGATGGGATAAGTACAGGGAAGTTGATGAGAGGGTGTTCCTAAAAAAGGTGGCAAGGATGGTGGTGGAAGACCTGAAGGACAAGAAGGGGCTGGAGGAAGGGCCCTATGCAGGTTAAGGCAGTGGTGTCTGTGGATGGTCCGGATTGATAAGAAGCTGTAGAATTGCTCTAGGAATCTTCTGCTGTGCCATGGAGGATAATCTTTTTTTTCAGCCACTTGGACCCGAGAATATCCGTATTGAGGGACTCTTAATTTTTACTTCCTCTTTTATCTCTGGTTATACTTGGTAAATGTTAAGAATGAGGTCACGATACTGGTCTCGGTCTAGATGTGCGCGACATGGCAAGTCGGCAGTTGAATGGAGTCAGGTCTAGGACATGGCCAGAGCCTATTCAGACTTTTCAAAAAAACCAAAAATAATATCAAATATTAATATGTTTGCACGAAGGCCGGCAGGCGAAATATAATTAAAAAAAAGCGAAAGCTTATTTCTCATCCCACCCCAGCCCCAACCACGTTAGCAACCAGCAAGCCATCTCTTCCCTTTACATCTCACTGAGCGAACTTCTGGCCCTTAGGAAGCCATTTATTCTGAGCTAAGTGACATACTAGGTAGCAGTTTGTGCGCTGGGTTTTTCCTTTTGTAATACAGTATCACAATATTCATATATTTTTCTTAGTCTGGTTCATTTTCCTGTTACGCTACCAACTGGGCTATTCCCGGCCACTTACCGAATGAGCATATAAATTACTCAAGGGGTCTTCCTCGCTAGTGAGTCAATACAGGTAGGCCAAATGCCCATGCATATCTCTAAGTAAGGAGAGTGAATCTTTTTTAGCATTTTGTTACACCAATGTTATTGATGTCCTGGTCAATCATCATCCCTGGGATTCACGTAACTAGATATAGAGTATTTTAGACACATTTCCTAGCTACAGCTGGAGGGTCAAGTGAAGAGCTTGGTATGTACATATATGTTCTGGGCCGCTACCTACTGTACTATGCCCCTCGCGGGCAATATTTAATTACTGTATTTGGTACATAACACACTTGAATTAATAAAAATATACCTAACTAGAGCTATTGAATGGGTTCAAGTTGATCTAATTGATATGTGTCATGCGCCTGATGGACAATATAAATGGATTTGTCATATAAAAGACCATTATAGTAAGTTGGTTCTCTTGCTCCATTAGAAGATAAAACGGTAGGTTAAACTCACTAGTACAAGTAGTATGATACTAATATTATTAGTCGAGGTCTGTTGTATCTGCAGTGACATTGTGGATTCAGCTTCTATGGCCCACCTGAAATTTTACAGTCTGATAATGGTGGAGAATTCAAGAGAGCAGTTGAGCGTTTATTATGAGCTTGGGGTATCAAAATTTAACACGGAAAACCTCACACACCTCAAGTCCACGGGGTTGTTGAGCAAGCCAATGGAGTTGTACAATCTCGTCGATCTAAATGGAAAGTAGAGGGGGCCATTCCAGCATGGAATACAACACTTCTGAATATTGTATTACGTATCAATTAACAAAATACTATTCAACGCTCAAAACTTCCAATAAGATTGTCTTTGGGCGACCCTATCCTCACCAAGCACATCTTCCATTTGAGGAGTGGGGACTTGAACAGGAGGAGAGGAAGGGGATAAGCGGTTTCCGAAAATATACCTCTAGTAGATGATCAATGGAATAAAGAGAAGGATGCTGAGTTTATTGCCACTACTAATCCCTCGGTTTCAAACCAAATTGAAGCTGGTTCTAAACGAAAACAGGTGGATGCTGCTTTACAGCATTGTGTCGAGATCGAATGGCAGGCAGTCGTTGGTATGGTTATTATAGAATTTTCAAGAGAAGACCGGGCCAAAAAGATTATATGTAAAAGTTATTGCAAAATGCCAGCTTGGAATACGAAATTGCAAATACTCCAGCTACTCCACAATCCACTATCAACCTTAACTAATGCTGCTCGGCAGGCATCTACAACAACTTGGGTTTCTGTCTCATGTACTTGCAAAAAGTCTTGTACTAGTCATCGCTGCCGATGCTTCAAAAATGAGTTGAGATATTGAATCTATTGTCATATCAAAATGTTAGCAGATCATGACCGCGGTAACCTCTCAACTCTAGCTGAACGGACAGAGATTGGACTACTGGACAGTTACCCAATTGATCTGGAGGGACCGATCAAGCTAGTCTGGTTGGCACCGATCAAGCCTGCATTCTCCAGGTCAGCTTCTAGCTAGTCTCGGCACCTTCTAGCCGATACCACCTGCGTCCGGATCACTAATAGCCTAGTTATATGTATTTGATATAGTTCTAGTTAGGTATATTTTTTATTAATTCTAAGTGCGTTATGTACCAAAGGCAGTAATTAAATAAATTGTCCGCGAGTGGTATAGAAGGTATGAGCGGCCCAGAAAATATATAGCTCAACTGGTTAAGGCTGTGGAAGTAGGTGATTAGGTCACTAACTAGAAGGTATTACTTTTTACTCTACCTGCATCCTGGGTTCCGCGCACCATTTCCTTGGGTCCAGTTCCAGTTTGATACAGGTCTTTTCACCATGACAACGCTACAACTGTTATGTTGAGAATCTGAGGACGATATAGCCTATATTAAGCTACCTTTTAGTACTGACGTCAGGGTTAGTGCTAGTGTTTCTACGCGTACGAAGTAGCCTTCCAGGCACGCGCGTACTCTGGCAACGGCTACCTCTCTCCATTTAGCATGCCGGATTGAAATGGAAAATTTTAGCCAACACCTAGGGTTCGAGGCTCACGGAGTTGGCTTTTGGTATTAGATACCACATCCACTGGTGTATAACGATCCTTGTCAGTTTAAAGACATAGGTCGAGCTTACGCAGTAAAGGTGATAAAATAGGAGGTATAACGGTCCCTGTCAGGTGTATTTATCTTTAAACTGACAAGGACCGTTGTTCGCCAGTGGATGCGGTAAAATAATTTTTGGGGTGGGACCCTCCGGCTTTCCTTTTCTGTGAATTTCGAACTTTCAACTGTGTAAGATAATTCCTAATCGAGACTATATTATAGCTGGGCGGAGGATGCTGTAGGTGTTTCTCTCATGATAAATGATGTTACCCTGAACTTGGTGACACACCTTAGCCCACCTGAAGAACGTAAGTGGGACACAGAATACAGAGATAAATTTGTCAATTGCACTTCTTATCTAGTTACTCTGTTTGAGGTCTAATGTTTTTTGTATCATGCTAATGAATTGGATTCTGATGGGAATATCGTGGTTCAGGCATATCAGTTCAGGAAAATGTGGCGATTCCTCTTCATATTAGATATACAAGTAAATAGTAGTTAGTTAGTTGAAGTGTTCGAAAAGCAAGCCCATAACAGCTCTAATCGAAAATAGAGTTTTTTCATTTTTTTTTTTTTCATCATATTCGGGTTTTATCCACATGTAGAGCTTGGACAACCAACAGAATCCTTATTGTATACATAGCGTCGTACCAACATTAAGCTTGCGGAGAGATTTTGAAGATACTTCAGTTTCAACATCTATGGCAAATTGGCATGTATGAATTCAAAGTAGGGCATTACATTCTTAAGAGCTAGTACGTTTCAACAGTATAGACCCACAGGATAGTGACTCATCTTAGCCTGCCCTCTTGTACTGGCTGTTGCTGAATCTGGAACTGCTCGAATGTCGGTACCTCGGGCGTGAGAGGTGAGACGCAGTGCCTCAAAAGCGTCCCTTTCCTCCCAAACCCATCCTTGCGATAGTCATATGCACTAATCACAACATCTCTCTCCCTTTTCCCCTCCGTCGATGCTGCATCGTCTACCGAAATTCCAGATTCCCTGCGGTAATGGTATTCATTCTCATAGGCAGTCCCAGTAGAACGATAAGCCGTTGGTGGGAATGTATCATCGATGGGTATTACCTCTGGGAACATGGTATCCGTGGGTGGCCTTGAAAGCCGGGAGTTTTGGTTATATGGTGTTATTGCCACTGGAGCAGGGGCTTGCATGAGATGCATAATGGAGCTGTAGGAGCCGCTGAACGAATCATGATAGGACGGTTCGCCGATAAAATGAAGTTCCTGGACATTGCAGCTTAAAAACACGATCTTTGAATCACCAGCACCAGTTCCCTCTGTGGATTTCTCCACATCAAATGATGATTGTATTTGTGACTTCTCTTGCCTCCTACCAAATCCACCACATCGAAACCACCGCCGAAGGAGACGCTTGGCCTGGGTACGGCTATCTGGAGTTGTACCAAAGATCAGGATGATGAGGAAGCCAGTAGAAGAGCCTGCCATGTAGTAGGCCCAGTCACCGAGTTGCTTCTTCTTCGTCCAACCTAACTCGGGGAATGGGGAATTTTGGCTGCGAAGCGTGAAGACGTGATTGGCGTATTCATATTGAGAGTATAAAAATGAAGCTTGCAAAGCCCCAATTATGAGGAATCCAGCTATAAATCTTAGTATAATCCACTTGTCTTCTTTAGAACTCTTATGCGATGGCCGATCATCCTGAACTCTTATTCGTTGACGCCTCCGGGAACGATGCCCTTCGAGTGCTACCAGGACGAACTTCGTTAAGATTAGGAGAAGGAAGATGATTCCACAGCTAATTGTAATGATCACTGTAAAGATGTTAAAATTGATACGGAAAACTGCTTTCCAAGAAGGCACGTACTAATGAAATCCATAACTATTAGGTGAGCATTTGCGTGTTTACGTGTTTCCGGAAGATTTACGATTATTGATACCAGGCCGGGAAAGATGAAAATGAAGTATTTGGATACTGCAATAAATTTTGGATTGCAGGCCCAGGGCCAACGAATTCCCCAAACAGAAGTGAACAGTAGAAAGCTCCTGAACCACGAAATTAGGGGGCATTCACAAGCTTACTCGAGATCAGTTTAGTAACATTTCACTCACCAAAAAAAAAACAGCAAGCTTTCCACGTTGAAGAAGTATACTCCTACAGACTTGTTAGTTTTGTGACCGTGATAGAAATGCAGCAGATGGATGTCCATACTTATTTGGAAAGTGACTGTCAACCATTTATCAGGATTCGATACGAATACAGCTGAAGCATGAGGGTTTCCCCACATTTGAACATCCCATGCCCATACTTGTCTTTGTATTTCCGGCCAACGAGCTATAGCAATGAGTTGCTGGGCTATTGTGACTAGCTGTTGTAGGAAAATGGCAATACATGTCAGAGATACATCTAATTCAGCACGTTTAGTTCAATTACCCAATCCTATAAGGTGGTAAACCTACAAGCTGCCTTCTGTTTGTTCAGTCTGAAGAGAATATGTGTGAACAACGCACAAAGAGTGCTAATTATTGTGTATATAATAACCCAGAGGGCCAATGCTACTGTCTCGGGGAGTAGATAAATAGATGTTTTCTCTCTCGCCATGAGTATGAGTCGTGTATTTGAGAGTCCAGCTCTCTGAGAAGGGAGAATCGAATGGAAGCAACTCTCCAGAGAGTTTGCAAGGTGTAATTATAAAATATATGATATCAAAAGAGAATGTAAAGCTGTCAATATTCAGACCATGTGGCTATCATGAGAACGAACAGCTGTCAAGCCACTATGGGTGAAGCTATACTGGAGTGATAATATACAGCCAAAGTATAAAGAAGAGAGAGCAAATGTAAATGCGGTGATGTTTTTCAATGACTCCATAAGCAACCGCAATGCCGCTGACTTGATGACTGCCCATTGACTTGACCAACTCTGGATATCTCAGCGTGATTGACTAGGATATTTGGCGACGACACCGCTCTGTTGAAGTCGACATAAGCTCCGGTGGGTCTTCCGCGGGCGGTAATAATTTTAATCGTCTCGATATTATACATCTATCTTTAGCACACTGGGGCCTGGGGAGAGCCCTCAAGGTTGAGCCAAATGAAACATAACCAGACAGACTGTAGTAGGTACTCGAATAGAAATTCGGTAGTACTGAACTACTTTAGGTATGCATTCTATTGTTATGTATATATGTAGTAGTGTGTATGTATGGAATTTACTTCGGTGAGCGGTGAGCGTTATCAATATCAATCCAGAGTGACTATATTACAAGAGTTCACGTGGGCAGCCGTTTGAATAGAAATCCTCGTACTGTTATTGGTTGGCAGCATTCTCGACTATTTTTTAGTGGTGCCTTACGTTGCGCCTCCCACACTGATCGGATGATGGAGCTACTTGGTATTCCCAGGTATCGCACTTTTCTACTTTTATATCTATTCAAAGTCAATATTCCAATATCGTCTCTTCTATACGCCCTCACAATGATACTCACTCGGATTATTCGTTCCAAGGCAGCGACGGCATCGGTCGCCCGACTGATATCAACAAGTCCGGCTGCATGCCGGTCAATGTTCTGCGCATCATACACTACAGCTTCCCCTATATCGATTCCTGCAGATCGCAGCAAGAGACTGCACCGTTATCTTCAGACAGCAACAGCCCACAGACCTTCGGACCTCCTCGATGCTGGTGCCCCACCACCACGGAACGCCGACGCTCCCCTGTCCTCATTGACTGGGCGGGATACTTCTTATCCGGCACATCCACCACGGCCCCCCAAACCGGTACCAGCACTACAATCCGTTCCATCGAAAGTTTCAAATACTATACCAACCCCTCCGCCTGTGAAGGCAGAAGCAAAGCCCACACCTACTGCGCCGCGATCATCGAAGCTCCGAACTCCCCGGAAGGCAGCTATGACTCTTACTCCTTCCGCCGTATCTCAGCTCCGTACCCTTCTTGATTCTCCCGGTCCCAAGCTCATCCGGGTAGGCGTCAAGAATCGGGGGTGCTCAGGATTGGCGTACAACCTTGAGTATGTCGAAACACCAGGAAAGTTCGATGAAGAAGTGGTGCAGGATGGTGTGAGGGTACTAATCGACTCTAAGGCGTTGTTCAGTATCATTGGTAGTGAGATGGACTGGGTAGAGGATAAACTGAGTGCTCGATTTGTGTTCAATAACCCAAACATCAGTAAGCCACCTTTCCCAATATTCATTCGTGCTACACAATATGGAAAACTAATTTATCATCTTCAGAGGAGCAATGCGGCTGCGGCGAGAGCTTCATGGTGAGCAATTGAGATATTGCTCTTTTGCTCGAACATTGTGGATAAGGAGCCTAGATGGTACGATTCTTCTCTGCGTAACAGTGATCTTTAGAAACGGGTCATCTAGGTGGTCCAGATACATTGCTTGCGGCTTTTTTATTCCTGCATGGATTATGGCTATGGGGTTTATCGGAGAATGGCGTTTCTATTTTATCTCGAAACGGCAGTTCATTGTGACAGTTGACAGCTGGGGTGAAATAATGTTTTTTATAACGATAGAGACACTATTACAAGCAGATGTCTTTCTTTGGTCTTTCATATTTTCCTTTCGCCGCCTTAGCAAGGCATGGCCTTCATGTGCATTTGGAAGGGCCCCTAGGAGCGGTCGGGTTCGAGACTAGGAAGGGCCCTTGATAGAACGATTACCTTTTGATATCGAAATCTAGATCTTAATAATGGTTATATAGGCACCTTACATCAAATGTTCATAGCATGTGATATGTAACGTCTTGTACTGTTACATATATTGCCATTGTTGTTCGGCTGATACTGTTGCATATTCTTTAAGAAAGCTCGACCCGTAATAGACACTATGTGCCAACCAAACTAAGACACTACTCTCGGCTTCACCAGTCATACAAAGTAATATCACAGCTCTACTACGAAAATGGCCCGGACCACGAGGTCCAAACAAAAGCGGGCTGGTAGCTTCTCCATTTCAGGCTTCGACATGTATAAGCATGTGTATGAATTGATATTGACAGTCCACCCTGTATGATATAGCTGACGAAGATAACACCGACACCGAGCCAAAATCCCAGGCTAAAAAGACGAAGACCGAAGGAAATCGCCCCAGGGCTCTGGCAAAAAGAGGAAGGAGATCGGGCGTTGAGCCCTCCGTCGAACAGGAGGATGAAGCAGAAGGGAGTGCTGAGGATGGAGAGTTTGATGAAAGCCAAGGGGCAGAGTGAGTCCAACAGACCTTGGCAGGGGTTATTAATGAGAATGGGCTGTTAACTTGCCACCTTAGGAATCATATGAAGGGCTTTCAACATCAATGAACGTACAAGTCGTTTCTGTGAGAGATGAATGACATGGCTAATTGGATTTGCAGTGCTCAAAGTGCAATCTTTGAAGTCTGCGGCATTGAGGACGAATCTGGTCAAGTTCAAGGAGAAGGTAGAGGAAAGAGAGGACAAGACTATTGCGGACCTTGAACAGAGGCGAATTAAAAGGTGCTGTTACCCTCAATTTCCAAAGGCTTCTAGAAACATAGTGGGACTGATTATTAGCAGGAAAGCCACCGAGTCTGAATTCCTCGCATCTGTCACCTCCATCTTAAAAGATCAGGCTGCTATCCCACAACCCGTGGATCAAAAAAGCAGTGACACCATTTTTGATGCATTGAGCGGCCATCATCAGTCACTCAAGTCTGCCTCTCTTCACCTCCTCAGGACCGTAGCCAGCTATTACTCATTGATCAGTAAGATCGATAAGGAGGATATGGTAATTGGTGAGTCTTGGGGTAAGGAGGTTCTTGACGTAGAGGAACAGATAAAGAACATGGCTGAGAAGACGGCGGTGCAGCTAGAGAGGTTTATCAAATCGAAGAATGGTGGATGGAGAGTAGTAACAGAGAGATGGGAAAGGAGGGTTGCTAGATTACTTAAGGATGCGCCTGTGCCCGAGTGTGATGACGATGAAGATAATGATCATTGAGGGGTAACATGAGAACCAGAACACGGATATGTGACACCAGCTGAGGAGGAACAGTTCCCTATATACAGTGAATTTAGCAAGACTTGATTAGAGCCCAAAGTCTCCAGAGAATCGACAAATCCAGAATTTCCCCACCATTTTGGTACTATCGTCGAATCTCCAGTACCGCGCTATCCCTCCACGCAATCCTTATCACCCTTGCCAAAATTTAAGCATCATATCCTTCCAGCCTCTTGTGCAGGTATCTCGACATAGTAACCTTTTGGGGGCTTTCTCAGCTCGTGTTGCTCCTTCTGAGACAATTTGTAGTCCACCTCAGACACGGCGACCAGCTCTTTAACCTTGTAAATCATACCAGCAATATCGGGGGAGACTGGGTGGTAGACTGTTCGCATTCGCTTGTGTAAACCGAGGGCTTGGAGAATGCCATTGACACGCTTGGGCATACCAATGCCGGAGCGGATGAGGGTGACTTTGAAGTACTGCATCACGGGTCGATTCTAGTGGGGTGAAGGAGGCGCACGCTCAGAAGGTGAAGGCGCGAGACGCGGATTTAGCTATTTGATTCAGGCACATTTAGTTGAAGCTTGGATAACACGAATTGGACGCTCACCTTTGTTCCACTGGTCGGACCTCTGCGCAAGTTTTGTTGGAGCGAGCTTTCGAGTACATTGAACTCGCCGCCAAGCACACTTGCATCTACCAGTGGTTTCGGTGCCACTACGCAGAGTGTTCTTGAATACGTCAACAAAGCCGCCCGTTACTGTATTACGCCAGATGGATGATAACGAAGTGATCACAGTGAAGCTCTCTGAGCTGCTTAGACATCCAGAGGTATCTACATCAATAACTGCTCAGTTCAAATGTACCTACGCTAACAAGTGTGGGACGAATTTCTCTAGGATCTGGACAAGATATCCTCTCTGAAAGCGGAGTTCTCGAGGAAGAAGGCCGCGCTGGACGCACAGCTTAAATCCGGATTAAAGCAACAATTGCAGGTTACGGAGGTGCGTCCGGGTTCGAATATATATGGCTGTACAGCTGGTTTGATACCTGGGAGCTAAAGGGAGTATGAGGAATAGGCAGGATTGCAGGTTATCAGTCAAGGGGAAAGGAGTATCTCGGCTATCAAGGAGGAGATGATGAAGGTGAGGGACTGTTATGCGGCCTGTTTGGTGAAACCGGCTAACTAACCGGGTTCGACAAAGATTGAGAAACTTTGTATGGAGGCACAGAATATGATTCAGGAGTTTCCTTTGATAAACAAGGTGAATTTGAAGCGAGTGTGTTGTCAGGATACGGAGTCTAACTGCAGTACAGATCTCGAAAATACACCGCAACTTCGTGGCAGCGGAGGATATGAAATCAGGGCTTCAGGGTTTGGATGAGAAGCTATCAGCAGTTGACCGCATGTTAAGGGAAGACTATGGAGAGGGTATATACACCACCTGTATTCATGTGAAGAGGACTTAGGCTAACAAAAACCAGATATAATGAACCCTATGCCTAGGCTACTACCAGTACACCATCAAATAACCCAGATACAAGATTTCCGAGACGATGCCCTCCACCAAAGCGAATCTCTCGACGCAGATTTACGGGCAACGCTTGAAAGTTACTTCTCACCCTTGGCTAATACGGTGGAGATCTTTGATGAGCGGATCGGCATTATTTCCATGAACATGATTGAGCTCGTGCGGGCTGGAAACGTTGGTTTGGTTGTACGGCTGGCAAAAATTATCGACGCGGAAGAAAGGTCGGACGAGAAAGTTATCGCCCTACAAGCTGCGCAGAGCTCTCATCAAGAACTTGCTTCCCGGTTCAAGTCGATTCGGACGGGTCCAAAAGTTGCACGGGGATATAAGGAAAAGTGGCTGGCTTGTATAACAGCTGCTGCAGGGGCAAAGTTTGAAGGTGTGTCTGAACGATTTGCAGAAGATCCAGACGGACTTTTTGACAGCCTTCAGTGGTATTTCAACGACCTACAAACGGTAAAGGACCATTTTCCGCAACTTATGCCGCCGAAATGGAAAATCTTCGAAACCTACCTAAATATATACCACACACTAATGCATGACTTCCTCAAATCGCTTGTGGAGCAACCGGAATTGGACGGTGGAAGTCTACTCAAGGTCATACTATGGAAATCTGAATATACTCAACAAATGAAAGGGCTTGGTGTGAAGGCCAAGGACTTGAAACCTCAGCTTCTGGATGGCAAAGAAGAAGAGCTTGTCAAGGAATACTTGGGCCTTATCGTCAATTCAATGGAGAAGTGGATTAACAAAATCATTGAGGATGACACAAGGGATTTCATCAATCGTCCTCAGACTCTGGAGTACGACGAAAACAAGAATGCTGGTATGCCTGGGGCTGTAACAATGTTCCAGATGATAAATCAACAAATAGAGATGGCTCTGGACAGTAATAAAGGAAGTGTGGTCGTAGGCGTTGTCGACGAGTGTGTTCGACTCCTGAAGGACAGACAGCAGAAGTGGCAAAAAGTCATGGAGGACGAAATCGATAACTATTGTGCGAATTCCGAAGAGGCCATCGAGGGTATATTAGAGTACACGATTGCCGTGGCAAACGACCAGGTCAAATGCGCAAATTACACAGAGTCTACGTCAGCCAAAGTGACCCCGCTACTTTCACGGAAATTCTCAGAACAGATTGCGGCAGCCCTTGATAGTGCCATTGATGGCTACATTGCGACGGCCGAAGCGTGCATTGAGCGTTGCGTTGACATAATCTTCCATGATCTGAAACCCGCATTTAATGCACTATTTACGCAGTCGTGGTATGGCGGGGACCAGATGTTCAACATCACCGCTACAATTCGATCATATCTCCTTGACCCATGCGAGCAAATGCTAAATGCTGACTTATTTGGTGGTCTGGTCGAGAGCTTGTCCGAGCGCACCCTTCAGTCGTATCTAAACGCTGTTAGGAACAAGGGAGCAAAACTACATATCGCAGAAGCATGTGAGCAGATTCGGAGCGACGTTTTAGTTGGATATCAGTTCTTTATTGAGTTTCTTCCACTAGAACAAGTCAAGGGCACTTGGAGTGTACTGGAACATTTCATGGGCCTTATTTCCGAGCCTAAGGAGGGCCTTTATATCAAATACGAGGCTTTTAAGGAAGCCTATTGGGATTTGAATCCTGCTTGGGTGGAGCAGGTTGTGCGAATACGGGAAGATAGTAACAGAGAGATGGTGAATATCATTAAGAGACAGGAGCCATATGCGCCGAGTGGAAAGCCAACATTCATGGGAAAAGTCAAATAGTTATACCCTAGAGAGAGGTTCTGATATCCCTATAATTTCTAATATTTATGCAAGTATAGTCGTGTTGCTGAGGAACGGCGCTCTGGAGTACATTCTTGTTCTTCATGCTGATTTGTGATTCTCCGGGGCGCCACGACACTTATGGTATGGTGTGCAGGCACTGAGACAACATAGCCGGGCGGGGCATTCGAATTACCCGCAATGCATCATCCCACTTTGGACTGTCGCACAAGAAAATCCATTGCAGTTTTTATTGTTAGCAGGACCTCATATTCGAAGTACATAGGTGGGGATGTTCGTTTTCCCCTATGCTCGCTAGTAAGACTGTTGTGACATCCACCCCATCAACTATTTGTGGAGAAGTTCAGAACTTCTCGGCCAATTTATACCTACTGTGACCGATCGGAGGCTAAGTCCTGGATACTGTTAGTATATAGCAAGACCTTGAACCTTCCCTTCCCCTTTCTCCATCTTTCCAGATTTTCCGTTGCCTCGCGAAGATGTTCTCGGTAAGAGCTGTTGCCCCTCTACGATCCGCCGTCAAGGCACCTGGTGCCTCGCGAGTTTTCGCAGCTCGATCAATTTCGTTTTGGTCAGGCGTCCCACAAGGCCCTCCAGTATGTGACTCCCGAGTTCCCCTACTATAGCCGGAGCTAATCAAACAACTTCGTGAGCTACAGGATGTAAGGGTTACGAATTGTTAAGCAACTTAACTTATATATTCTCTCGAGCTAACATCATATTGTTATTGTGGAATAGGCCATTCTAGGTAGGCTGATGAGTCATCCTTTTATTTCGTGGAATTGTATTGATGAGAATTAACAGGTATCACCGAGGCATTCAAGGCCGACAAGTTCGATAAGAAGATCAACTTGGGTATGGAGCCTTCAACCTATGGGCAGAAGCAGAGTTTAATGCCAGGTGTGCAGGTGTCGGTGCCTACCGTGACGACCAGGGCAAGCCATATGTCCTTCCATCAGTGCGGGAAGCAGAGCAGCGCATCTTGGGTCGAAATATGGACAAGGAGTATGCAGGCATCACTGGTGTTCCAGCATTCACCAAAGCAGCCGCCCTCCTCGCCTATGGTGCAGACTCTGCTCCATTGAAGGAGAATCGCATTGCCATCACCCAGTCCGTATCTGGAACTGGTGCCCTTCGTATTGGTGGTGCTTTCCTTGAAAGGTTTTACCCACATGCGAAGACCATCTACATCCCCAACCCCTCTTGGGCCAACCATAATGCCGTCTTCAAAGATTCAGGGTTGAAGGTTGAGAAATACCGCTACTACAACAAGGATATCATTGGTTTGGACTTCGATGGCCTCATTGTAGACATCAAAAACGCACCAAGGCATTCTATTTTCTTGCTTCATGCATGCGCCCACAACCCTACTGGAGTTGACCCTATCCCAGAGCAGTGGAACGCCATCTCAGATGCTATCAAGTTTGGCGAGCATTATGCATTCTTCGATATGGCCTACCAGGGATTCGCCTCTGGTAACACCGGCAAGGATGCTTATGCTGTAAGGCACTTCGTCAAGGAGGGACACAACATTGCCCTCTGCCAGTCTTTCGCTAAGAACATGGTAGGTACATCTTAACTTGATAGTTGTAGGATGGACTCTGATCACGTGGACAGGGTCTCTATGGTGAGCGTGTCGGTGCTTTCTCTATTGTCTGCGAGTCTGCCGAAGAGAAAAAGCGGGTCGATTCTCAAATCAAGATCCTCGTTCGGCCTCTCTACTCTAACCCCCCCATTAACGGTGCCCGTATTGCTGCGGAGATCCTCAACGACACTAAGCTAAACCAACAATGGCTCGACGAGGTCAAGGGCATGGCGGACCGCATCATCGCTATGCGATCATCCCTGAAGAGCAACCTCGAGAAGCTCGGCTCCCAGAGAGATTGGTCTCACATCACTTCCCAGATTGGAATGTTCTGCTTTACTGGCCTTCAAGCAGAGCAGGTCAAGAAATTGGCTCAAGAAGTATGTTTTATCCCATGTTATACTGTACCTATATATTATCAGGACTAACTAGATTTGTAGCACTCTGTATATGGAACTTTGGATGGCAGAATATCCGTAGCCGGAATTACCTCTGGCAACGTCCAGTACCTCGCTGAGGCCATTCATAAAGTCACTAAATAAGCGATCCAATTCACAGCATACATATACAAACCCATATATCCCACTTCAAAAATTATGGAGAGAAAGAACCACATGTAAATATCTGCCTGTCAAGCTTGGTATAAAGGTTTTGGAGTCTGGTACTACCTAGTTGCCAAGTAATATATTTCTATCTGTGATCTGGTCAATATGAGTACTTGAGGGACCTGGACTATCGAGCCGTCCGTTCCCATATACCTACTTTTCGTCCAATTCGTTTGTACTGCAGCTGTATGGTGATCTGGGAGTCCTGTACAGTACATGCAATCCTATATATAATGCCCGTGTGATTGGTTTCGCTGTCGTTCAAGAGTTTGCTAATGTCAATGCTCTCGGTGCTATAGCGTCACGAGGTCAGGCACAGCAATCGTGGGTTGAGGTCCATTCAATCAAGCTTGAGGTTTGTACAACAGCGATTTGCCGCCTGCATATTTCCTTCCTTATATCCTGCCTAGCTTCCGCTCAGCATACCTACACTAGTAGTAGAGTACCCCGCTATCAAGACGTATGAGACAGTAAACAGAAAAAGTCGTGGAGAAGAAGCTAATGCACGTGGTTTAGTTAACTTTATCCGTACATTGCCAACTGTCGTTGAATATTTATTTTTTACTAACAGTTCACTTCATTCTGGCTGTAGTCTGGTTTCTGGCTGCTGCAATACCAACCCTATTAACTAGTCCAAGTGCGTATTGGCAGCAGAAAAGCTTAGTACCGTACTGAATAGTAGGGACCCTAGGTTGTCAGATGAGCGGGACCCAGGCCCAGAGTAGTATCATGCAGTCTATCAAAGCCCACTTCCGTGGGTCATTCTTCACAGGCCAGTTTCGTGGCCATCCCCGTCGTGGTTGCGGGGCATGATGTATTTTATATATCGATGTATGGACTGTCCCCGGCGATGAAGTGACAGTTGTCAGTGGCACCCTTCTGTGAAAGTGATCTATCAAAGATGTAGAGTCTGGCTTCAAACCGTCAAACTGACAAGAGGGCCAAATCAACGGATTTCTCTCCGATGAGACACTGAAGGGACCTCCGGTGCAGCTAAGTAGCACATACTTTGCCGATCAAAGCCGGGCCATGTACTATGTATGTATCCACAATTTTAGTAGACTCGATCCAACCCCTCCGCCAAATCGGTGCACTATCTCGCAAATTCTAAACAATCCAAACTCGGGCAACGATATCACCGAATTTACCTCTAGACATACCTAATATCTCCACTAGCACTCGGCAATAGTCTCGGGATTTTACTCGAAAATAGGAGTGTGTGGTAATTTCTGGCCTCTACGGTCGGGATTCTGCGTATACCTATCTCGATTTATTTAGACTCTACGGGTTGTCCGGGGATCGGCAGCGACGGACCTCTCGATGTGGGGGCTATTTAGAATCTTCAGGTGGCACTAAGAATTATGTTCGGGTTCGGGTAGTAGTGATCTTGTTC
This sequence comes from Terfezia claveryi, assembly GCA_015179025.1. Taxonomy (NCBI): domain Eukaryota; kingdom Fungi; phylum Ascomycota; class Pezizomycetes; order Pezizales; family Pezizaceae; genus Terfezia; species Terfezia claveryi. The sequence continues at coordinate 378,101 of WHUX01000019.1, read as the reverse complement.
CACTGCAGGAGCACCTTTACTTGTAAGTGGAGTTACCGCCGAAGACCAGGGTCTAAGAGTGCTATTGTTTGTAGTGAGGATATCATCGGCAAACTGTTCTCGTGCCTAGTGGAGAAGCCATGAATGTCACTGCGCAGCCCTCGATTGATAGCCTGGGTATCCTGATTATTGATTATTTGCCTTCAGATCCTTATATTGTAAGCCACTCTCTCTTTAGCTCTGGGTGACAGGTAGAGTAGGTGACAGGAGCATTGTCTCTCTGTTTACGAGAGCCAGACTACTATCTCTATGCTAGTAGGGCTAGGTGCGGTTTAGAGCAACTCTAGAAGCAGGAAGCAAGCTTTACATGGAGTATCATCAATGACAGTTCTTTGTGCTCTATTGGTATGCTTATTGAATTCCGGAAACTAGTCTCGTGCCTCTAGAGCGATAGGTACTTCTTCTCATGCTGAATAATATAGGTATACCTAGGTGGCCAAGTCCATATACGGCATCCCCATGCTCTGTTGCTCTTGAAGGGTTTACCTAGTCTGGTTACTTATTGCCCTTCAGTTGAGCAGATGCCTTCCCGCCAAAATGATGTTCAAATACCCCAGCAATGGAGGAGTAGCACAGCCATCCACTGTGGAGGGGCTAGTGCGAGCCAGACTAAGCCATCCATACTTTTGTGCCAACCAGACTAGCCATCCAGGACCACTGCAGCTACCGTAGAGGGTAAGTGTGTGCTAAGATCAAGAAAGTCGTGTACTGCTAGTTCTTCCTTGCCAAGAAGGAGCCCCCCCGTCATACCTCTACTGTCAACTTTCACAACCCCTCTCTAACGGTTTCATCGGTAACTCTATTCCTCCAACTGAGCTTCGGCTCCATCCTGACAACTTAATTCCATCATACCATCATACCATCACCCCGAGCCTCAAAATACTATACTCACGGAAGCTATCCACTTGCCCTACTCTCCCTATTCAGACGGATCGATATATATATATATTACTCCTCGGTTCCGTCCTAACACAATAGCAACCGTAGGTACACGCCTCCTTTGCCCCTCTTTGCTAGACCCCTCCTTTAGCTTATCATGCCTGGAAAACTAATTTTTGATGATTGCAGAAGTTTACAAATCCAAGCACACGCAGGTATGGCAGAGCAACCTAACCCCGTACTGTGGCAAAGGTCAACTTCAGCGAGCACACATCCATTTGATATGAAGTTGGAGGAGTCTCGCAATGCCTTCGTCTATCAAATAGTTTCTAATGATAGCGGGGCACGGCAGGACAAGATGGGAGGCAATGCTTTTACCAACTGCACGGATATTATCGATCTGGAAACATTTAGCCAGATATTAGATATGGACGACGATGAGGAAAGGGAATTCTCGAAAACAATTGTCTTTGAGTTCTTTGAACAAGCAGAAAAAACAATCATCGATATGAGAGAAGGATTGTATAAGCTCCCCATTCCTCTCGCGCAGCCCTGAATACCCTCGCTAATACGTCTATGTGTTATAGACGAATGAAGGATCTTGGAGTTCTATCATCATTAGGTCACTTTCTTAAGGGCTCGTCGGCAACTCTAGGGCTTATTAAGATCAAGAATGCCTGCGAGGCGATCCAACATCTAGGTGCGGGACAAGACGAATTTGGCCGCAAAATTGACACGGATCCCAAAGAATCCTTGAATCAGATCCAGAAAAAACTAGACGAACCTGGCCACAGTATGGTCATTGCTCCCAAAGATCCCTTGGATCAGATCCAGAAAAAACTAGACGAACCTGACCGCAGTATGGTCATGGATCCCAGAGATCCCTTGGGTCAGATCCAGAAAAAACTAGACGAAGACCACAGTATGGTCATTGCTCCCAAAGATCCCTTGGATCAGATCCAGAAAAAACTAGACGAACCTAGCCACAATATGGTCATGGATCCCAAAAATCCCTTGGATCAGATCCAGAAAAAACTAGACGTCATGGAAGTCGACTACCAATTGGTGAAGCAAATACTCTATAGCTTTTATGCAAAGCATCCGTAGTGTCGGGACGCAATGTGTTTTCTTTTTATGAGTGGCCATGGTAGTAATTGGGCCTGTATACATTTCGATTGTGGCTCATATTCAAATTTCTGTGCTCTCGGATGATTTCCTCCTCTTTTGGCTTATAATGTACCGCTTCTTTCGCTTGGTTTTGAATTACGGGGTTTTCTTTCCATTCAGGCTCGTTTCTCTTTTCACATTGAAATTCTATTCACCTCCATTGGCGGTCTTTTAGTGCCATCCAGGGCTTCAGCCACTGTCTGTCCAATTGCAAATCACTAACCTGCGCTGCGGTCACTGCGCTTGGCTGCTGCACGTATGGATAAAGTCGAACTTCCTGATACGGATTTATATTAACAGCTCTACATGTAGTCTGGTTAGCCCCCGCCAAACGTAGTCTACATGGAGGTCATGTCATGAGTTGCTAGTCTGGTTCGACTGGTTGACGTGGTCGACGTCATTGGCTGTGGTGATTTTTCGCTTGGCATTTCAAGTTTATAGTTGCATAAATCGTTAGTCTGGTTGCTGGCATGAGTAGCCGCTGAATAAGCAGCATAATTATGCACAACATGAGCTGCGCAAGTATGTAAACCAAGGCAACTGTGCTGGTAGATACGACGTACTACAATTGCACCTTCGATTTTTCAGTAGTCTGGTTGGCCCCTCGTAAGTCTGGTTGGCCCCTCGTAGGTCTGGTTGGCTAGTTACACCAAAGTAAAATGAAACAAACCGAAATCCGCCATGCCGCTGAATAAGCAGCCTCAATATGTACAACCTTAGCCGTCTACATATGCAAAACCATGCAACCTACCACAGGTGCTCATATCCGTACATACTCAGTACAAGGGTAGATGTTACGAGCGGAAATGCCCACGTGGATCTTCACTACATACATATGTGGTGGGTAGCGGGCCGGCGACGGAATTGTCTCCAACTTGTAAATTTCTAATGAAGGTCTGTGTCTCTTTTGGGAGTTACAGTACTTGGCGTTGTCACGTGTATACTAGTATGTACATCATTAGTAAACAAAAATATTTTTGAGTAGCGCCTCATAGCCAGTCTGTTGTCTTGTTACTTTGGTGTTGTCACGTGCACATGATCTCACAAAAATATTAACCGGGTACGGGGCTATTACATAGTACATACCCTAGTCTGGTTGGCACAAGCCCTTACAATGGCACGGGTGGCGCGTGGAATAAGCCTTTCTTGTCGGCTGAATTTAGAGTTTTCTCAGATCTGCTTGATAGACTTTGTGTGATACGGTATAACTAGTCTGGTTGGAAACTCTCTTCTTGCTCGTCGTAACTTTTTTCTGAGTGATTTTTTTTGAAGGCATTGGATGGACAAAGTGTTGTGATTGTATTTATGTTTGGTATATTATTTACAGCTGTTGCATAATGAAAGCCAAGACGCCAGTTTGAACTGGTCGCCACCGTATAACGTGGAAATATGCTTTATGGAGTTTTCATGTATTACCGGTAGTTCACCTTCGGGGACTGCCGAAAATACCCCAGTACGGAGTAGTCTGGTGTGGCAAAGTGGTCGCTGGAATGTGGGGAAAGCGGATAAGAACGGGAACCCCGCCAGGTGTATGCACTTTTCGCTTATAGATGGACTGCCTCTATCTATTAACCATCGCCCAATTATTGAAACCCTGCATTGTGACGAGTCTTTCGGATTCAGTTCAATTTAGTTATTCAATTATCGCACAAAATTCGGGTGGCAAGACGGCAGTAAATACTCATTGTCGAGAAGTGACTTCGGCAGCATGAGTCCAGGGTTGGTACAAAATGCGCCGGCGGTGCCTGACGATAGCATCTTGACACTGGCATCTGTGGTTGAAGGATGGGAGGATACTATACGATTCTACTTAAACGGGGCCAGGGTCGTGATAGACGATATTGACCCCGAAGTCACTTTACTTGAATACCTGCGGGGCATTGGGCTCACAGGAACAAAACTTGGTTGTGCAGAGGGTGGTTGTGGAGCTTGCACGGTGGTATGTATTATAGGCTCAGGATTGGGTTTAAATGCTAAATTCCGAACCAGGTGGTATCACAATACAACCCCACAACGAGGAAGATATACCATGCATCAGTTAATGCTTGTCTTGCGCCCCTGATTAGTGTTGATGGAAAACATGTCATTACTGTCGAGGGAATTGGGAATTCAAAGAAGCCACATCCAGTACAGGAAAGGATTGCGAAGTGGCACGGATCGCAATGTGGGTTTTGCACTCCGGGGATTGTCATGGTGGGTTCCCTGTCAGATGTCTATGTTTCAAGATGTTTCAGTTTCCCCGGAAGAACCGGTAGCTAATGTATGGTATTTCCTTATTGTTAAAAGAGTTTATATGCGCTGCTGAGAAACAATTCTGATCCAACGAAGCATGATGTTGAGGAAGCCTTTGATGGGAATCTCTGTCGATGTACGGGCTACCGGCCAATATTGGATGCCGCACAAACATTCAGCAGTGGTGCAGGTTGTGAGAAGGCCAACGGAGTGAATGGCCACGGAGGGTGTTGTATGCAAAAAGATGGGAAACCACCCGCTGAATGTTGTAAAAATAAGTCTACCGAGACTGTTGGAGAGGAGACTCCAATCAAAAGATTCACTTCACCAGGGTTCATTGAGTTGAGGTCGGATCAGGAACTCATTTTCCCTCCATCTTTGATGAAGCATGAGTTCAAGGCTTTGGCGTTTGGGAACAAGCGGAAGCGGTGGTTGAGGCCAGTGAGAATCGAGCAGCTGATCAAAATCAAGGAAGCACTACCATCGGCAAAAATCATCGGTGGGAGTACAGAAACACAGATTGAAATTAAATTCAAGGCTATGAATTATGCTGTTTCGGTGTACGTTGGAGATATCCCAGAATTGAAGGGGTACAGTCTGGAGGAGGACTATCTGGAATTTGGTGCGAATATTACTCTGACAGACCTGGAGAAGGTTGCCGAGATGGCAATCAAGCATTATGGTCCTATGAAGTCGCAACCATTTGCTGCTATTTTGAAGCAGTTGAGGTACTTTGCTGGACGACAGATTAGGAATGTAGGAACACCCGCTGGTAATCTTGCTACAGCTTCACCTATATCGGATCTGAATCCAGTGTTTTTGGCTTCGAAGAGTACCTTAATCGCCCAGAGTGTCTCCGAGGGTGAGGTCAAGCTTCCTATGGAATCGTTCTTCAAAGAATATCGCACTACAGCACTCGCTGCGAATGCGGTCCTTGCGAAGATTAGGGTTCCCGTGGCGAAGGAGAAGGGGGAGTTTTTCAGAGCATACAAGCAAGCAAAGAGGAAGGATGATGACATTGCTATTGTCACAGCTGCCCTGCAGCTGACTCTGGGTGAAGATAATATTGTTGAATCTGCTATTCTTGCTTACGGTGGTATGGCTCCTATGACTGTTGGGGCAAAAGGGGCTATGGCATACCTTGAAGGGAAGGAATGGGGAAATTCAGAGGTGCTCGAGGGAGCTATGAATGCTCTCGAGAAGGATTTCAACCTTTCTTTTGGCGTTCCCGGTGGCATGGCGGTTTACAGAAAGTCGCTTGCACTTGGATTCTTCTACCGATTTTGGCACGACACTATTGCCCAGTTGAAGGGCGAGGTAACCGAACAAATTGAGATTGATCAAGATGCCGTCAGAGAAATTGAGCGAGAGCTGTCAACTGGTCATAGGGATCAAGATGCCACTGTTGCTTATGAGCAAAGAGTGTATGGAAAAGGTGTCCCCCATGTCGCTGCAATGAAGCAAACTACTGGAGAGGCTACATACACAGATGATATTCCGTTACAGCGGGGCGAGTTGTTTGGGTGTATGGTGTTGTCTACCAAGGCACATGCAAAGCTCCTGAAAGTAGATCCTTCGGCAGCGCTTGATCTCCCTGGTGTTGTGGAATATATTGACCACAATGACCTACCTTCTGCACAAGCGAACTGGTGGGGTGCTCCTATGTGTGACGAAGTTTTCTTTGCTGTTGACGAGGTATTCACCGCTGGCCAGCCAATCGGTATGATTGTTGCCAAAACAGCAACTCAGGCTTCAGCTGCAGCCAGGGCTGTGAGGGTTGAGTATGAAGAGCTCCCTGCTATATTTTCTATGGAGGAGGCTATCGAAGCGGGAAGCTTCTTTGAGCATTATCGATATATCCGCCGTGGGAAGCCGATTGATGAAGCATTGGCTGAAGCGGATCACGTGTTCACTGGAGTTTCTAGGATGGGAGGACAGGAGCACTTCTACCTGGAGACTAATGCAACTATAGCTATTCCAAAGGAGGATGAAGAGATGGAGATTATTAGCAGCACACAGAATCCTACGGAGGTGCAGACTTATATTGCGCAAGTCCTTGCAGTTCCCACAAACAGGGTTGTGGCGAAGGTGAAACGATTGGGTGGTGGGTTTGGTGGGAAGGAGACACGTTCGGTGCAGCTTGCAGCAATTTGTGCAGTTGCGGCGAAGAAGGTGAAGAGGCCGGTCAGGTGCATGCTGAATAGAGATGAGGATATCTTGACTTCGGGGCAGAGACACCCGTTCTTGGGGAGGTGGACAGTGGGGGTAAATAATGATGGGAAGTTGGTGGCGTTGAAGGCGGAGGTGTTTTGTAATGGTGGCTGGTCACAAGATCTAAGTGTAAGCAGCCATTCACTGCAAGGGTTTCGCGATCATACCTGACAGATGTGATAGGGTGCCGTGTGCGAACGATCACTGACGCATATTGACAACTGTTATAACATCCCAAATATGGATATTAGTGGGCGGGTCTGCAAAACTAATACAGTATCCAACACCGCGTTCAGGGGTTTTGGAGGCCCACAGGGGATGTTCATCTGTGAATCTTTCGTGGAGGCAGTTGCCGATAAATTGAAGATGCCAGTTGATAAGTTGAGGGTAAGCTGTACTATGCCATGACTTCGAGGATGGTGACTAAAAGGTCTAGCAACTAAATTTCTACAAAGAGGGTGAGAAGACCCATTTTAACCAGGAGCTGGTCGACTGGCATGTTCCGATCATGTACGACCAAGTCAAGAAGGAAGTCGACTTTGAGAAGAAACGGGAGGAAATCGAAGCCTTCAATGCTTCTCACAAGTGGAAGAAACGAGGTCTTTCAATAATCCCCACCAAATTCGGGATCAGTTTCACAGCTTTGTTCTTGAACCAGGCAGGTGCGCTGGTTCATGTCTACCATGACGGCTCTGTCCTTGTTGCCCACGGCGGAACAGAAATGGGCCAAGGCTTGCATACCAAGATGACCATGGTCGCAGCGGAGGCTCTCGGCATCCCCATGGAAGATGTGTACATTTCTGAGACTGCGACAAATACCGTAGCCAACACTTCTGCTACAGCAGCTTCCGCTTCTAGCGACTTGAACGGTTATGCTGTCTACAATGCTTGTGAGCAAATCAATGAGAGGCTGAAGCCGTATAAGGAGAAGCTTGGTCCAGACGCGACAATGAAGCAGCTGGCACATGCTGCATATTTCGACCGTGTTAATCTTAGCGCCAACGGATTTTATCAGACACCTGACATTGGGTATAGATGGGAAGAGAATGAGGGACAGATGTTCTTCTACTTCACCCAGGGTGTCGCGGCCGCTGAGGTTGAGATCGATACCTTGACTGGTGACTGGACTTGCTTGAGGGCAGATATAAAGATGGATATTGGGCGCTCAATCAACCCCGCAATCGACTACGGACAGATTGAGGGTGCTTTCATCCAAGGCCAAGGACTCTTCACTACGGAAGAATCACTTTGGCTACGGAATAGCGGGCAGATATTCACCCGCGGTCCTGGAGCATATAAGATCCCTGGGTTTAGAGACATCCCGCAGATTTTTAATGTCAGTATGCTGAAGGATGTGGAGTGGAAAAATTTGAGGTCGATCCAGAAATCCAAGGGGGTGGGTGAGCCGCCGTTGTTTATGGCTAGTTCGGTGTTCTTTGCTATTAGGGATGCGTTGAAGAGTGCGAGAAGGGATTATGGGTGTGATGAGTGTTTGGAGTTGATGAGTCCGGCGACACCGGAGAGGATTAGGTTGAGTTGTGCGGATCCGATTGTGAAGAGGGCGTATGTAGAGCCGAAAGAGGGTGAGAAGGCGTGGTTTATTGAGATATAAGGGGAAGTAGGGATTTTGGCATCTGGACTAAGTATGCGGATTCAGTATATTGGAATGGTGCACACGAAAGGGAGGATTGAGGCGTTTCTGTGCTTTTCTACTTGCAATTGGAATCCTGTTCATTCTTTTTATGATTATAATATGGTTATCAAATTAATTTGTACTCAGCACACGATTCATGGGACAGACAGAAATTTGTGACAATATCATACCCATTATGTTCAAACGACTTAACAATTATGCAAGGCCCTGGACTTATCCTGTTTTAATTCAATCACTTCAGATAGATTCGTTCCCCAACAATTACCCTCAACTACACTCCTCCAAATGTTACACGTGACGCCAAGCCTCAAAAACCCGTATTGAAACCGCTCATGGCGATACAACATATCATTCCCAATTAACCAACTGCCGAAACGTCGACATCGCCCCCATCTCCACTCAACTCACCCAACCTACACAGTCCTTTTTTAGATATCAACAGCAGCAATGTCTGACGACGAGAGAGAGACTAAGCCGTTCAAATTCGTGACCGCGGGGTTTGATGGTAGGTTTTCCCATTATTTCCCCCGCAGGCCCCGGGAATTGGATGTTTGTTGTGGGGTTTGTTTTCGTTTTGGGGAAGGGGGGGGGAGGGTAGTAGCGGGAGTGGTATGGGAGAGAGACTGGGTCAGGTATGGTGGACTAACTTTGCGTGCGTGGATAGCCCGTTTCCCAAACATGAATCAGTATGTTTACACCCTCGATTGAACTTGATGGTTAACCCTTTTTTTTTTTCTTTTTTTTTCCTTTTTCTTCCGAGGGGGGCTGCGATTGTGGTGGGGATTGGGGTGGGTTATGGGCGCAGGAGGGCGCAGATCTCCGGGAAAGGTGGGGTGGAAGGAAGTGAAGAGAGATTGTTGCACTGTTTGGTACTAGATGGGGAGAAAAAGCGAGGGGAAGACGGATGACGTCCCGGGTGGTGGATATATTGGATTTGGGGGTTTTACAATTGGATTATGGTCATGGAGACGTGATATGGATTAGAAATAACGGTGGGAGGAGGTGGATTGAGGCTGACAAACACCCGGTTTTTTGTCTGATTTTCTCTAGGACTAAGCACGTAAGTCTAAGTCTTCTGCCTGACCTGCGCCCGCCGGGGGTGGGGGGGACACCCGGGGGCGGGGGTAAGATAGAGCTGCGGAGGATAACCGTAACTGATTATTTAAAAAAAAAAAAAAAAAAAAAAAAAACAGTGCTGGCAAAATTACGTCGATTACTACAAGTGCATAAACGCGAAGGGTGAGGATTTTGCTCCTTGCAAGCAGGTACGTTTTAATCGCATCTCTCTCTCTCTCTCTCTCTCTCTCCCTTTTTTTCTCTCTCATCAGTATCATACCCCACTACACCTCAACACAGGTTTAAACATAACGCCGTTCCTCTTTTTTTTATTTTTTTTTATTTTTGGGGAGGGGAGGAGGAGAAGGGGGGGGGGGGGCTCTACTTCCCTTCTCATAAGTGCACCAGTCTCAGTCTCTCTCTTCATTCACCAATACTATTCTATTGAACTTGCATCATCCTACAATACTTAACAAAAAACTTACACTCCAAACCCATATATAGTTCTTCCATGCCTATCGATCTCTCTGCCCCAGCGAATGGATTGGAAGATGGGACACCCAGCGCGGTACGTAACATACTCCACTCCCCACCCCCAATCCCCGCACCACCTCTATCTAACATCTATTCCCTCCCCCCCCCCCCCCCCAGAGACCGGAAACTTCCCTCACAAGCTCGATTAGATAACCAACTACCTCCAAGTGCCTACATTGGGTAATCTATTACTTTGCATAGAATGAAATAGGAGGTTGGAATCAATCCCAGTTTCCACCTTAGTTGTCTCTGTGTGTGCTAGTGGGTTTGGGTTGTTTTTTGTCTTGGTTGTACATTTGTTCAGTAGTTAGCGAGGGGGCGGGGCGCCGACGGGAAAGGGGGGAGGGGGGGGGGGTTACGTTAGTGGAATATAAATATATATTATAGCAGATCATCATGATGTTGTTGTTGAGAGTGGTTGTATATACTCGAGATTAGCAGTTATGAAAGGGTGAAATGGGGGCGTGTGCCATAGATATGGAGTAATTATGTGGATAAACACTAAAAATAAATCGGGCGTGACAGCAGATCCCCCAGTATACTGGAAGCAAGAACAATTTGATAGATTGATACTGTGCATTGAACCTCGGCCCAGGAAATTAACGAAGGTTATCTAAATACAACTTATCAGAGGGGCATACACAAAATTACTGTCCATACGAGTATCATATGTATATAGCACAAGGGGAGGTACTCGAAGAAATTTTCCAAGGATAAGGGAGGGTAATGTACTAAATACGATGGTAATGATATGATATGATAAGACAAAAATATAAAACGCCATCAGTAATGAACAGGGTAATAAGCTCTCCGGCCTAGAATTCCACCCGATCCAGGCCCAGAGCTAATCAAAATCCTAACCAATCAGCAGATAAACAGAGTATAAGGACAGGTGACTAATAAATATGATATGTTAGATGCAGGGTGGTAGAGGAAGGCAAAAATATTACAGGTGATGAAAAGCTAGTATAATGAATAAAGATCTTCATGCTTGTGAGGTGGAGATGCATGATGAGAAAGGGGGGGGGTAGTAAAATAATATAGGGGGAACAGAACACCGGGTAACAAAAGGAATGCTCCAAACAAAGCAAATTGCCGGAAAAAGGAAAAGCAACACGAGCTGCCGTATGGTTGGTATTTTTCGTTGCATGAATTAGAGTAGTAAGGCGAGATTGGCTTGCCGTTGTGCTTGGCCAGGGCTCCGCGCATATGAAACGTGCATGTGCATTGTACCAAGAGGCTGGGCACGCAGCGGTTTTTATGGATATTATGTATGAAAGAATAGCTGACAAGGTGCTGAACCACCAATCTAGAATGTCCGCTGAGCAACAAACTCTGATGCATTGGTACTAGGAGTTTTGCCCCAGAATGAGCGAGTATAGCTGAGACATTAGTTAGCAACTGTTATTTATTACTCCCTCGCTCTGTCAAACCACCTTCTGCTTCCTTGACGCCTAGCAGGTGCTTGCCCCTTAATCCCTTCCAACTGTATACTCCTCTCAAATAACTCCTGTAGCACACGAGGGGTCACCGATTAGCCTCTCAATCTTAGTGATGATAAATACCCGTGAAGACTCACATCTTCATTTGTGCTTATGGTAGCTTCCAATATCATCTTCTCAACCATGTTATTTCCCCGAAGATCTCTATACGGATTCCTCTGACTTTCCACAATCACCATGAGGATATCCCCCATGAGCTGAAACTTGTTCCAGTTTATCTTTTGATTTTCAAGGAAAGTCTTGTTCCCTTCGTCTGTCGTTACTAGGTCCCTTCGATGAAGGGGTATGAAGGGAATCCTCTCGGTGGAAGTATTTTCCAGAGCGAGGCGGTATGAAAAATTACTCCTGTGAGTGTTCATTAATAACTCTAGTCTCATGAACTTTTTCTGTGTCTGATGATTGACAGCCTCTCTAGTTTGAGTGAGACGATGGATGCACGTATTGTTGATACCTGCAAGCACCGCTCCAAGGGCGTTGTAGTTGTTTTTATGACGAAGAATCTAAACCAAGCTTAAGTCAGCATACTCCAAAATGGATTGCTACCACGATTCTCAAGAAATTCTCAAATTACCCAGGCAATCTCCATGAATTTCTCCAACGCCCTGGCCCTATGTTTCGCCTTTGGCCGTTCAAGAATTATGTTGCTGACCCAAAATGCAACATGATTGAAATGACTGATCATGCGACTAACATGTACCAAGCTCTTACATTTATCCCTCTGATCAGGTGAGGTTGAGACATGCCGTACAAGGTCCCTTGGCCGAATTTGCGAAAACTCGGCCCAATCTATCCGTGTTAACTCATTGGCAATATCCTCATCAGGTGTCTCCATGAACTGTGCATATTGCTCCCGAATAAGACTTCCACCCGGAGTGATGCTGATGAGGTTTGAGGCTTCAGAAGGCCGCCTCTGTAGATCATTCGGATATAGGCAGAGTGTATGTCGTTCGGGTGCTCTGCTCTCACTGCCACTGGGGTCTTGAAATGCGTTGGCGATAAAGGAAGTGCATCCCCCTGCGTCCCCTTCCTTTTCAGCATCAGCTTTCCCCCACATAGCATCCTCGTCCTCAACAGTATTCAAAAGATGATGCTGCATCTCCCTAGCCAAAAGAGCAAACGTCCTATTGTTACTAATCGAGTTCAAGAAGGTAGTGAACTTTTGTCGAGTCTTCGGATGAGCAAAGTCTCCGGGATGATCTTTAACCCACTGATTAAGTATGATACAGTACCGTAATTGAGTGTTGATACGTGCCAGGAGGATTTTATCAGTGTTCGCTGACTCAAACCTATGTAGGATAGACTCCAGAAGTTCTTTGGGAGGAGCTATCTTTCTATAAAAGCATAAGAATACGGTCACGAAATTCGAATCCGATTTGGACATTTTCTCCTGGAGTAATCTGTCGACTAGTTCATCCCACGTAAACCCTATGCCACGAGCTGGCTTCTGATCTTCATCGTCTGCAGCTTCTTGCTGGTCGCCGTCATCCAGCATAGAACCTTCTCGTGCCAATATTGGTATCTCTTCTGGGTCCTTGACAGAATCGTCGTCCATGTCGAGAAACGAGTCTCTCGCCTTTCCAACTGGCAAGCAGCTATCGTATTCTTGCCCTCCAGACGGCGACATAAACGGAGTAATGCTCACGGTATCAAGCATGGGTGAAGATGTTGTGACTGTTAGGTGGGGGGTGGAACCGACGGGTATCGAAAGCTGTGACATCTGTACACCGTGAGAAGGCCGTGGGAGGCGCCCTTGGTTGGTGTTACCATGTGATTGGGACGCCTGTGGGTAATCCTTCAGTATTGTTGCCGAAAACTCTGAGCTCGCACGACTGTGGCCACTTCGGGCAGTTGAAGGCCTCGGAGATGTTCCCCGGCTATTATTTGTGGTTGTGGAATTCGCACGCCGTCGACCATTTAGATATCTCTTCTCTGAGAGTCCAGTATAAATCCCCGTTAGCAATCGTGAAATTGAGGCCCGCCAGGCTTTCTTAATGATCTTGATCGCTGGAATAACCATCGAAATGATAGAAGTCTTTTTGTATCCGGAGGCAAGTAATTAAAGGAAACGTAAGAGCGGAATTCAATTTTGTGAAACCACCCATATCCGGAAATTTGCGGAATCATAAAACACCAATGAGGAAATATTTCAAGCTCGATACCAACATAAAGGTGAAAGCTGCAATACACTGACAAAGGAAAGTCTCTGTACCCACCGTTTCTACGGGCGATGATGATATTAAGTATCCGGGCAAAACATATTTTATGACTTGCAGAGTTGGCTGTAGTCTGCATGGGTTCTACTCCACCAAATGGTCCCAAGTGTTCTATGGTAGTAGGGTCGATCTGGCGTATATTGAGTGGCGCATCGCATTTACTGGCGACCAATAGAAATGGTAACGAAGCTTTGGTAAATGCATCTAATATATTTGGTACAAAATCAGTGGGTGACGACCGAAAATGTAGTAGTGGTGGACTGACCCAGCAACTCTGGAACCCTCTCCACACTGGAAGCGCTGGTTACGTCGTATAAAATCAATACCCCGTCAATGAATGTAAGTCGCTGTCCGTCGGAAAGCTATTATTGGCATCAATCGTCAGCCAAAAGTAACACCAGTAGGATTGATTGAATATCTACCTTTGGCCATATCAGAGGTTGAGACTCCAAGTCCATTCTTTCAACATCCACCTCCACCAATTTCACATCACACATTAACTTCTCCACGAGTAGGCTCTTTGAAGACATGGAATTCTGCTTTGGGGGTGCTTTCAAATCGTAGGCTTTTTGAATAAAGGTACTCTTTCCCACATCTGCGCTTCCAACCACTGCTATGCAGATTTCCCTTCCATTGCTACTTGGTGTCATCTAGACAGTGTCAGTGATATTTGGGCATTGTCAATTTTGCTTATCTTGCCACTGGCACGTACACTGGGATCTTTTGAGCTTATTTTCCTCCGAGAAGTCCGCCGCGGCGATTGTTCACCGTCCGTCCCCAAAAGCCCACCCGTTTCTGGAGATGTACTGAAGGGTATAGTGTCTACCGGGTTGTTGGTCCAAATCATTTGCGGGGCTCGGCCTTGCGGTTTGCTAGAGTAATACTGGTCCATGTGTGAATGAAAGTCCAAAGGCTCGTCGAGATTTGGTGGAGGAACACCCCGCGCTGTACCTCCAGAGCTTGAGGTTGCAACACTGTAAAATGATTTCGGTGAAGGAGATTCCAGGGAACCTGGTGAAGTTGGTGAATGAACACTACTGAAAAGGCTATCGTTGTCTGTCACAGTGTCACGATCACCATTCACGGAATCGCAATCATCTGACGAAGGATACTCCAGTTGACCTGTGCCCCCGACTACAGAATTTGCTGACGTCGGCGTAAAATTCGTACGGTGAAGTAGCAGATTGTGCCCAAATGGCGGAGGTGCTGGCTCCAGAGTTTGGTGTTGTTGTGTCTGGGGTGATGGTAATTGGGAATGCTGTTGAGGTTGAAACCCACAAGGTGACTTTGGCCGCAGTTGAGCGGGAGTAACAGTGCAAAATGATGCACCAGCACCAGCAGCCGTAATCATATCGTTGATCCCGTCTGTTTTGTACACTAAGGGGATATTCCGCCCAATTCCCCTTATCGAACAAGCAACTGATTATTGTTGAAGCTGCTTGGGTCTCGCTGTCAAGGGTTCTCAGGGCCAACTCGTTTCGACGCTTGGACAGTTCAGGTAAAGAGCTTCGTGCGATCCGTCAATTAGCACGAGCTTGCTCCCAATGATATCAACGCGACGACTCTTTGTTGCTTCTGAAGGCAGCCTTCAAAAGAGTACTTTCTCTTCTTCAACTGCTCGCGGCCTCTCTCGGTCCAAGGGAAATCTATGTGATTCGTGCTGGTCTGGGGTCGGGTGCGTGGTGCGTAAGAGCAGTGAGTGGTGTTAAGCTAGCGATCCACTCTTTTTCAAATTCGCAACACCACCACCACTATTAGAGGCAGCCGACTTTGACAGAATTGGCCCAAAACTGGGGTACTTGAACTGTGGGGGTGGGTAAGTAATTTGTTATGATTCCGTCCAGCCGGCTAGGATCAGAAAACCCTCAGCTATTGTTATTGGAGGGGATGCTGCAAGCACGCAGGGCGAAGTCTCCGGCGAAGTGGAACTTGGACCCAGCGCGCGTTTCTGAAGCTTTCGATAGTGGGGGGGTGCTTGCTCGTAGTGGATGCAATGCAATGGATGCGAAGTAGAGTACATATATATAATTACTTTAGCTGCAAGACGAAGAGCAGGTTTCCGCTGCCTTTCAATTAGCGAAGCGAGAGCACACTTTACGGCAGCAGCAAGTTTGTAGCAGGTATTGATGACTCTGTGGGGAATTGCATGGGACGAAAATCTGGGGGAGGAATATGGATGGGTATGTAGGGGGGGGCCAGGGTTCCTTCTCGCAGTGGTTTTCTTTCCTGTGATCAATTGCAAGGGACACTGGGTAGAGGGAAAACAGCCTGCTTGTATAGTTTAGCCAGATTAAATAAAGATCAGCTTTGGAGGATGATAGGAGCCCAGAAAGAGATTTCAAGTGGCACGAGAACAAAGGCAGGATGGAGAGGGGGTCCAGCTAATGAATGGGAGCAAATTAAATACACCATGATTTTGCGCAGTTCTCACCCACCAAGACGGGCGGACGAATACGGTGAAGATCATACTAGGGAGCGGAGTGCTGTAAGGGATCTTGATTGTCGTGGGATCTCTTTGAGCGGCGGGCAGAGGGGGGGGTTGTGCCGTAATGCCCACACAAACTGATGAGGGGTACCTTCGATTGGCTATCTGTTAATGTTAGCAAAGGAAGTTCGACTACTGTATTCGGTAGTCCCATCACGTGACGAAGGCCGATGTTATTTCACACCACATTGGGGAAGGGTTACCAGGCAAACCTCCTCCTCCATCTCAGATTCTCCTCTTTCTCATCTACAAAGGAGTCAAGCTCAGAGTTTCTAGTCCAGTTGGCTTCTTTCTTTACGATTCAACTCTTGTGGCTCCTCCATGCTATTTCCGTAATCATCCGAGGCCGCATCTTTATCATTAAACCCCTCACCTACTAGGAAAGTGTGCTATGTACCTAGCTGTTCTCGTGCCCCTACTTAACAAGTACCAAGGCTAATAGCATCGGGGAAACTAGCTTCTTGGTCATATTCCTCACCGAACATGCTTTGCCGATGAGCATTGTATGGGACTACTGCCACGGATCTGAACAGTCGATTGCCGTTCTTACCCTCAGTGTCAATGGAATGCAGCACATGCGGAAGCAGGCATGCAACTAGTGTCGAGAGTTCTCTCTTCGAGGCATGCCTTACGTGCGCAAACGCCGGTATGGTCACCAGTGCCACGAAAATGTCCTTCAGCAGATAGTATAGGCCCTACTAATGGGCACTAGATACATATGGGACACCGGGTGACGTATGCAGCAACCTCAGAGAATGTTGATGTTCCCGGTGTCTTCAGGGTAATGTTTTGGTTTTGGCTGATTAAAACCACATTCATTGGACGGGTTGGGCCCCTAAATTCAAACTAGGTGGATGTAATGGCACATCCTTCACATCCTTCGGTTAAGCTCGGTGGTTTCAATAGACTATTGAGGTCCTGTGGGGAACTACACAGTGAGAATGGATGGAATAGCTTCCGGTGAACAATTTAGTCTTTAATACTCTGTGTCCTCATCAGCAGTTGGACAGGATTTATGTAGCCTTCCTTTCTGACAACACAAGATAAGTTTTGGCAACTCCTCAGGTTTCAGGGTCGACATTACACTATAGACTTGTCAATCAAGCAACATAAATAGTCTTTATTTGGTTAGGGCATTTGTCCATTGTGTTTTTTTTACAAATGCCATTGCAGTTGTCATTGGTTTTCAGTACCCAACTTACAGTGACTCTGGCATAAATAACTAAGGTATGGTACGTGTCCACATCCATAAACCAACCTTCATATACCTAACACGAAAAAATAATCGGAAAACACACAATCCGTCCATCCTCCACATCACATCAGTACAACCGTCCTGAACGTTGATGTCGGGGCTTAGGAGGCGGCTGCGTCCCCCCCATATTGAAATAGCCACGGCTATCTATTAATCATGAAATGTCAGTATTATTTTCCACGCTTGAACAGGGAAATAACAATCCAACGTACGCAAGTAATGTCGTCGGGGGGCCCGCACTTTAGGCATGTTTGGGTCCATTTTGTTCGGCGAGGAGGGTCTGAACTTGAGGCTGGCTAAGTATGGATGGATATATCTCGATGGCTAGGTGGAGTGTGAGATTTTTCATTTTCTGGTCGCTGCTGGATAGGGCTGTTTATAATATTCTTCGAAGGCTACTCTAATATGCTCCGAGGGGTATGGGATTTTGCATTGAGGGTTTCTTCTACTATCTAATGTCTTACAAACACCCGAGGGGACGATACAAGACAATTCCCATAGGACATGAAACGTTAGATACAGCGATTCCTTATGTTTATATTTTGGAGGTATACGTGTTCCACATTCATTAGAATCCCCTTCTTGAAATGAACAGTTATTTATACAAGCTGCACTTGCCTAGTCCATTTAGTGAACGAACCATCGACTGGACAAGTGGCAAGCTTTAAAGCAGCATTCTTCAATTCGCAATCAGTCTTGGAGCTTTCAACCTTTGTCACAATGTAGTTCAGACCCACACGACCAGCCCCATGGCTCTCCTGGTTGTTTTTTATGAGACTGGTCTGGTTACACATAGATGTTTGGGTAGTCTGGTTGAGAGATGCGCCAGTCCCTGCTTGAGATACCTATGTGTGTGCAACAGGAGACATGGCCTTGGTTGGCGACAGAGACAGGTGTTCTATTATTCCTTGCTTCGGCACAACAAGGAACCTCCTTCTATCCTGCACAGCCGGGCCTGGCCTGCCTCCCTCGGATCGAACCGCCAGACCTGCAAACCCTTCGGGATTCTCTCTGCAACGGGGTATTAATGTACAAGAATTGCTCTTGTGCGATGGGACTTTCTCGATAGGATATATTGCGCTCTGCGACTAAACAGAACGAGTCTTGTAGCCTTGTCATGCACTCCACTTTCCATTGACTTTCACCCCATATTTTTGCTCCAGGAACAAAGTCAGCCGTCCGCAGGCCGAGGATCTATCTACTGGACAGTTAGGTACCTATTTGCTGCTCACTGGATGTGCTGCTCCCATGCATACATATCTGTACACACCGCAAGTAGGGTACATAGAGTACGGTACGGTAGTGCCCTCATGTATGTAACAGTTATTAACTAGTACATGGTAGAGAGTCAATCATGGATTCAAAATTTATATCCGCGTTATGAGAACATAGAGAACGGTTCAAAGTAGTTGGAAGATACCTACTTACACCTCTTGAGAATATTACCTCATCACCCAATATCAGCCGGCCCCTAGGATGGTATTCCGAACGAGGCACCCTAGAAACTGCTGAGTGAGAACCCATATGAATAGCTAATGAATGAATAGCTGCACTCAGACGATACTGCACTCCATCATGATGATGATGTTGTTGTTGTTGTTGCTGTTGTCTCACATCACGTGAGTCTCCTCCCATTCACGGCGTGCAGTACGGTGCCGGTACCGTACTCGCTCTTCCACCAACTCCCCATGATCCGATTCGCTGTAGTAGACAAGTATTATTCATCGGGTGCCTCCTTCGTAGTTTGCCTGTTTCTTTCCCAACTGACCTGCTTGTTTCTAATTCCCCCTGTGCGGATACTCATCACCTTCTCATGAACTGTACTGTACTTAGCCAGGAAAAATATCCTCCCCAAAATACCACAAATACCCCAAACCCCCCGCCTGCATCGAGGAAAAGCAGCCAATACAGCGGGTGCTACAGCAGCTGTTTCTCCCGCAGCGAGCGCTGATTACTGGTCACTGTAGAGACCGCAATGCCGGGCTCGTCGAGAGTTCCCATCTCCCTACGGACGTTTACGTCAAAGAACCGTGCCCGGGCTGCGCCTTATCTGGTGTTGAATCTAGACCTGTGAGACTTACTTGCTCCCCCTGCTATCTAAGATCTACAGCCTCTATCTGAGTTCAACTAATATATCGTGGTACTAATATATCGTGGTTGGCCCCAAAGTGTCAAGAATATCCTATTCATCTGGTTCCTCCTCAAATACCTCCGCCGAGGAATCCGGCAGATTCGAGGCCGTGGTATTCTCGGCACCTGCTCGGACGTATATCGAGCATTCCAGCGATGGAGCTACGGATGGATCCTCTCCCTCCCGTGGTACAAGGCGAAAATTGAGTTGGAATTGGAGCAGACTATGAAGAAGCTCGAGGACAAGCTCGTACCCAAGGGGCCTGGTGTTACGAGATACCTAGCATTACCGATAAGCGGGTGGACAGATGAACAGGTCAAGGCTGAACTTCAAAAGTCCGTATCCTCCCCCCCTCCCCAGCTACCCCAGCCAGTCAATTTTTCCATGTGGTGTTAGTGGTGGGGTATGGAAGCTTGATTGACCTCTCCTCTTTCTCACAATCTAGGCTCTCTGAAATGCACCATGCGGAGTGGGAGAAGGGAAGAGTTTCCGGAGCGGTCTACCATGGCGGGAATGACCTCCTTGACCTACAATCAGAAGCATATAGAATGTTCTCCGTCAGTAACCCCCTCCATCCAGACGCCTTCCCTGGCGTACGAAAGATGGAAGCAGAGATCGTAGCGATGGTACTGGATATGTACCATGCGCCGTCGTCCGCAGGGGGGACTACTACAAGTGGAGGGACGGAATCTATCTTGATGGCATGTCTTGCCGCTAGGAATAAAGCGTATCATGAACGGGGTGTTACTGAGCCGGAGATGTATTCTCCCCCTTCCACCTCCCAATTGACCCAATACTAGGAGCAATAATAGTATTATTAGCAGTAGTAGTAGTAGTTGACATAGTGAGCGCAGGGTCGTCCCCACCACAATTCACGCGGCCTTCGACAAAGCCGGCTCCTACTTCGGCATCAAAGTCCATCACGTCGCCATCGACCCGGTCACGCTCAAAGTCGACACCAAAGCCCTTGACCGCATGATCAACTACAACACTATCCTCATCGCCGGGTCCGTACCAAACTTCCCTCACGGAATCATCGACGACATCGCGGCCCTATCCCGGATCGCCCTGAAGCGCCGCGTCCCCCTCCACGTTGACGCCTGTTTGGGGTCCTTCCTCGTCCCGTTTCTGGAGAAAGCCGGTTTCCCTACTGAGCCGTTTGACTTTCGATTGAAGGGCGTTACTAGTATTTCTTGCGATACGCATAAATACGGCTTCGCCCCCAAGGGCAACTCCGTCATCATGTACCGCACGAAAAAGTTCCGCCAATACCAGTACTTCGTCACAGCAACCTGGCCCGGGGGTGTCTACGCCTCTCCCAGCATCGCTGGATCTCGAGCCGGCTCCCTCATCGCAGGCACATGGGCCTCCCTCATGCGCCACGGTGAAAGCGGATATATCTCCTCGTGCGCCTCCATTGTCGCCACCCGACAGGCTATCGAGTCTGCGATCCGCGACACCCTCGCCCCGGATCTCTGCGTCCTTGGCGAGCCGAAAGTCAGTGTCGTTGCGTTCGCGAGTAGGAGTTTGAATGTTTACGAGGTGGCGGATGCCATGAGTGAGATGGGATGGCATCTGAATGCCCTCCAGGACCCACCGGCGGTACATATTGCGTGCACGAGGCTCACGGGGGAGGCGGTCCAGGCGTTTGTGACGGACTTGACGGAGGCGGTGAAAATGGTGAAGTTGAAGGCAGGGGAGGGGGAGAAGGGTGGAAGTACTGGGAAGGGAAAAGGGAGCGCGAAGAAGGGTGATACAGCCGCGCTCTATGGCATCGCGGGGAGCTTGCCAAATAAATCTGTGGTGGAGGATATTGCAATAGGGTTTATTGATACCTTGTATAAGGCATAGTTGTGGGCGTAGTTTGGGGGTTTTGTCTTTTTTTTTTTTTTTTTGTATCTTTTTTTGTATCTTTTTTTTTTTTTTTTTGTAGGGAGGAGGCATGCATATACATTGATGTCTATGAAATGTGAAATGAATTTTTAAAACTTTCAGTAGGATGGCTATTGTTGGAGATGGCAATCATTCAGGGTAAAGTATTCAAAAATTAAAAGAATAAATTAAGAACAAAAAAGCAATGCTTGAGTAAAACTATGTAATTTTGTTAGTTGGTATTGAACTATCATACTTTACTACTAAACTCAAGTAAAGACTCGTCTAGGCCCAGGGTTGGAGTCTAAAAATGTTTGGGTATATATACAGTACAGCAGTAGAAGCCATATTTGGATGTATGAGTGTGTGGTATTTTAGACCCGTTCGCTCACTGGCCCCGCTTTCGGACATCTACTAGCAGGGTAATTTCCATGTATACCAGTAAATCCCAGGCAAAAACACCGGACCTTGCCCTTGCCTAACCACATCACGCCACCATTCCCCCCTCGCCCATCTCTAACCCTTTACATTCCCCCCCGCCACAGCCCCTCGTGCACCTCCCCTCCTCCCTACAACACTGCTCCAAGCTCGCCATCGCCTTCCTCACCCCCGCCACCTCCCTCCTCACTTCCTCGCCTCCCTCCCTCCTCACTTCCTCGCCTCCCTCCCATCCTCCTCCCTCACCAATCTCCCGTTCCACAACCCTCTCCATCTCCCTCACCGCCCGCACACTAGGCACCCTAGCTAGAAACGGTGGGAAGGAATATAACGCCAGAAAGAGGATTGTTGTCAACGCATGATTTGTCGGGGTAGTAGTAGTGGACGTAGGCGGGATCTGGTGGTATAGTGATTCTATATTCGTGCTCATGCGGGTGAGGAAAGATGTTAGAGCGGCGGAATAAGCCTGCGAACTGGGGACGGTCAAGTTCGGATCATATGCGGCCGCTGCCGTTGTCGTCATCGCCGCCCCCATATCCCCATCACCATCCTCAGTGGCCTTAGGCGGATTCAACACCTCTCCCCTCGTCGCCACCGCCCCCCCATGCCTAGAAACATATTTTCCGACTACCTCTGTAACCTCCTCAATCCCCACGTTTTCTCCAAACTTACCAACCTCCTCCAGTAACCCCTCCCACCACCCGGGCCACGTCGCCTTTGTAAATTTCAGTTTCAGGAGGACTCTTTCCTCGGCTGCGCCTCCACTTCCACCATTCCCACCGTTCTTTACTATTGGTCGTCGGAGGAGCGAGTATCCTCGTGGTTGCTTGGTCATTGGATCCACTGGCCTCAAACTTTCATAGAGGGCCTCAAGAGAGACCCAGTACGAGGGGTACTTGAACCTTGCTACGTCTAGGATGAGTACATACCCCCCCGAAGAACCATATAATGAGTACCCTCCCACAGGCGAGAAGTGTCCTGAACCTGTCTGTCCCAGGGCAGCGCGGGAGTAAGACACGGCCATGATCTGGTTGGAACTATTCGTCGAGTTGATTACATCCTGTCTAAAATCCTCCAAAGATCTGTACTCCGCCTGCATATTAGCAAAGTTGTAGTAAATAGTGATTGAGGGCGGAGGGGTGTCAAACATTTTATCTGCATACTTTGTATTCGCCTCCAACCCATTACACCTCGCGAGGCACGTAAACTCACTCAACGTAATCCCATTTGTGCGGACATAGTCCAGCGGTCTACAGCAGTCGAGCATATCCTGGGTGAACCATCTCCACGGCTTCCTCCACGTCTTCGCCGGGTCGATTTTCATGGCGTTGAGGATCATGCAGAGGGTGCCGATACCACAATCTAAGCTCGTTAGTTAGCTACATATTTGATGCAGAGGTATAGCACCAGGGTGTTGGGGGGAGGGGGGGAGGGGGGGAGAGGAAGGGGGAATGTACATGCAGGCTCCTCCTGCGTAAGAAATTGCTGACTCAACGGAAAAAACGCCTCCAGGCCACCCTCGTCAAGTGCTTGCTTGAAGATCTTTTTGCCCTCGGTGGAGTCGTAGGGGATGAGGGATGCAGTGGCAGGGAGCTCGCGCATGTAGAATGAGCCGTCCATTCTTCTTCTTTGCTGGAGTCCTAGTTGTATCCTCTGCGGCGGAGGGGGAGGTGGAGGTGGAGCTACAGGCAGAGGATACGACGTAAAGGGAATCACAGCCGGCGAGCTGGGACCCGATTCCTGCAGTGCCCCCGCTGTAAGATACCGTAACCATATCCGTCCTCGAGCTGCACATGTGTTTGGGGAGCCTAACGCAGCAGCCGCAGGGACGGGGAGTGGTGTTTTGAGGAGCGCTCTGGATGTAGCATGACCAAGCCTCTGGATCGGTGTCATTAACACATCCAATTTTCTGGGGCGGGGGGTGGCGTTGTTGTCGTGTTTGCGAGGGACTCACAGGGACTCTGGTGGTGAGAACCAGATACGACTGATGGCCAAGGTTTACTTGGAGTTTAAAGTACAGCAACTCTACTCTACCTTCTACTCTACTCTACCACATACAAGACGTCTCTCGCAGCAAACTGTTACCTGAATGTCCGACGCAGCCAGATTAAAGTGCACGATCCACGTTGGTATGGACACAATCTTCCCCCTCTCCGCTCCCACTTGCCACTCCGCCAGCTAACCCCCTACCACCACCACAGGCGGCCTCGACCCAACCATCACCCTCTCCGCCCTGACGCAAGCCTTCCTCCCCTTTGGCGAAATCACCTCCATCCAACTCCCCACCACCACGACGCCCCCCTCCGACACCGCACCCTCCGACCCCACCACCTCCACCCACCGCGGCTTCGCCCTAATCGAATACACCACCCCTCCGGACGCCCTCTCCGCCATCGACAACATGGACCAGTCCGTGCTGCTCTCGCGCGTCCTCAAAGTCAGCGCTGCCAAGCCCTCAAAGGAAAAAGGCGAGGGCCTCGGCAGTAAAGTCGCTGTCTGGGAGCAGGAGGGGTGGCTGGCAAAGTATGAGGTTAGTGAGGAGGATAAGGATGCGGCAAGGAGGGCCCAGGAGGAGGAGGAGGCTAATAGGAGGAAGAAGAGGGAGGATATGATGGTGGGGCCGGAGAGGCCGGAGTAGGTAGTGGTGGTCGTGTTGTTATTGTTGCATATCATATTTAGATGTTTATATTCGGGCGTTTTAGGCGAAACAATCCGTATTTATATTTTATCATCATAATCATCATCAAACAAGCACATCAAGCTCAAGTATTTATCCAAGCTTTACCACATATATGACCCACTTCCTTCCTCACCTCATCTCACATCCTCCCCCCCCCCCCCTTGAAGCAAGCCGCGTACAAACAACTCCAAAGTCAACAAACAGCAACTGCTATACTCCCTCACTCACTCACAAGATAATATACCTACAATACAGCAGCAGTAAGCCCCCCCCTCCCCCTCTCTTCCCCAGTCATTTTCTGACCCTCCTCCACCCGTTCACATGAGTACAAACCACCCCACCCACTCCACCCGATATATAAATATACGCAGCTTTAATGCTCCTTCTGCGGCCCCTGGCGAGAAAGACGTAATTGCTTGTCCTACACCCATCAAATCAGCATCCATATCCATCCACCCCACCCTCGCCTATCACATCAAAAGTGGTGGGAGAGGAGGGGAAGAAACATACAACGACGAACTTCCTCCCAATAGAGTAAATCCCCGCTCCGACACCAACACTATACATCCCCAATTACCCGCTCATTAGCCCACCTATCCAAGAAAGCACCACTCTCTACTTCATCCAATCGCCCGCCACGCGGGGAGAGTTGGAAGTGGAGGTTGAACCTACGCAAGGACTATCCCCAAAGGAATCAATTCCGCGGGGATATTCTTTAGCAACCTCAACTTCTGGGAGATTGGAAATGCTAGAAGAGAGGGTTATATAGTCAGTTTCGATCCAGCAAATTGTCAACCCTCCCCCCCTTCCTCCGGGGAGGAAGAAGAAGAAAGAGGAAGAAAGGACAAATATACCCCGCTGTCTCTCATTCTAGAAAGAATTGCAAAAGAAAATAAAAACCCAAATTAGTATATCTCCTATCGTATTTCTATGATCCATCCTATCCAATATTCAATCCATACAATCCCATGCCCCACCCCCAGTGGACGGACGGACGGGCCAATCTTCAAACCCCGCCCCTCCGTCCATCTATCCATTCATTCACCCATCGCATCTCCAGAAAGAAGGACATCTGAACTTACTGATGGCTGCATTGCGACTAGCTGTTCTTATCGCCCTTTCCCCCCAAAAGAGAGAGATGATTGTTGTTCCTTTTGCGGTGTTCGGGAATCGAAACGTCGTGGTTTCTGGTAGCACTTATCAATGAAATGATTTGATGTTTGGTTAAATCAGGCTTCTCGATCCTCATGTCGGTCTTGGTTAGGTAACGGTCGTCACGTGACAACAGACTGGCATCGATCAAGAGTCCCAATCTCACACAAAGGCATTCATTCTCCCATTATCGTCATCGAGCATTTTAAAAGTAAAGGGGCCTCGGATTCATTCAATAGGATGTAAATACGGCGCAAGAAAACAAAATATCAAGAAAACCCATTGTGTAAGACTGCCAGTGTAAATAGAGAAATTTGAGAATTTGAGCCCGCCCCTTATTTCAGAGTCATCAATCTAAAGCGAGAGTGTAGGTGTAGAGTGTACTGTATAAATAAAGTAAAGCAAAGCAGGTCATAAGGGGCTTCAAAAACAAAGTAGCAAATATATCAATGAACCAAGCGGACCCTATCCAGACTGAAAAAGGGCAACAAAATCCCATCTTACAATCCAACAAAAGGAGAAAAATAAAAGGAAGAAGAAAAAAAAGAGCCAGAGCGAGGGTACCTGTAGTCTTCCTAAACGAACAAGGAAAAGAAAACATAATATAAACTGGAGTCAGCACGCTCGTAAGGCTTCAAAACTCAAGTCAGTCCACCATAATCGCAAATTCGCTCTCAAGAGGGATAGAAAAAAGAAGGGAATGTGAAAAGCATGAGATATAAGCCGCTGCAAAAGACCTTGAAAGGAGATTGAGGTTGTTAAAAAAATAAAATAGGCTGCGATAAGAAGCATATTGATGACCACTACTTAGCCTAACCACAACCTGTCGTATAACTGAGCGCCACTGTCTGTTTCATCTTCTGTTTATATCCCACGTATAATGTAAACATGTATCCAGCAAAGATCCTGGCAAATTGAAATATGAGAGCCCTTTTTCTGTAACCGAACGGGAAAGCATTAGAAGAAAACGAAGCTGTACCGCCGCCTGTTCAAATCGCCCAACCTCCTGTTTATTAGAGAAACGCCGGATGATTAATTCTATCTTCTGTCCCTATACAGTCCCGGGAGACTAGCAGATAGAATAGCGCCAGATGAGATGACCACGGAAATGAAAAGTGATAGCAAAAGGGAGATGTAAAAAGTGAAAAAGAGGATGGTGAGGAATTATCGGATAAACCGCACGTTTTCTAGAGTTTAGTGTGATTGCAGTGAAAGTCCCTGAAATGCTGTCCAGTCGAGCCCAGTAACGGACAAATTTCCTGGGTTATTTCCTATAGCAGCTGCGGAGCTCCCGGTAGTCAAAGGCCCTTGATGAGAACCAGAGCCTACTCCGTTCATAAATTGTGATGGATATCCACTATGTTGCTGCTGTGTCAGATGGCCAAAGTCACCTTGTGGCCCACTCGCTCGAGA
Source organism: Terfezia claveryi (assembly GCA_015179025.1). Classification (NCBI taxonomy): domain Eukaryota; kingdom Fungi; phylum Ascomycota; class Pezizomycetes; order Pezizales; family Pezizaceae; genus Terfezia; species Terfezia claveryi. Next base: position 351,188 of record WHUX01000019.1, on the reverse strand, counting down.
GGCAAAACTCGGCCCATGAGGATGACCTTGTGGCTGCGGCAAATTAGATTGGTATGATGGTCTCATAAGCCCATTAGGAGAAATCTGCGAATACGGAGCGATACCCGTGAGCTGCGCGTGAAACTGTTGACACTGGTCATTCAAACTGTCGCCACTCGTACCAGGCCCAGCCGTGGGGTGGGCGAAGGAAGCTGGGTTCATGGCAGACATCCAGATACGAGTCTTGTAAACCTTAAAAAGGTCGGTGACCAGGGAATTGAAGTTAATATAAGAATCGGCAAAGTAGTAAAAGGTGAGCTTTTTCCAATCCCTGTGATTCTAGGTCAGCACAAATCAAAGGCCTCAAGGTGACAATAATTGCATACATTTGGAACTCTGCGTCAAGAATTTCCATAGGGAGCCGGTGCTCCAATACTTTTTGCTGACACACTCTCTTAGCTTTTGCCTCATTGGCCTCCTTGTCACGCAAGGTTTGAATTTCATGAACTTGGGCAAGGCGCTTGATCATCTTAGGCTTCAGCTCCATAGAAGCCGCCCCATCCTGCCCTATTTGCATTTGTCCATGTTGATTATTGCCAGGCCCATTTACAAACTGATTTTGTGCTGCAGGGCCAGGAGCATTTGCTGCAGCGGCTACCCTTCTTGTTGCAAACATCATAAGCCACTGAAGGTGCTCCTTTGCATAATACTCCTTGTAGTCTCTAGCTTGCTGCCAAGTGATATTCTCATGGATGACAGTACCCAAATCAGTACCACGGTCAGCTTCAACAATCACCAAATCTCCTTTGCGAACACGCAGTCCCGTTCCCTCTTGAACGTAAAAAACATCTGCCCTACAAGCCTTGAAGCTAACGAGGTATAGGAGATGATTGCTACGTTGCTGTGATGCTGCGTGAGAGTGGGCTCCCAATAGCCCTCGGTGTGGGCCAGTTGGGGGTGGTGACGGCTGTTGTGGGATTCTAGTCGCTGGATATGGTTGCATGTGATCCTGATTTGGTGGAGTGCTCGGAGACGGCCCCACTGCCGGAGCCTGAGGCGCGAGCAGGCTTTGGCGCGCTCGAATACGAGTATCTTCAAAGTACCTATCTATAAGCCCATTAGCAGAGAAACACTAATGATGTCCGAGCATCTTACCTCGATTCCCATTCAACCCAAGTCCACTACTGAGATTCAGATCATTGTCGTGAGTCCCAGCAAATTCATAATCACCGGTGCCATCATTGGCGGCGAATGCGGCAAATGAATGCCTTCTACTCTGAGGCCCAACCTCGCCCAAGCCTCCAAAGGTCCCTCCCACGGATTGCCAGTGCTGACGACGAAGGCTATCCAACCTTTGACCTTCCGCAGAAGAATGCATCATACTCATGCTTCTTCCGTTTACTCTCCGCTGAGCCATGTCAAAATCATCCTCATCTTCAATGGGTGCAGACTCCTCTTCGACAGCCATAACACGATCGTTTTCCCTACTGTTGAAAAAGCCGCCATTATTGGTAGTGAGGCTTACAGTGGGAACAGTAGTTGTTGAAGCCGATCTTCCTCGATAACGAGAGGTATCATAACCGAGACTCATGAATCTCTGCCGTCCTGGCAACTGTGAAGTGTACTCGGCATTCTGCTGGAAAATCCCCTCACCTGCTGCATATTCATCATCTTCTGTCTCGAACACGCTGCGTAACGGGCTCGACTGTCCTGCATAGTGCTCTTCTGAGAGCAAACTAGGTCTTGATGGTCGATGTTGGAGGCCACGTGAACCCAACATAGTTGGAGGAGACAACCTAGCCTTCGTATGATCCTCGAGCTCCCGTTGACCAACGGAAAATGACATTGAGCGGTAATTACGCAATTGAGGCTGGAGTGGGATGGGAATGGGAAACTCTGGTGCGTTTGTCGAAATTGTCGTGGGGCTAGGCAGAGCCTCGCTTCCAACAAAAAGGGGACTGGGGGCGGATGGGCCTGATATGGACGCTGAACGAACATTTATGGGTTTTGGAGGACTTTTCCTTGAGTCCGTATTCCAGATTGACCCTCCCCAATTGAGATTAAAAGGATGAGTAGACCCATTAGAAGCCGATATTGCGGCAGCCCATGCAGTTGTATCAATAGCTGGTGATGCTGGGTGGGAAGTCGTAGGAGAGAGTGGACCTCCACCAAGAACAGAGTAAGTCCTGGAGCGGTTTTGAAACTCTGCTGCATAGGAAGGGCGTCGAGATGAAAAGTTGTTCAATCCTTTGACTTGCGGGAAATAAGACAGACCCTGGTGGTCGTTTTCATCATCTGAGGACACCAGAGCCTCCGAGTCGGGGGAACGCCGGACTCTCGTCTCGTCCAATATCCTCGGTGACGGTTTCTTACCCATAATTTCATAAGAGGAAGGAATCGATGTTTGGGGCCCGGAATTCAACATCGGCGTTGATACCTGATCAAACGAGTTCCGCGGAGACTCGACTGAACTGATTTCACTCAGCCGAGGGGTATTGGACAAAGGTACCTCGGTCATATTGTTTAGCGTGCTAGAAAAGAAATAAGTATTGAGAGTTTGGGAACTGAGTGTAGGACTGAGTTGGTAGAGGGAGCTGCGTTGGTAGAGAGAGCTGAGTTGGTAGAAGTGGGCTCGCTATAAACTGTTCACCTATAACTTACGGTTGTAGTGGATGTTGAGGATTGGAGGAGGAGGAGTTCAGTCCTGAACAGGAGGGTTTTATTTGTTGTCTGAATAAGGCTCTTGTGACCTGATAAGGAACGCTCGTGAGCCAGGCAAATCCCGTTTACACTGATTACACTGAAGATGATGTCTTGATGCCTTCGAGATTCTTTCCAGCTATGATGCGCATGCGATTCCGTTGTTGATGGAGACTTTATGTCGCCACAAAAACCCCAACTTCCAACCACCAATTCAGGGCGGTTAAGTTTCTTATCAAGTATATCTAGTCCCAGTATAACTTCGGAGGCGAAGGCGATATACCTATATATTGTTGCCTACTAGTTAGTGACTATATTATCTGCTTGAGGCGCAATGAAGCTTACTGAGTCCAAAAAAGAGGCTCAAAGACCTCTATGTATGGCTTAGAGCGAGAGAAAGAACGCGTGAATCCCCAACGGTGGGAACTCTTTCTGTGGGAATATTCAACGTTCGTTAGCTACATGGTATGAGTATTTGGAGAGCGAGCCCATCGAGTCGAACTGCGGCGCCAAAGGAATTGACGTCTAGGGAGGTCGGCTGCATCGTGGCACCTGTGGCCATAGTCCGCCGTAGGCAAAGTATGAACGAATAGGGGATTGGACAACCGAAGGAAGCGCACATACCAATGATGGAAGGTGTTTCTGGATAGCGGTGTGAAGTACCAATAAAGCGAATTATGACCGCACCGGCTGCGATTATCTGGAGCGCCAGCTAGATCGGTCAAAGGCGACAAGTGCGAAAGGAACCCAAGATCGAGAGGCGAAATATGTATCTTCGTTGCCCAAACTGCTCCCGTAGATTGAGAGAAGATGCCTGTCCGTTAGCCCCAAGGTCAGTCAGAGCTAGAATCATTTTGGCCACACGCATAGAATGAAAGCTAGCAAGCTATGGACAGCAAGAGCTCTCGAAGAGCTCGATGCTGGGGAGATGGGCGTACGAAAGTCGACCTCACAGCCGAACGCCAGATACAATTGAAGGGGTAATTTGGAGAATACTCACCGACACACGTAAGAAGTCACAAAAAGTCAGTAACACAGGGCAAGAAACTGGGGTATATTGAAGCTTGGATAGGAGAACTGTTCGAGCTACAGCCGCAGGTGATTGATTGAGCGATGCCCGGCCTTCAGCAGAGCTGGTGAGATCGATCCGTTATGGAGCCGCGGGCGTGATGAAAGCTTGAAGCAAGAGAGCTAAAAGGGCCCGTCGTGTGCGAGGGCAAGAAACAAGACAAGCAATTCAAAACCAAAACCACAACCACAGCCAGTCAGAGAGACCGGGGATGGAGGGAGGGGCGGAGGCCTGGGGCGTTTCTAGTCTATTTGACCGAACGCTGGAAGCTGGTGTGGGGGAGTGGGTGAAGCAGGTGCAAGAACACTCCGAAGCCTGACGGTGAGACACACCTCCGTCATGCGTACCTGAAAACGTTCAGACGCAGAGCTCCAGCAGGCTCCTGTTTTTTGGGGGGAAAGGGAGGGGGGTTTGTACCTATACAGCACAGAAGCAAAGGCAAAATCTGGTGTATGGAGGTGTTTATAAAACCATGGGTAATTCTCTAAAAGCGAAAGGGAACAATTTAACAATTTAAACATTCCTGTGCATAGCATCATCTCGTAAGCATATATACGCAGATGCGTTCGGCTACAAATACTATATTTCTCACAGGCTTTCAAAGTCCCAAAGGTCCCTCTCATCTCAGCGCTCGATAGGCTGCTCAGCAGAATCAACTGCATGGAAGGCGCCCGCCCACTCGCTAACCCACCACCAGGCTCCAGGTGCCCTCGAATTCGCATTCTCGCTCATATCATACCCTCAAAACCGGAATTGTGCCAAAGTCAATTCAATTGTCTCCGCCCCAAGATCTCCCTTTCCTTCATGTCCTCACATAGTGCCCTTTTTATGCCCTCGAGGGCATTCATCATGCTCCTCAACAAGACTGATTCCATCATAATCAGCCGGTAACCATTTTATAAATCGTTCCAGCATTCGCGTGTTTTTCCTCTCCCCGTTCCTCTTCAATTCGCCCACGTCCTGGTCAACAACCCCCCCCCCCCCTTGATCGCAGGTGCCATATGCACGTAACGGACGGGGTTGGTATAGTGTTTGGCCCCCAGCCCGGCCTGGCTGGGGTACATGAACCACCACCCTTTTCCCTCCACACCACATAGCCCAGAGTACACCACATCCCATGGCCCAATAACAACGAAAGATATCGTAGCGTTAAAATCTGAAAACACAATTAGTGCCATCCTCGCCACCTTTTTGACCCTTGAGAGCATCAATTGCTCTCGGCGCATCATTAAAAAATATTTCATGTTTTAATCGTATCTGTGCTGGGGGCCCTCGAGACACCGGCCCCAAAATTCGTTAGTTGTACCGCCTCGGGGATATTAGTATGCCCATTGACGAGATCTTAAAGGGCCTGGAGGTAGCAAGTTCGATTCTGAATCCAACTTGCCGATCATTGAAGCTGCATTCCTGTCAGTTGTTCTTGTCTTTTGATGTGCCTGAGATTTGGCCATGGAGGTGCTTCATGCAAGTTCCTAGCCCTTCCTGCGGGATAAGCAGCTGCTTAAAGCCCCAGCCGAAGATATCACCCAGCGTGCTCAAACGTCTTTTGCATATACCCATCACAGTTGTTCCCCCTCTACAACTGGGTGTGGATCATGTGGACAATCAACTGGAAACTTAGTGTGGTTACCCCACAAATGTAACCAAAGTAATACTCTACGCTTTTAGATATAGAAGGAAATCTTTACACCCGCTTTAAGCATCCGACCCTGAACTAAGCTGCCTCCAGACCAGAAAAATGCGGGGTAGCTCAGGTTTCCTGCGGCTGCGGCCGACAAGACTAGTGTAACAACCTGAATCCTGGTGTCACCAGGCTAGCCGGAGATTTTAACGACGCTGGTCCAACTCGGTAGTCCGGCTGGTTCGAAAGAGCGGGCCACGAGACTCAGAGCGGGTCAACAGGAATGCGAAAACAATCTAGCTCTATAGGAAAACACGGGGAAGGTGACACTAGATACCAAAATACTCATGGGATCAACGGTACCTTCTTTCAATCCGATTCGGCCTGCGTCTGCCAAAAGCTGAGTTTTGACGTTGCCATTGACATCAGATTGTGCGTACCTAGGGGGTGTATTGAAGCATGTGAAACAACTCAATAGGCCGTCACATATCCGTATGTATATATACATATGCAGGCATTCAGAAAACCAACAACTGCGGAAAATGTGATCTTCAGGCCGTTGGAGCCTGCCGAGGTAAGGCTAGGGAGTATGCTTTATAGTTATTCCTATATATACAAACACAACGGTGGTAATATAAAGACGCTCAGAGGCTTCCGACTTCACCCATTTTTCAGGAAAAAATCCTTCCCTGAATGCTTATCAGTTCCGAGTTAATTGACCGTTTCTTATACCTTTTAATCATCCATTTCATACCCTTTCTTTTTTATTGCGATTATTCTAGTTAGACGACAGAGGAGGGAAGGATAACAATTGAATACTTAGTGCCCTTGGCCCGAGACTACATATATAAGACTAGGAGAAAGCGCTGTAGTGCTAACTTCCTGACAGCTAAGCCTACTTGGGCAGCTGCTCATGCTAAGCTCTCCCTCATATGGTTTAGTTGAAGCAGAGCTACTTGATTTAAGGTCCGATGGTCCTTCTCCATTGGATTCTATATATATTACTCCTTAATAGCTCAGTAAGAGGGCAATCCGACCTTACTAAGGCAGCCCGCATGCTATGCTTACCATTGGTATCTCTAGAGAAGTTAAATATGTGGCAAGAAGGGCTCAATAATAGTAGAGATTCTAGTTTAAAGGTTTTACACTGAGCTGGCAAGTAACTGCAGGTCTAACTCTATATCTTATTTCCATATAGTCTGGCACTAGTTGGGCCGACGGGATATGTAGCGTTACCCTCAGAATTGCTACTGCCCAAATACCTAACCTTCAGCCCTAACCATGTGCATTTGGGAACATCAGACATGTTACGACGCTCGTGGCAAACGAGGTTTCGGCAGCTTTGCATACACAGAAAAAAAGCAATGATCGAACAGATCATTACCTAGTACACGAAAGTAAGGCATTTCGGCTTCATGATACAGAGCTATGTGGCTATAATGCATGTCCTACAACGGATAATCATGGCCAGTTAGGTTTTTATATACCAGATCAGCTCAATCAGAATATGACTCAAAGCCGAGAGCATAGAGGGTGGCATTCCGGATGGCGGTGTTATGGTTACTTATAATTCTGTCATTAATTGGCATCCCCCTGCATTCTAAAGGCTGATTAATTAGCATATATAATTTGGCGACATCCAATAAATTAGCAAATACAACAAAGAGCGGGTGCACAACAATGCGGCATATTATTGCAAGTTTAAGCCACTCTGGTCCAGAGCCAGCTTTGGGCTTTACTCTTGTCATGGTCATATTCCACAGACTTGAGTACCAGATTCAATCTTGGACAAAATATGTTCAAGGGGATCGCTATATTCCGCTAAACACTGGCGAGAAGTATCCATTGCATTCAAAGGTTGGGTTCTAAAGATCCCAGCAAGCCGGAGCTGGGGAGAATCACCAGCTGCAAATACTGTATGGCCAGGGAAATACTTTCATTTAACTATTCAAAACTATGGCTTTGGGAGTTATCCGTGAAGCGGTTTCTGTTTGGGTAACGGGCTGGATGAAACAAAGGAAGAACCGGTTCAATGCCATTCCAATTATAGGTGAATTGCCGCTAGCCTGGTTAGAGTTCGGAATCATATGAGACCGAGACGACTTACTACTTATCTCATAGCGTCGACGCAAAAAAGTTAGCCAACGCCATCTGTGGCGATGTAGCAAGGGCTCTGATATAAACATGACCTCACGTTGTCCACACCGAGTGGCTAGGATACTGCTGTACCTAACGTGCCGCCAGCACAGCAGCAAGAAAGCACTGGCCGGATCCGGTTCCTTTCTTGCTGCACTTTTGATTGGTGGGGCCAAAAAAACAGGGCTGAACTCTTGAGGGATAGATACGCAAACATATCACTTGTTTTTGAATATCCGTGAGCAATGTTGTTTTCGCAATATACCTCTCGATCATTGGTGAAACTGGTGTGGGTATGATACATAACGGGGTGGGCCACAGCACCCCATAGAGCCCTTTGGTAGCGAGCGAGGCTCCCAGAGTGTGGTGAGCGCTCGGAGCCAGCTCTAGAGACTTGCAAGTATGACTACCCAGCTACCTACCAGCGCGAATAGTGCGTTATCATGAGATGCATTGCAGCATTGCATCTATTCTCACTTACGTACTGGTTCTTCATATCGGGGCAAGGCACTCGATACAGCCTCCTGGCACATACATTAACACAGTGCATGCCTGGACTCTACACAAACTCCCCCCCCCCCCGTCCCGAAGACTGTCCGCAAGCCCTTTATATACGACTGTCCCTGACATGGGTTTCCCCCCGATAAATCGCTCATACAAAAAAAAGAACTAGCACAGGCTTCTCAGCCACCGTTGGCAAACCTCGCCAGCTCTTGAGCTCATCGGAGGTAGTTCCCTTGATCTTTACAAACAGCTTTCCCGCTTCCTGACCGTATTTTACCTCATCCCATCGATCTAGTAGACGCTTATCTCTTCCCTATACCTTTCATTCACGATGCTGGCAACAGCTACACCTAATGCCACACATGCCTTCTCGGATGGCAGCCCTACGCCGGGCCAGGATGCTCCTCAGTCACGGCCTCGAACGTATCTCGATGTATTCAATCCTCCGGTAGATGTTGCTGCTGTATCCCCGGGAAACTCCATTCCATCTGTTCCTGCCCCAGGGCCCTCTGGCGTGGAAGTTTCTTGTTCACCTTCAAACTACCCCACTTCATTTGCACACCACGCAATTCGATCTGAAGAGTCCCCTGGCTCACCATCTAGCCCTGGGGGGCAATCTCCATCTTTGGTGTTCCGAGGGATCCCAGGTAGTCCAGCATTGAATATTCGAAGAGCGGGAAGCAGTGCCTCAATAAGCCGGGACTTGGAAGACTTCAATCTGGAAGATCCTCTTCAGGGAGGCTTCTTGCACCATCAGCACCAATATCATAGTCACTCCCCAGTTCCCTCAAAGTATTCACCGAGAGCGAATACCAGGCGGCAATTCAGCTTAAGTGAATTGACTCATGATGATATATTCGCTGTAGCTACAACTGAAGAAGTCAAAAATCCCGATCTGCTGGCTAAGCACCACGATGCCCTCTGTTTTGCACTTGAGACACAACCGTCAAGGATTGAGAACCGAAGGTCTTCCATCGCAGACATGGCTGTCCCGATAATTCCTATTGAGGAGACCACTGTCTCCTCATCAATACCTCTTTATGAGGTCCCTCAAGACATGATGGTTCCCCTGCTTGACCGTCCCAACGACATGAAGCGGCTCCTGTCCCACCGATCCTGCGATCGATCCCTCCTAATTTTGAGGAACGTCATTGGAGATGAAGCCTTCGATAAAAAGCTGATGACACTCTGGACTGAGACCGACAGGAAGGAAGTCAGTGATGCCGAGTGGCTCTGGACAACAAAAAGTATCATCATGCAGGCTGCTGGTGAAGGAGACAAGACCCGAGAATGGAAACTGTGGGGTGACTTCTGCGAGATGGTGGGATTCGATGAAGAAGATACTAGCATTGATAGAGATGAAAAGCAGGGCAAGAGATCTGGAAGTCCGGTTGAAACGATGGAGAAGATTGGTGAGGAGGAAGAAGAGCCTGACGTGAAGGCGTAGGTTCTTTAAGGTACTTTACATCGGGTTGATTAATTCTGGGCGCATATATGCCTCGTTTTCTTATTTCTTAATTCTTATTTGATTGTTTTTTTCATTTCTTCTCTATATCACTCTCTTTTTCACATTTTATGTTGCGGGACTATTATATACGCTGGGGTTTCAAGGTGTTGGTTTACATGGATGGGTTGGCTACTTGGGCTGTTGATATGTTGATGGAATGGACAGAAATCATAAAAAAAAAAAAAAAACTGGGGGAATATATCTCACTTTTATTTCCATACTGCATGGAGCATGCATGGAGTAAACATTCATGTTCATTCGATGGTCTCTTTTTATGTTTTGCCCGTCTCCATTAGAATTTGAAGCCAGAGCTGATCTTTTTTGCTAGCCTGCCGATCTCACATGGAGAAGGCTTGGATCTACTCTATGGTGATGCAGTGATGTCAGAACCTTGCTCTGGGAATAGGAGCTCCTGAGAGGCCATGTCGCTCGGACCAATGCACGCCGTGGGAAAGTATGCATACTGCGGGTTGAAGTGGATGAATGTTCACCTTTCTTTTTGTCGATTATCTGTATCTGATCTGAATCTGAGATCAATGATGAGATCGGGTATTTTCCTGGAGAATGTATTCTCCCGAGTGTATGCCTCTGTATAGCTCTGTTGGTTCCTTAGGGGAACATGTTCTCGTTGTGCAGTAGAAGAAAAAGGAGGGGGGGGGGGGCTGAGTAGTACCCTGATTGAGGCCTTGCATCTAGGTAGCGGCTTTGGGTAGCACAACGTTGTTGGTTACAACAACGATTTCAAAACGGGGAGGGGAAAGGGCGGAAGAGACTCATGACGGGGTGGGGTGAGGGTTTCCCCGCCTACGACACCGAATATTCCCTAACTTTAAGTACCGAGCACCCAAAGCATGGGATGGTAACACGCTGGTGGTGCGGAAGCCGCCCAAGTAGCCTTATGGGTTCGAGACTAGCCTTATGCCTGCGCAATAGATTCTTTAGGCATGAAGACGACAACATGTAGTGATGATCCGGATGAAATTGACACTCCATTGTAAAAAATTGCCCCAAGTAAAATTATGAAAACAACTGAAAAGGAAATGGGTTTTTATCCCCTTCCATGGCACAACGGGATAAGGAGGGAAGCGTCAATTTCCCTCCAGAGATTGTCCATGGAAAGTGCACTCCCCCACCCACCCCAACATCCCGAAACGACAACGCATGTGTGTTCTATAAAGCTAATCCCTTTCTTCGTTTTTCCTTTTCCGAGCATACACAATCAAGAAAAAAAACCAACGCCAGCCGAACCGTCCAGTAAGAACCACATGATGTCGTTTTCAATCCTTCCTTCCCGCACTGTGTGGTGTTGATGTCCGTTTTGAGTATCCATTGGGTGGGGGAGGGACGTAGGCGGAGGAAGGTCTACTGAATTAAATGAGTGTATTTAAGAGGGGGGAGCGGCACCACGGCCGCGGCCGAGACCACCACGACTGCTATATCAGTTAGTTTCAGGCAATTTTTGATAATTCTTAACTTCATGAGTCGAGAGAAAAACTCACAAGCTTGGGTTGAAATCCCCTGGCGCACCGCCCTCCTTTCCTCCTTCCTTTCGTCGGTATCCACCCTCCCGGTCACCACGGTCACCACGGTCACCACCACGGGGCCTCCTGTCATCACCACCCATCATTCCACGTGGTGGGGCATGGCTGGTCTGCTTCTTGACGTGGGTAGCGGGGACAATCTCATTTGGGAGATGGAGCCACTCGCGGAGGTAGTCGATTCCGGCGTCGGTCAAAGTGTAGTAGTAGTACTGCCAGGCGAACTGGGTCTTGACGTATCCTCGAGAGTTGAGGGACTGGAGGGCCTTGATGACAAAGAGGTTTCGCGTGTCAATGTCCTGGTGCTTGGGGAGGTTGAAGTCCTTTTTGGCGACGAGAACACCCTCTGAAATGAAAGGAGATCAAGTTAGCTGGGCAGTGCGAGGTCTCTCTTGCTGCTGTCCTGTATTCCATTGCTGCCACTGGATTCCTGCTCTTTCACGTTGCTGTCGTATGTTGTTGTAATCCCAACCCGCATCCCATCTCTGACCGAACGACAAGCTAGAGGGCAAATGTGTACATACCTCGGAAGAGGTACTCGTGGATCTTCTTGCGGTCAGCCTTGGGAATAAGCATTTTGGCGGATTTGCAGTTGGTGAGATTTTCCGGAGTGGTGGGTGAGGCGTTTGTTTGCTGCAGATGACTTTGGTATGGCGATATTGCCCTTCTGGAGGGGCCAGGCGCTTAATTTTCTTAGTGCGGCGTTGCCGGTGTGTGCGTGAGGCTCAAAACGATGGAAAGGGCAAACCCTGGAGTGGCTGGTGCACTGTGGCGGCTAGGAAGGAGATTAGTGGACTGCTGAATTGGGAAGTCAAGCATATTGTTGGATGCGAAGTATTCTTGATGGTCGATGCACCTGATACGATCAGATACAAGCAACTGGGCATTTCATTCTATGGGCCATCAGTGCTACTTATGTATACTTAGTATGCGGGGCATAATGCAGTTGTGTGGCGATATTGTCCTTCATTGTCCGGGACACTCCTGGGGAAACGAATAATAACAGTTCCTGAGATACCTTCTCGTCCCCATGAGAGACGGCAATATCCTTAAGACGCGGAGTGCTTCAAGAAATCCCTCCGCCACTATTGCTTGGCCACTGTGGGTGGCCTAGAACTGCATGGTCAAACTTCCGTAGAGACACTTGCGGTCCCAGCTAATTCTCCGGCCCTCAAACTGACACGCCCGTCTTTGAGGGCTCGACATACAACCCGAGTATTCTCCAGTACGTTTTTTCCATAGCAAATACGGCCTTGATCTCGTTACCCTCAAACCATCACAAGAGCCTACACTGCATACAGTTAGATGGCAATGAATTTGGTACTCCCCTTGCATTAGAGTCCTGCATTAGCATACATTTAGCACACATATTATAGGTTTAAAGTGTGCTGTATACTCGCCCTCTATTATAGGTACCTCCCTTATATTAGAGTCCTGTATATTAGCATATATTTAGTATATATATTATAGGTTTAAAGCATGCTGCATACTCGCCCTCTGTTATGCGGGGTACCAAATTCATTGCCACCTAACTGTACTATATGAAATTGCAGAGAATACATTAACCAAGGAGGAAGGTTTGCTATATCTATTTTACCTACTCCTTTTCACGGGTGGTACTGTACACAGAGTAGAAATACCCTCAAACCCTCACAAGAGCCTGCACTGCATACCATTGTGAAGAGGCTGTTCAGGAAGGCGCAGAAGAGCTATGCGATTTACCAAATAAACGGGGTATCAGTATTTGTGGTTCATGGATGGCATATGTGCTTCATAGGGATGCGCTTAGCTCGGGGATTGAGGTGATTATGGAGCATTTTTGGGGCAAAGATCCCGGGTTGATGTAAGGTAGGTATCTGAAGGGAGGGAATGCGAAGAAAAAGAGGCTGTAGAAGAGAGTGAGTGTTGCTTTTGTGTTTGGAGGAGGGAAGAAGGCAAGAATGCATATATGTACAGCTACATAATGTGGCAAAAAGTTTCATACCCCCCTCTGCATAAAGAGGCCCAAATGCTACATATTTTGTTTGGGAAAAGGATAAGATACCGGGTATTTGTTGCATGCTTATGCAGGGTATGAAACTTTTTGCCACCTAGGTAGTATATGCTACCCGGCCCTGGGCCTTGAAGGATATCATAAAAAGGCCGTGGAGGCAATGCCAATAGCAGCATTACTACAGCATGAGAGCCTGGGCTATTGAGGTAAACAGTTGTCCAGATCTCTTAAACTTGCGAGTGTATCCGGTTCCCATCTCCGTTACCCTGAGCTAGGCTGGATGTTTACATAAGCATCTGTATGTTTAGAACCTGCAGACTGCGACACACAGAAACTCATCCCCGTCAACACCCAAATAACACCACAGCAATGCCGGAAGAACAATCCCTCTCCATCGAAGAGACAAACAAGCTCCGAATATCTCTTGGTCTCAAGCCCCTCCCGGTCCAGAGTCCCTCAGACAGCAACGCCAACAAAGGTGGTGCCGCCGCGAACGGCGACGACGATACGGGATTCGACGCCGACGAACGACGCGCCGTGGCCAACTGGCAAAAACGGCAAGACGAACTTGAAAAAGCTTCCTTTCGAGCCCAGCAGAGAGAGGAGATCCGGAAAGCTAAAGATGCAGCAAAGCGGTTTGCGAAGCTCGAGGGAACTGGGCTGGCTGATGAGCCTGTGGACGGGGAGGAGGATGCAGTGGAGTGGGTGAAGCGGATGAAAAAGCGCCAGAAGAAGATTGCAAAGAAGATGGCTGAGGAGCTGGCTGCGCGGGACGCTGCGGCGCAGAGGGTGGAGTATACGGAGAAGGATGTGAGAGGGCTGAAGGTTGCTCATGCCGAGGAGGAGTTTATCGAAGCGGGCGCCGGGGGGGAGGGCATGGTGCTGACGTTGAAGGATGCGACGATTGATGAGCTGGAGGAGGAGGGGGATGAGTTGGAGAATGTAGAGTTGGGAGAGAAGGAGAGGTTACAGAGGAGATTGGAGCTGAAGAAGAAGAAACCCGTGTATAGCGCGTATGAGGAGGATGTGGATGAGAATGGGGAGAGGAAGCTACTCGGGCAGTATGATGAGGAGATTGATCCGAAGAAGGGGAGGAAGAAGTTTACTTTAGGAGGAGCATTTTCAGGGACCACGATGGCGGGGGAAAGGGGAGCTGAGAGCGCGGAAGCGAGGAGGGAGGCAGTGAAGGAGAAGCTGAAGTTGTCGGCTATATCGCTTAATATTGAGAGTATGAAATAACCCCGCCTACCACCTCACTAATAATCTATTTGGCTAACAAAGCTTAGAGCAGGAACTCGCATCCGACTACCACGACCTCTCAACAGTTAAAGTGAAGAAGCAGAAGAGAAAGAAACCCCGCAGCACCCGCCGCAAAGGCGGTGACGACGATGCCCTTGCCCCCGCTCCCACCAGAGACATTGACGAATCCGCAATGGAACTAGATGATACTCCCGCCCCAGCATCCGCGCCTAAACGCACTCTGGACGAGATCACTTTTGTTGATGACGAGGAACTCCAAAACTCGCTCACACTGCAGCGGCGCCTGGCACTCAAGAAGCGGAAAGTCGCGAGCAAACCGGAGGATATTGCTAGGAGGTTTAAGGAGGAAGCAGAGGTTGCTGCTGGTAATGGTGGCCCACTGGAAGACGAAGGCAGGATGGCCATAGACGGGCCAGAAGGAGTCGGGATTAAGCAGGAACCCGAAGACGATGACGAAGAACCCGGGCTCATCATCGACGAAACCACCGAATTCGTCTCCAACCTGCGTGCTCCACTCCCCACCGAACGCCATCCTAAACGCCAACGCTCCACCACTCCATCCAAAACCGCCATGGCCTCAGACTCCGAGCCGGAAGACGAGGAAGGCGATGTTGACATGGACCGCGCTCTGCACCAACTCGAAGAATTTGAGGACCTGGCTCAACGCATAAAGAGGGAATCTAGCGCCCCAGAGGACATCACGTCTACGGGCCTTTCCTCTGAGCAAACCCTGACCCGCGGGATCGGGGCCACCCTCGCCATGCTCAACCAGCGCGGCCTTCTTCAGCGTAACCCCGAGTCGGAAACCCTCCTCTCCTTACACCAGTCGCGCGAGAAATTCCAAGCCGAAAAACGCCTCAATGCGCTCTCGTTTGAAAAGCGCGCGCGCGTCCAGCGGGAAGCAGACCGCAAGAGCGGGATTTTCGAAAAGATGTCTGCGAAGGAACGGGAGGAGTATGCGCGGTGGGAGAATAAGCAGCGGGATATCGCTGAGGCGAAGGAGATGGAACGGAGGTTTAAAGAGTACAAGCCCGCGGTCAAACTCGAGTATAAAGATGAGTTTGGGAGGGAGATGAATGCGAAGGAGGCGTTCAAGTATTTGAGTCATCAGTTCCATGGGAAGGGCAGTGGGAAGGCAAAGACGGAGAAGAGGTTGAAGAGGATTGATGAGGAGAGGAAGAGGGAGGCGAAGAGTGCGCTGCAGGGGACGGGGGAGGAGGGGATGGTGGGGGGGCTGAGGGAGAAGGGGAAGATGAAGGGGCAGGCGGGGGTGAGGTTGATGTAGGTTGGAATGGACGAAGGGTGGGAGGGTTTGAATTTTGCCATTGCGAGGATTGCATACACGGCACGGCACGAATATGCATGCGTGGGTGTGCAGTCGGTGGATGAAGATGGGGATATTAAATGTAAAAACGCCTTTTCCCTTTATCGTGCTTTTTTTTCTTTATATTCCCTTGCTTATATGCACGCTTAATTAACATGATTCATTACATTTCCCACACTGGTCTCTGCATGCGCGTACGCGGTTCCCGACACTACTCGAGGATGTTTGGTTATGGGTATATGGTAGGAGCGGAGAAAGGTGAGGTGAGGTGAGGTGAGATGGGTCCTAGAGGTAGGTGCTTTTGTGATTATGTGATCTATAACAGCTTTAGGTGACCTGTAATCTGATCGATGACGGATTTTGGTGCTGGTAATTAAATATGCTGCCGTTAGTGAAGGCCTGGCGTAGGTAGTTGAGGGTAACAGTGAACAGTAAACTGTAGCATTACTCACCCGGACCAATTCCCAGGACCGTCGCACTCCCCTATACAAATTCAAAAACAACCCACAGGTTAGCCCATTGCCGCCCTCAATTTCATCATCATACTCATCATCACCATCATCATCAACTGAGCAAACTCACGGCAGCAATCTGCGTTCTCCCCGCATCATGTATAATCTTGGCAGTAATCCCCAGACTCTGGGCCTGCGCCTGCAGGATTATCAATTCCTCCTCGTCGTTCGCGCGGAGTGCGATTTTGGCCTGCCCGGCGTGTTCCCACCGGCGCAGGAGCGCGGGGCTGCTGTACTGTAGGGATTTGTAGCAGGCGAGTGTCGCGTGCGAGCATTGCGCGGCGGTTTTGCCTTTGGTCATGGGGAGGTCTGTGCGGACTATGAGGACCTGCGGGGGGGGTTGGGGTGGGGTTAGTGAGTGAGAGAGGTTGGGGTGGGGTTAGTGAGTGAGAGAGGTTGGGGTGGGGTTAGTGAGTGAGAGAATGGGTGGGTAGGGGAGGTGGACTAACGAGCTTGCATTCCCCGCTGACGTCGGAGAAGGATTTGATGTTGGAGGTGGAGGTGGGGGTATCAGATTCAGATTCGGTTGCTTCGGGAGAGGAGGAGGATGCGGTTGCGGCGGGTTTGGAGGAGGAGGACGACGATGGTATGTCCCGGGAGAGGAGGAGAGTGGACCCGAGGCCGAGGTAGTAGCCTATGGCGCCGGAGAGGATGGAGGTGGCGAGGATGGTTGCGAGGACGGTGGGGGTGGGGGAGACAGGCTGGGAGAGGGGGGTTGTCATTGTGGGCGGGGTATTTTGGAGGCGGTTGTGTGGGGAAGGGGGGAAGATAAGATGGGGGGGAGGGGAAGATGGTGAGAATCGACGGTGGTGAGAGGCCCTATCGATAACGAAGTTTGGGCGTGACTCGTCCTGCGGCTTGGCGTCATGCTCTCCCCGTGCCGTGACGTAAGCGACAGGTAAAACGGGGAAAAAATGTTGGCGTACGATAATAATATAGGCCCCAGCGATCACGGTTTGTCCTGGTTACACTCTCAAATAAAAAATACGTTCTGCACCTGCAAACCTGCTCCCCAGCTCCCCCACCTATTATACAACGCAAAATACCCCTCGAGGCATACCTATATACTCCCTGGATCTGCCCAATTCGTCTCCTGTTCTGAGACTAACCCAGCGTCGAATCGATTCACCGCCCCCGTCCGGCGAATCTCTCGCTTGTTACAAATTTACTACTGCTCCCTCCCCCCCTGCCCCGCCACCATATTTACTCTCCGGCTAATGCAAGCTGCTACTCGCCGGGGCTTACATTCGGCATTCATACAGCTGCAGCTACAGTCGCGGTGCGAGACGCCGTCGCTGCTGTTGGGCGGCTTGCCAGTACTAGGGGGAGGGGAATGTAGTGGTTGGAGGATGGATTGTGGGCAGAGGTGGGCGCAGATGGTTGTCGGGCTCGGGCCCATTGAGGGGTGGGAAGGCGACGGCAGGTGGTGCCGAGAGTACGGGGAAGTCGCTGGATGGCGGGGTGGAGGGAGTGAAGGGAGTGGAGGGAGTGAAGGGAGTGGAGGGACGGAGTGAGGAGGGGGTTCTGAGCTCGGTGAAGGGAGCGGCTTCTTCTTCTCTGGGAGAGTCTCCTACCACAATAACAGGAGCAGCAGCTTCACACCCCTCATCCACTCCGTCCGCTCCTCCATCCAACCCAGAAACCACGCCTACCCACGAACTCCCTTCATCCCCCACCCCCAAACCCCCAACGGCCACCACAGAAAAGCCCAAACCCCGGGGTCGCCCCCTCGGCAGTACCAGCAGCACCGCCAAACGGCGGCACTCCGATTCTCCCAAACCCAGAGAAAAGACCTCCTTCCTGGCACCCGAAATCCCGGCGTGGTTCCTCCGCGACGGAGTCATGATGGTGGAGGACAACCTTGCCCGGCCAACGAACCTTGGGCTATGGATTACCCCGGAGAAAAGTAACCGGTCGAGGGAGGAAATCAGAGAGGCGCTAGAGGCGCGCGGAGCGACACTTGTAGAAGGGGGGGAGGGGGAGCATTACCCATTGGAGGCGATGGAGCAGTTGGCGGAGGAGGTTTCAGCGGAGGATGGGGGAGGAGGGGTGGCTGATAGTGGTACAGTAGCAGCGGTACCCACGGCATCCCCGCAACCACAAGCAGCGTTGGGCTCCGAGCTGACTGCGGAAAGCGATTCTGCTGCGAAAGAAGGGTCCAACATCGCTTCCCACCCCAACGACGCAGTAAGCGACAGCGACTTCTCCATCACTGTCGGCGTAAACAAGCTCGTTCAGTTCGACCATACCCTCCAGGAAGCCTTCCCCGGGATCTCTTCGGGGCAGCAACTCTTTTCCGCTGTCGCGCGGCTAGGCCCTCATGTCGAGTCTCATCTTGATAAAGCATCCAATGGTATACCTCCCCCCCACCCGTCCAATGTACATCCCTCCAAAACACCCCCCTCCCCCAAAAGAGAGCCTTGACTGATTATCGCCCCCCTCTCTCCAACCAAGTAGGAAAAAACAGATACGCAATCCACGTCTACATCTGGCGGGAAATCATGTCACACGTGACCGCAGGCTTAGCCTTACCAAAAGCTAGCTCAAATGACAGCGATGTAGCTACAAAGTCACATGTTCTGTTGAAATGCCCCCGGGAAGGGGGACTATATTTCCTGGATTCAGTGGTAGAGCATGCAGCGTCGCTGGCGAGGGCGGACGTGGTGAGGATTGATCCGCAGGATTTGGAGGAGATGGCGGGAGATTGTTTGGGGGATGCAAAGGACTGTTCGTCATATCTGCTTATTTCAATGTATTATGTTTTTTGTTTTTTGTTTTTTTCTATGATACTGACTGGTGGATAATGGTGATAGTATCCCTCTCCAACCTTACTTCACAAAAAATCCGCACTTTAGGCTACGATGCCCAATCACAATCCCACAGCCTCGTCCCCACCCGGGAGGAAGACCTTGAAGAGGACGAAGAAGAGGATAGTGAGTATATCGACAACTCCCCCAAACAACCTCAGCCACAATTATATTTCACCCCGTTCTTCACTCCAGGCCGTGGGCAAGGTGTTCCCCCCCTCCGCGCGGCAATGGTCTCCCTCATCCCTGGCGGTTCAAACTCGGGAAACACCCTACTGCCGACAGCCTCCACCGCCTCCTCCGGAGCCATATACGCAGATCGGAAAAATGAAAAGAAATTGTACAATCTATTAGAAGCGATTATTGACTCTGCTGCGACGAAACGCGCTCAGACTAATGTCCCAGCGGTATACCAGGACTCGTGGTGTGCGGATCCAATGGCACCTCATGATATCGCCCATATTCCCCCCCAATCATCCTCATCAGCACCCATCGCCACCACCCTCTCCTCCTCTACCGACTCAGCCCCACCACTACCTCCCCCCACCCCCCGCCACAAAAAACCATAGTCCACATCCGCGACTACAGCGAGCTACTGCGCACGCCCCAAGGCGCTCCCATAATCCGCATGATCCACGCCATCGTCTCCCAGCGGCGACTCTCCGGCCAACCCACCCTCATCATCGGCACCACCTCCACGCCCGAAACCTCCTATAGCCTGACCCGGGACAATCTTGAAGCGGCACAAGAACTATCTCCCGAGGCAAACGAGCGGACGATAATTGTCCCTCCTGCGAAAAGTCCTGGGGAGGATGATTTAAATGAGATTATGGAGAGTGATAGGAAGGCGAGGATTAGAGAGGTGAATATTCGGCATCTGAGGGATATTATTAGGCGTAGGAGTGGCGAAGGGAGGGGGGGATTGAGTTGGTGGTGCCGAGGGATTGGCATTTGAGAGAGGGTGAGGACGGCGGAGCTGAGGGGATTGAGGGGATTGAGGAGGAGATGTGGAGTTTTGATAGGGCGCATAGGGTCGCGACTATGGCGATTGGGATGTATCACAAGTGGTGGCAGTCGGTGAGGATGCCGCAGGTGCCGGTGCCTGTGGCTACGACTCAACCGCCAATAACACCGCTCCAGCAGAAGGAAGTCGGGGAGTTAGTTGCTGCGGCGCTGGGGCCGGATGGCACTCCACTTGCTCCTACTCCTTCCCTCACTACTACTACACCTCGCCCCCCACCACTAGAATACACCCCAGGAATCCTCACCCCTGCGCACATCGCCGCCGCCGCCATATCGCTCACGCAATCCGACAACTTCAAATACACCTGGGCCACCACCGAGCGGCGGCGCCTCCGCTCCCACGAAACCCCCTCCATCACTGACGCACTCACCGCCCCCGCCCCCTCTCCGACGACCTACTAGACGATTTAGACCCTCACGACCCCACCCTCCCTCCGAAACCGAAATCCGCATCAAGCCAGCTTATGAAAAAGCTCTCGAAGATCTGCAACCCCCACGAGCAGAAACTTCTCTCGGGCGTGGTCAACCCTGATAAAATCCGCGTTGGATTCTCGCAGGTGCGTGTGCCGAAGGAGACGGTAGAGGCACTGAAGACGTTGACCAGTTTGAGCCTGGTGAGGCCAGAGGCGTTTAGGTATGGTGTGTTGGCGACTGATAGGATCCCCGGGGTGCTGCTGTATGGCCCTCCCGGGACGGGGAAGACGTTGCTGGCGAGGGCAGTTGCGAAGGAGAGTGGCGCTACTGTACGTCGCCCCTTTACCCAACCCACTCTGTAGATTACCTTGAATCCATGTATGCTGACTTTTTTTTTTTTTTTTCGGGGGGGATAGGTTCTCGAAGTTTCCGGCTCTGACATCTTCGACATGTACGTCGGAGAAGGCGAAAAAAACGTACGAGCAATCTTTACCCTTGCATCCCGTCTCAGCCCATGCATCATCTTCCTTGACGAAGCCGACGCCATCCTCGCCTCTCGCAGCAGTGCCTCCTCCCCGCGCACCACGCATCGCGAAATTATCAACCAGTTCTTACGCGAATGGGCCGACGTTCCCCTCTCCCTCTCTCCGACCTTCCTCATGGTCGCCACAAACCGCCCCTTCGACCTCGACGACGCGGTCCTCCGCCGGCTGCCCCGCAGGATTCTAGTTGACCTCCCCACGCAGACGGATAGGCTCGAGATCCTCCGCATTCATCTCAGGGAGGAGAGCCTCGCGGCAGACGTAGATCTGATGGACTTGTCGAAGCGCACCAGCCTCTACTCGGGCAGCGACCTGAAGAATGTCTGCGTCGCGGCGGCATTGGCGTGTGTCAAGGAAGCCCAGGAGGAGTGGGTCTCTAAGGGAGTGAGGTTTCCGGAGAAGAGGATACTCGAGAAGCGTCATTTTGAGAAGGCGCTGAAGGAAGTTGGCGCGAGTGTCGGTGAGGATATGGGCACCTTGGGCGCGATGAGGAAGTGGGATGAAAAGTTTGGGGAGGGTAGGAGGAGAAAGGGGGGGAGAATGATGGGGTTTGGGGGGTTAGGTGGGAAGGAGAAGGAAGGGGGGAAGTATAGTGATGGGGTCGCGGAGGAGGGGGCGGGGAGGGTCAGGAGGGTGTAGGTGGGTGGTGTGGCGGTGTAGCGGTGTGGCGATTTGTAAATATAACTTTTTTAATTTATTCGGGGAGGAGGAGAAAGGGGGGGAAAGCGAGGCGGGTGGTTATTTTATAGAAGTCCCTTTCAGACTTGGTTTGGATAAGGGTGGTGATTGACGGTGAGACAGGTAGAGCGCATTATACATTTCATTGAAGATGGAGGCATACATACATTTTCATGTACTGTAAAGCATATCTGTATATACAAAAAATTCATTTCAATATACATCACAATTTCTTCATTTCACAACTAATTCATAACTCCAGTCAACAAGCCCAGATACAACAAAAAAAAAATAAAAAATAAAAAAAAAAAAGAAGAAGGAAGACAACCACATCATAAGCGGCTTTCCCTCCCCCCCAACCCCACAAGCCCTCCTTCTTATTCTCTCACTTCCTACATATACCTTCACATGGGTCTCTACATGCCCTACCTCCCTCCTCCCGTCTTCTCCCCAATCTGTTCCCTCCCCCCTAGAACTTGAATATACTGTAGATTTTCCTGCACCCGCATTTGCGATTAATTTTCAGCCTTAGATATAGTAGTGTACCTGCATACAGAGTAAGGTACCGGTAGTTAGGTTACTACTACTGTGAGATTATATATATATATAAGTATATGCATATGTAAATTTGGGGATAGTTGGGTTTGATATATACCAACTTTTCTCCTTTTTTTTTTTTTTTTTTTTCTTTGATAGGTTATATGATATACATAATTCAGAGTTTGGCAACTTTGCTGACTCTTCTTATCTGATTCTTCTGGCCACCATCCCCCATAATTAGTGGCACCAGTTAGGTAGGTAAGTACCGTAGGGGGGAGGCACATCACATCTCAGTTTTGCTTTCTTTCCAAAAATGTAATTAAAAAAATTTAAAAAAATAAAAAATAAAAAATAAAAAGGCGGTAGTTCTCTCACTCCATTTTGGGTGAGCGTGCGTCAGGACATACTGGCAGTTAATGAGCCGAAAAAAAGTGAAAAGAAAGAAAAAAAAAAAGGAGGGCTTGTATAAAGAGTTACCTGTCGTGAGGGTAACTACCTAACTGACAAGTTAGCCTAATATGTATTCAGGCTCAATATTATATTATCGCTTAAGAGCAGCCTAGTACCATTGGCTACTTAATCTATCTATTCCTATGCTCTACAACATGGTTATACTTGCACTACAGTAAAATGAACGCAATACCCAATAACCCCCCCTTCCAATATAGCTGCTGTAATGACCCTTCCCCTTTCCATGCACTCTCCTTATACACTGAATACCTAGCTAATATAAACTCATAGCTACTAGAAAAGCTTAACTCCATACCAAATAATTGTCAGACAAAGAAACCTCAAATTTGTAGAGCGGCATGCTTTTTTTTAAGGCCACTAACCTGTACAAAATGCTCAATTTCAAGCACCCATATTGAATTAGCCAAATCTGCCTTATATGGCTCTTCAACCTCTTCTTCAACCTCTCTGCCTTCTTCTAAGGTATTCTCAACTGCTACAGAAAGATCACCAGCTCCAGTAGCCCCTCCCTTTGGGCTTCAAAGGTCGTTTTTAGTCGTGGGGGTAGGAAGGTTTTTTTTTTCAAGCCATCTTGACTTTTCAGAAGCTGCCTTCAGCTCAGCTCAAGCTAAATCGATCTCTGTATATACAGCTTATAATTCAGTGGAAATCTAGCATCTGCCATCAAACCTACATGCTCTGCAATTGCTTTCTCTTCCCCTATATCAAATAACTGCCTATCTCTGGCAATTGTAGCATAATCGGTAGTAGTATCTGCAAGCCGCCCAACAGGTGGTCGGTTCATCCTTAGGTAGCTAATGGTAAGTACTCCGTATCTAAGAGAATAAATCACTCTCATCTCTCTGAAGTCACACCATATCGAGCGCTGGGGCGTAAGAGCCGGTTGTTTCGCGCATCCCAATTACCCTTGAACCGTTACCAGCACACCCTGCAATAGGTATCCGATAATTATTGTCTGGTTGGGCACAACATCTTCCCCAACTGCAGGTTTGGCACATTTGAAATAGAAATGTAACCAATAAATACAACTGTAGATATACATTCACAGCGCACATTGATGGTACCGGGAAGACTAGTGAATAAAGGCCCATGTCAGTTTCTAAGACATCTGCAGCCACTTGTGGCAACAACGTTCGATATGATACCTGTACCGCAATAATCTAGGCAGAATTAGTATTAGACATAGCAACCGACATTAGTTCGGCTAGGGGTCTTATTTCTGAGTTCTTGCGGTATGTAGATATGTAGGGGAAAAAGATAACTGGTAGGTACTTATGTACTTGATCGGATTAATGTTCAATCCTTCAACAATAATAATGTCGGCATCTAGATACAGCTACAAGCTCTGGAAGAAAAAGATAGAAAGAAGAAACTGATGAAAGTGTTGGTTATTGTATTCTTACAACATATGCAGTTGGAGAAGCTATGGCTTTGGTTACATACAGAAAAGAAAGAAAGTATTATTAAATATTTCAAGCAGGCAGGTATCTCAATATCTCCTGATGGGACTGAAGATGTCAAAGCTTTATATTCGTGGCTTTACCAGATGTAACAATAGTTGGGCCATGGCAAATGGAAGATACGTTGGATTCTGATGAAGAGGTTGAATATAACAATAGCGGAGATCCCTGTTCAATTACCGGATTTGCATTATTACAATAGAATTACCTAGCGTTAGTTGCACTCCTGTAATTAGAAACCGACATAGGCCTTTATTCACCAGTTTTCCCGGTACCATCAATGAAGTACAGTAAGTATATATATAGAGTGTAGTAGTAGGTAGGTAGGTACCGCGGTAATTTGAATTAAAGAACCGGTTCTTGGTGGGCCGGGGTCTGCATATATCATGTCTCGCAACGGGCCACGCTGTAATCACTTCAGCTAACAACCCATATTATTATTATAATTGCAAAATGGTTAGATAATAATATTATTACGCCTGGTCAGCAACAATGTACGTACATTCAACCTATTATTCTGGTTCAATCCGGAGGGGGGTTCTTAATTTCGAATTACTGGTACCGCGGTACTGTTGGTACTGTAGGTACATACGGAGGTATCCGGGGTATTATTTATTAAGGCCTCCAATTCCAATAATAATAATAACTTGTCACCTGTCTAAGCCAGACTGATGCCCGAGGTCAAACAACCGGGACGGTCTGGCTATGGAGCCCACTGCCATTGCAATCGACAAAAGCGAGTTAGGATCTGTGTGATTGTGTGTGCATGGGCTGATATGCGTACTAATAAGGCAAAGGCTCCGTCATCAAGGCCAGTCACCTCCCGGCCATAAAACCCCCTCCCCAACGCTGCAATTTCTGAGGTCAATTCTAACAACTCTCAAAGTGCTCTTTTACCCCCGATATCAGCTCAGCCGGGCTTTTAGTCTAGTCGGGCTTGCAATCGCTAAACACGCAGGTCCAAATAGACAAGTTGCAGCCCATCAACCATGCTGTTCTCAACCTCCACCTTCCTCGTAATCTTCACACCCCTCGTAAGCATCCCCCATCGTGCCTTATTGCCCCCCCCCCTATACTAACTCCTCCCAAGCTGGGCATATCCCTCATGTTCACCTCCGCATACTCCTGGTGGAACATCTCCCACCTACACCTGCCGCTCTCTAGATTTATGGCCTTCCTCAGCACCCTCCTCCCCATCCTCTCCCTCGGCGCTATCCAATACCTACGCAACTCCACAAAACCCCGCCGGCGCAAGGGCTCCAAATCCCAACCTCAAATCGCCGACAAGGTGTTTTTCGTACGCCCTCCCCAAGCATTCCTTATCCCTCACATTCACATCACTAACCTCCCATCCCAGGGTATCTTCGGCCTCCTTATGTTGGACACCGCCCTACTAACCCTAACCTCCACCTCCATCTCCTCCAAGCCTCTCCTCTGCCCCCTCAACGACCAATGGGCGCACCTCTGGTCCTCCCCCGCCGAGCGAGCATCCTCTCACCCCGCTATCAAAACTATCCAAGACAGCCTCTCCTGCTGCGGACTACACTCCCACAGCGACAAATTCTACCCCTTCCCTACTCCCAAAGTCAACAGCAGCCACATCTGTACCGCATTCTACCCCGACCGCAAGGGCCACACCTGCTACCAGCCCTGGCTCCAACAAACCCAGTTCTCCGCTGGCCTAATCCTCGCAGCAGTAGCAGGGAGTATGGTCATGAAAATTATAGGGTTGCTTCTGATTCGGTATAATAATCATCCATTGGTGCAGAAAATTCTGTATAATTCTTGGCTTAGGAAGCAGGAGGAGCAGGTTATAGCTGGAGATAGCAGGATTGAGGATGTAGATCATGAGGATGAAGAAACATT
The DNA here is from genome assembly GCA_015179025.1 of Terfezia claveryi. NCBI lineage: Eukaryota > Fungi > Ascomycota > Pezizomycetes > Pezizales > Pezizaceae > Terfezia > Terfezia claveryi. The sequence continues at coordinate 325,244 of WHUX01000019.1, read as the reverse complement.
TGTCTATGATGGGGATGCGAGGGTGCGAGGAGACGGGCATGGGAATACGAGAGGGAGGTATTTAGATGCATCTGAGAGGGAAAATGATCAACTATTAGAAAACGGAGGCGGGACGAGGGCTCATACTGGGGAGGTAAGGAGGTCGTCTCTTTATCATGATGACGATGATGGAGGCTTTGGGACGATACAGCCGAGTCTATTGAGGTGAAAAGTTGCTCATAATCAGGCTGTGACTTAGGGGACAGGAAACGATGACTTCCTCAATTGGCATAGTTCTGACTAAGTACATAGGCAGCTGAAGAACTCAGAATAAGGTGTGACTATGTAGAATTCCTTATACATATATATAGCAACCGACATTTTCGGCTGGGGTCTTATTTCTGAGTTCTTGCGGTAGCTGGCCAGGCATCAAATTCAGATCCGCATCACAGAAAAAAGAAGAATGAAACTGTATCAAATCTGAGGAAATCTATGTATTCAACATTTCCCCCAGGGTAAAATGACTCGCTCAAGACGCTGGGATTAACACCAAAAGAACAAAACAAAAAGGAGACTACTTTAGAAATCGGACGCTGGAAGGGAAGTAAACCACCACGAATAGAATACTCGGACCCTGAGGCACGAAACGCCTCCTAGATTTATGCCCGAGCCTGGTCATAGTGATCGTAATCAAACCTGTACACCTTTATTTTCCCTTTAGTACACCATATCAGAAATTCATGGTCTCCTTGCAAAGGCGGAGAGGTAGAACAGTCCCTACTCCCATCCATCAGTACAATCCATACAGCAAACTCAAATACAACCAAACGTACCCATCAACAATTAGATCAGAAAGATAACCCTGCTTTTCCATCAAACGCTTCTCTGCTCCCGTGGAGATGTTGACAACGCTAAGGTTATTAGTCGGATAAAGAGACTGGAAGCTTGAGTGGGAAATGATGTATGCCCGCTCATGCTGAGGGTAGTACACTATATTGGCATTTGGCCAATCGTTAAGCTCTGGGAAGTTCTCGACTGGCATAACCGTGCTTGGGCATTTGTCGTCCACACAGAATGACTTCCACGTAGTAGAGAGCTCAGATAACGCACAAGAGATAGCCAGGTATAGTTTCCCACTCAAGAAAAGGCCAGAAACACGCACCACAGAGCCACTGATGCCCAACTCATGGTACATCACAAGCTCAAAGGTACGACTGCAATAAGCCGTGATTGTGATGATCTCACCAGCGCCCCAGGTTACTAGATAAATGTGGTTGTTGGAAAGGTATAGGCGTCCTCCCTTCGTAGCCTGAAAATTTGCCTAGGGGGGTTTGTTAAAAAAGATTGATCTGAAATTATGATTGGGGAACGAACTTGTTGGGAGAGCAAGACAATATCTCTAATGTGTCTGCCGTTTTCATCCCAAGCAATAATCCTATCCTTCACAGCTACCACGGTAAGAAGACCATTTGTTTGGGTGATGACCCAGTCGACTCCGGAGAGAACCATTTGTGACGGGAAGGCCGTTTGCCATTTTTTGTTGCCACCAGGAAAGTGATAACATGAAATACTATATCATGCATTAGTAGCGCTCACAGAGACCCACAACATCGGCGCAAACCTTGCATGGAGGTTCTCATCAACCTCACAGTATACCATATGAACCCCATTTCCTGCTGTACCACCCAACGTCACAGAAAGTACTTTTGACTCGAGGCTACAGGGGAAAATCGCAGGATCCTCTTTCCCTTGGCGAAGGTTATACACCAAAATCCCGTGGCTGCCCCTAGAGCTTCCCGTGCCCTGATTCCACAACGTTCCACTAGATACATGGTTGAAACAAACATAACCCGAGTGATACCGCACACGGGGTGCATGAACTGGTACATCTAGCTGGGTAAGAAGAGATAAGCGGCCCTCTTTGATGGCTATATCTTGTTTCACTGTTCGTTTGAGGTCCTCATAGGTCCGGGTAGTTTGAATATCACCTAAACCTAGTCGCATATGGTGGTACCTACGGTGGATTAAGGTGTGGTAAACACTGGAGTGACGTAGCAGATAATTCCAGGACTTGCAGAGCTGTTGCTCTAGTTAGATCAATGTACGCTTGGGGTGCTTCAGGGTCATACCAGCTGTAAGTTGGTAATGTCCAAAGGGGTAAGATATCCCAGAAGATGTTCCAATAATTCTGCAATCATAGACATCGTAGATAGCAAATCAGATGCTCCGAAGCCTGCTTGTGCAATTATTGTATCCTGGAGTGGTGATCGAATATCTGTGGGCTTCACTACTATAGCGCTGTTTTCTGACTCGAGTGAGCTGCTGTCGTGCAAGCACGTTTTGCCCAACACATCTCCCCTACCCCAATCATCCTCATATCCAACATCCGTATTTGGAGAGTAGGCCTCAGAGGCCTTGTCCCAACTGCCGGCACAACTGACCTCACTTTTGATAGTCGAGATGGATTGAAAACTGGTTTGGAGACGCAGCTCGAGCCCCTGGGGATATCTTCTAGGTACGCGAAGATGGTTTGAACTTGAAACTTGTGTGACCATGTCTGAATCGTCCCGTTCATCGGATTCATAGCTTATGGTCGGCTCCATCATGTCAACTTCAGTCTCTATGATAATTGCTTCGTTGGACAGTTCGTCGTTCTCTTCCTGAAGATCAGGCAATTCGTCAATCTCTTCTTGAAGCCCATACATCCTTTCATGCATAGTGCTGGCCGACCAGTTAGAACGGCTGCTGGGCGCAAGTGATGACGTGGATTCCCAATAATTTCTTATCGTTGACGAGATGGAGACGGAGCGGCGACTTGACGCTCTTCCAACTAACCGGGCGGCACTCGGAGAACCACCTGCCAATGTAGCAGCAACCAAGGTGTACCCGGACCCATTGTTCCAAGCACTAGAGGGCGATGGATGATTTAATGTTGGAGATATGCTGGCTGACGAAACCGCGCCTGGGGATCCTGCTGCCGTAACTATACCTGCAGTAGCAGTCATATGAATGACAGAGTAACTCATCGGGCCTTCATTACTAGAACAAGAGGAAGAGGACTGGGAGCTCGTAGACTATAGAACACGCATGAATATTAGCTTCAAGGCAAATGAGTGCTTTGTGCAGGATAAGTTACTCCAATAATGGCCTTGGACCATCGTTTGACTTGCCTCCGCAGACTTGCTCTCTTGGATGTGGCATATCCTGGATATACGTCATCCCACTGCTTTATATCGGACCTGGACTATCTCATGCGTTAGAAAGCAAATTCGATGTATATGGGCGCGCCTACATCTCACCATATTGTGCCTGTAAAATGGGGACAGTGTGCGCCGCTGGCATCATCTAAAGAACTGGATTCTCGGAGCCTAATAAATAGAAGAATGGAGGGGATCACCGCCGCGCAGGATCCTCCACTCTAGGTTATTGAGTTTCACAGGTCAGGCTCCCCAATGGAGGCTGATGATAGATGCCTTCTTGTGACATGGTGTGAGCTTCGTGGCTGTCCAGAGTACCAGACAAGAACCCCAATGGTTCCTGCAGTACAAATGCAGTATGGCGTGTTTGAAAAATAGGTATGAACCCCATCGAGAGATATTGAAGATGCTTTTTTGCTTCTTTCGCTGCACCTTCTTGCCGTGAGAGCCCTGAGGGGTGAGTGTCTGAAGAGGAGCCCAAGGGCGCGCAGATGAGAGTTATCTTCCATTCCGTTGGCCGCGCTGATAATGGCGTTCAATCAGAAACAAGATTAAGTGGGGCTGTGACAATAAGCATAATGTAACTGCCGGCGTATTCTCGTCCTGCCGTGCGCTCGTGATAGTTCCCACACATCAATGGTTTTACTTAGCTTGTCTAAGGAACGATCTGCTCTTGTCCGAACGATTATTAATCAGGGAAGAAGCGGATCATAACGAGCGACTCTCCCGCCTTTAGCAAACCACCAAATAGTATGAAACAGAGCATGAAAAAAGCCGAGCGAGCACAATTTTGAGCGAGTAGCGAAATGGATTCTACTACTACAACAGCGGTAACTGTGAGTGTCGAGTCGGTTAGACGAAGTGCGCAATCTCAGACTGATGGTGGGGTAGCTCTCTGGTGGTCCAACTCCTAGTAGGTCTGCATTACCACATCAACGAAAGCGCAGGAGGTTGTCCGTCTCGCATTCTGCCCAATCTGCGCCGTCTTCGGAAGCCACTTTCCTTCGCTTAATCGACTTGCTCAATACCCTTGAAGAGCTATGTGCGGTTGGAACTGTCGACTTTACGATGCCACGCAGAGGAATGGCAGGGATCGATGCACCAGACGGTTGGCTCTGGTTAGAGACTCCTGCAAAGAACCTGAAGGGAGACAGCGTGGAGGCCTGGCTTGAGGCTCTTATCAACAAAGGTCATGTCCGAGCTACATACATCATGACATCAGCAACTACCGCAAGAGCCCGTGTTTACGTCCTGCCAGAAGACATAGGCAAAGGACTTCTTCCAGAGCTGGATCACAGTCACAGAGTTATGTTGAAACGACTAGTGGGTTGTCTTGATATCTCAATCCGAGCTTGGAATGGTGACCCTGTGGAAGCGGAGACAAAGGTCAACATGGCACCTGGGTTGAGGGAGGCTGTATCGCCAACCAACGAATTGTACTACTTTGATGTGAAGGAAGTAAAGTTTTTCAGAGACCCGATGTACCCGGAGTTGGAGCGCAGGACGAGATACAGTTTACGTCGCAGTGCTCGCAATAGGACAGAGGCTGATGAACATCGATCTCGATGATTGCCAACGCAATCAAGGCTGGCATACCCCAAGGGCACCAATGATGTCTAGCTATATCTGTGGTTGAGAATCAGTACTGAAAGTCATATGTCATACCAGAAATATTTCCTGTCAAAAAGGCTGATGTGAGACTGGGTCGGAGAATATTGTACTTTTGTGGGGTTATGCATGTGCAGCGTGTGGTTTTGAGGGTTTATAATTCCTGGATGGTACCAGTCCATTGGGGAATGCTAAGAGCCAACCAGATTACCTTGCTTCAAAATCATTTAGAGATCCATATAACGGTAGCCTACTCAGCTCTCGAGGAGGCTAGCTGCGCCAGCGGCCAATACAACGAGGGGTGGACGGTTGTTGTGCGGGGATATTGTGCCAATTAGAGGGTTTTCGCCTGATGGGACTCGGAGCTGTTGAAGGGGAACTTTTGACAGGAAAGGAACGAAAGACGATTTCCGCCTGTTACTTAGAGGATATCTTCGGGGCAGTTTCCGTTGAGGAAGGAGAAGCGGCGAGGGCGTGGATATGGGTGGAGAGCCCTACAGGGCTTCGTTCCTTTTCGCCTTCCTTTACTTCTTTTTTTCTCTACTTTTTTTCTTTTTCTCTACTTTTATTTTGCCCCTCCCCTCGCTTATTTCTCTTTTCCGGGGCGGACAGGACCATGTACTTGTACTGTGCATTACCCTTGGCGGCCTAGAAACGACCAATCACTGAGAAGCGACCACTGTCTAAGACATGCAGCTTGACCGGCCTCGTCAGCCTCTCCGCAGCCCCAATACCCCCTCCGTAACAGTATAATGGTCTTAACTAATATCAATCAAATCGCCAGGTCTCAGGCAACGCTAACAATACCCTCCGATCACAAGCATGCCAAAATATACGAAGCAACAGCTGCAGGAAGCGATCAAGCATGCAAAACGAGAGCCAGATGCACCTATGCTACGGATTGCAGATTTATATGGGGTAGACCGGCAGACATTACGCCGGAGGGTGCTAGGGACACAGCAGGAGCGGTCTATAGCCCATCGGGACCAGCAACTGTTCTCTACAGGTGATGAGAAAGCAATCGCTGGCTATGCTGGAATCATGGCAGATGCGGGATTTCCGCTTGGACCGGAGCTTTTGCGGCAAATTGCACAAGGAATTGTCAATGAGAGGCAAATACCCCAGAAATGCTCCTCATATGCACTCTCCGCCGGCAGCCCTTCCACCAGCAACCCTTCCGCCTCTAGTAACCCTTCCGCCTCTTCAAATACCCCTATTCATATCGTTGGTATCCACTGGGTAGATAGATTTCTTGAGCGCAATCCAGGCTTCAAAAAGGTCTATATTCGCTACCAGGAAAGGGCAAGAGCAGCAGCAACTAATGATATAGAACTACAAGCTGATTTCCTACGAAAGTTAGCAAATCTTATACGACGGAAGAATATAGCTCAGGATGATATCTGGAATTGTGATGAGAAGGGAATTACAATGGGAAGAAATAGTAGGCGCACGATGGCTATTGTACGAGTTGGGGGTAGAAGTATAGCAATGACTGAGGGGTCTCGAGAGTTTTGCAGTGTATTGGAGACTGTAAATGCTAGTGGAGAGGTTATCCCACCATTTATTGTCTGGCAGGGAAAAACTCATCGAGAATCCTATTATCGGGAGGGAGGGGTGGAACATGAAGCAACATTTGCTGTATCTCCAAGTGGGTATATGGATGATGAGCTTGGGTTTGAATACATACGTCAACACTTTGAGCCTTATACTCGCTGGGGTGTTGGAGGGGGGGCTTGTGAGTATGATGGTGATCCACCACCACGATGTCTAATTGTGGATGGTCATTCTTCTCATGTGGCATGGAGAGTGGTTAAATATGCTCTTGATCATAATATCCATATGATCTGTCTTCCATCCAAATCTACTCACCTTCTTCAACCTCTCGATGTTGGCTGCTTCTCTCTATTGCAGCGTGTCTATGAGCGCAACCTCAGTACATGGCTCCGCTGCAATCCTTTATTAGGAATATCAAAGCTTGAGTTTCTCAATATTCTCCAGCAAACTCGGAAGGAGGTTTTTACTAATGAGATTATCCGGAGTGCATGGAGAGCATCCCGTTGCTGGCCTATTGATCGCTCTCTCCCACCTCCTCAGCCACCAGCTGCTACTTTTTCAGTTGCAAGTGCTATTATAGCTGCAGATGCAGGGGTTCCGGCTGCAGGGACAGGGGTGTTAGCTGCAGGCCTAGATACTCCTGCTCGGCTTCGTCAGCTTTCTCGAACACTTGTAGAGCAGGCACGGCAGAAGCTCAAGAATGATGATAATCTTAAGAGCATGGTATATGAGCTTATTGACTTCACAGCAGAGAAGGTCACTAAGTATAGAGATATTGCACCTTATGCAGAAACCCTCAATAAGCTTCGAGATGGAAAGATACGTAAAACAAGAAAGAGATCTAGACATGTTGGAGAAGCTCGTGTACTAACCTACAAATATGTTAATGAAGGGATTAAGAAGCTTGCAGATACAGAGGCAGCAAAGGCTGAAAGGCGGCGGATTCTAGAAGAAAAGAAGAAGGTTGCAGAGGAAAAAAGGGTGGCTAAAGAAGCACTTGACAAGCAGTGGAGGCATGATTTACAGCAATATCAAGAGGTTGAGTTACCAGCATGGCAGGCAGAATGCGCAAAGATTGACCAGGCTTGGGCAGCCTTAAAGGCTACTACAAATGGAAGGTCAAAGCGTATTGGTAAAAAACCTTCCTATCCTCTTCGACCAAAACGACCGCTCAAACCCAAAGGGGGGTCTATTGCTAGTAGTGATCTCACGATAATAGCAGAGGATATATTAGAGAAGGGGGCAAATAGTGAGATTGAAGGAGAAGGTGAAGAAGGTGAAGATGAAGAAGATTTGGTGAATTCAATGCGAACTCTTGATATTGCTTATTTTGCGGAGGTTAGTGCTCTTATTTATTGGCTTCCCGTTTTACTATTTGGCAACTGTTACTAGCTATATTTATCTAACATTAATATATAGATGCATGGATAGGACTTCTAAGTAGTTGTGAGCTTATTGGCAGAATATTTCAAATACAAGCAAGGGTAGAGGGGGGTAGGGGGGGTTATGGAGGAATTTTTACTGGCGAGAGGCCTCTTGAGTACTGAGCTGGTTTTAATAGAATGCGAATGTAACCATGTTGTAGAGCGTAGTCACTTCCATAGATATGTATTTAGCTAGTTTATAGTCCTCTCTCGGTGTTGTTTGGTATATTACGTTTTGTCTGTCGCAGGGGGGCCTACAGGGGTGGTCGCTTCTCAGTTATTGGTCGTTTCTAGGGCGCCAAGGGTACTACTGCAATTGTTGGCGAATCGCTATGCATGATGATTTATACTTGAAACTGCTCATCGAATACATACTTGTTTTTCTCCTAACGGTGACAAATTGCATACGTGGCAGCTTTCAATAAGACAGCTACACACCAGCTGTCGCTGTACCTATGTAAAAGTGTTGTGTTGCTTCTAAGTCGAAGAACTAACAGTAACGTTGAATCTGAAGCATACGGTTTTATTTTTATTTTTATTTTAATAATCTTATACCCGCAATCGACCTCAGGTCATGATGGCCACTGAACAAGCACTTTACATATGGGCAGCCCTGCATTTACCATGCAACCATGTGGTAAGCAAGGCTCTGGGGGCAACGAGAATGATGAGCAGGAACCAGATGAGGAGGACAAGAGTGGCCTTGAAATGGCTGATGAAGATATGGATATTGATGATGCGGAGGAGCGAACCATCATGGCTGCACTCGAGGCGGTTTCTCTCGTTTGGGGACTGTTGTCTAACGATCCACACACAACCACATCTACTGTCACATCCCTGGCTCTCCATCACACTGCCTTTGAAGTAACCTCCTGAGGCTTTCAGAACAATGTTCGTTGGATGGTTATATAGTCGCTTGGTCTTTGATTTGGTCTCTGATTTCTATGGGGGGAACCATTTGACAATCTTGTTGGGCACTTCTGACAACGGTAGATCTCTTCATCACTCCTCCCGTTTTAAGTGGAGAGTTTATCTCCAGGGATGTCGAGTAGCTTTACTTCGCTTGAGTTGAGGGCATTCCCCCAGGACAAACATTATCGCAATACGGCTTGATTTCAAGTTTGACGCCCTCTCTATTTAGCTCGTTTTTCTGAGTTCAGGGTAACGTCTTCTTATACACGGTTCATGATACTTCATATAGAATTGACTTCGGATAATTAACTCTTCTTGTTCGAGAGATATTACGGTATGATCTCAAATCAACAATATTTGTGCTAGACCTTAGTGGACTACACCAACCAGGTGGATATTCACCATCGTAAATCGATTTCCACGGATGACAGCTCTAAAGAAGAAAAACATGCTGATTGTTCAGCATTTTAGGACCTATGCTGGAACTTGAATTTATTTGGCGCCATACTCGGTCAAGTAACTATGTCACCGACTCTGGCATAATCAACCTTATTAACAATCTCTGCCGTCGACTACCATCTTTGGCAATATTCTTGTTAGGCCCCAACTCGGTAATTCCTCCGCTAGCTCCTTTTTTTTTCAGCACCAAAAAATGACCAATGCTAAAGTAACCCCTTTAGAGTGTGTTGCAGCTAGACGGGTTACAAGCCAGGCTACTTTGCTTACTCGGTATATCGTCAATCTAATGGCTCATATAAATAACGCCATTACCGTGCTCGATCAGCGAATCAAGAATGCTGTTGGTATGTGGGTTTTTCCTGAGTAGACTGAGGCATGTCTGATAAACCTTCACCTTTAGAAATTGCCTCGTCAATCTACCAGGAATTACATCGAGACTTCCGAGGTCCGGCTCTAGGTGTACGGATTGAAGGCCTCATCAAGGCATTGGATAAATGCTGCACAGTAAGAGAAAATCTTCAGGTTGATACCGAGTATGATGACATGGACCACTTGGGTACACCAGCCACAAGACTGTCAATCTACATAAAAATATTTCAACTGATAATCCTGGCTAGGTGTGAAATTATGGAATTTGGCAACCCAGCTTTTAAAAAGTGGTGACACCCCGGACAACGTGGAAGATACTAGTGACCAAAGGATGATTCTTAATGGTGAGAACTGCTTCAAACTGACTTCGGGATGGATATATAGCTGATCTTTTCTAGTGCGAATTATAGCTTTCCTCTTGCTCGACTGTGCCGAGCAGTCGTCGAGAAGGAGCAGGCAAAGTGAGGCTATCCAGTCTAGAAGAGGGAAAGGGCATACTAACAGGATAGGTCTAATCCGGTTACTAAAGGTAGCTCTTAAGGCCGGAAAGGAGTGCACGGGTATGTACATTCCATGGTCATCTAGACTAGTGCTAAGGGATACAGATCAGAAACAGCTCCAGTGGGCCTTAAAGATTATGGAGAAGGCCGCTAGATACCACGAGGATCTTAGTAAACTAGATGAAAGTCAGTCAAATGAATGGAAAGTCATATTTCACCGCCTGGAAGGTGAATACTACTTACTCCGAATGACTATTGTATGCAAAATGTCCTCCCCTTATGCACGTGTACTATTTAATGTCATGAGCAATTCTTAGGCTTGGAAGCAATCAAATTTATCCATGGTGGAGTTCATGTATGGCAAAGCATTACTGGTTCAAGACGCTCAAGGTAACACAGGCACATCAGAGGCTCTGGCCAAAGCGGTTTTAAGCATTGGCAACGGCCTTCTCGCACAAAATGCATTTGTTGCCGCTGTGAAATGGCTACGACGAGCACTGGAGGTCTTAGATGGGATCAATCCCATGTGTCTCACTGAAACCTGCGCAGAGCTTCGTTATATTGTGTTACATAGTCTTGTGACTGGCTGTCTCCAAACCAAGACCGAACCAGAGCTAGAGTATGCTAGGAATGCATTGGAAACGATGTCCGAGGTAATTGTTCCATGGTTTATGCTAGTTCCTAAGAGCAAAGCTCATGACCTGATGGCACTTAGAATTGGCCGACGAGAATATCGATACTTAGGCTAAAACTGGATCTGATCACCATGGAAAATTCAGACGCGGTTGACGAGTACCATAATGGTAAACTCGAATTCCTGCAAAGACCGTGATGTATACTGACTCCGAAGTCCTCCTGAAAATGATTGAAATTGCACAATTCAGCGAGGATGTCTTCAGAACGTATGTGCAACGCTGGACTTAAGAGAACCTAAATATGTACTAAAAGGCCGCACTCAAATATAGAGTTCTTGGGAGGATACAAAAGTTATCCGACCAAAGGTATAACAATCTCTCATGGCATTCGAAGTGTGCTGATTCGATGGAATTTTAGCGTAACATTGGCCTGTAATTGTCTAGATGAACTGATATCGAAGAGGCTGCTAGTCCTGGGGCAAGATGGATGGATAGAGCGTGCTTTTGTCACTCGCTTGTGGATGACAGTGAAAAACAATACGTCACTTGAGGGTAACACTCTTGCAACCTTGAAAAAACTAGTCGACTGTGAGTGCTCATTCAGGTGACATGGATTTGCTTTGAGCTCACTTTTGATGTCAAGCGATGGCTAGGCAGATTTCGAAGCCGTTATCACCGAAAAGTACACAAGCTGCTCAAATTGTAGGATCCTTTCACATTCTCTACAAATGGTATTCCCATATCACTAACCGAAACTAGCTCCTATGGAAGGTATCAGAGGCATTACTAGTCCAAGAGAAGTGGGTAGAAGCCAGCATGTGGTGTGAAGTGGCACTGCACAGGATTTTTGATAAATCTGGAGACCTAAATTATGCAAAACTGGGGAGGTATATACCCAGTTTCCTTCGTGTTTCTCAATTACTGACCAATAGTGGGGTAGGCGCATCATCCATTGCGCAATTCAGGTAGCGGACTATGGCAAGGCGGAAGAAACTTATGGGAATATGTCAGAATCGGGCAAACAAAGTCCTAGTACTCTATTTCTCATGTTCAAAGTCGCTCTCAGGACATCTAATCATCAGCTTGGTAAGAGCTCCATTGTATATAGGCCCACCGTTGCTAACAAAAAAACCAGCGGAATCAACCATTCAAGGCATTTGCGAGACACCACTTCGTGACCACCGAGCACTTTATGCCTGCGCTTTAGATGCCCACACATTGGGGAATGAAGATGAAACATTGAAGGCACTCAAACATGTCCTAAGGCATATGGATGACTTACCCACAGAATCTATTCACAAGCCAGCTGTTTTAAGGTTAGTACTCCCACGAAATAATGAACTTTTACTAAAGTAAATGCAACGTACGTACCAAACGGCCACAGATGCACCATACGGTTGACGATTAGCATTATTGACCGTGCCAAAGGGGGTGAAATATCTAATGCAGAATCATTATGCCGACTACTTGAGCTAGGTAAATTACCACCATAAGAGCGTCATTATTAATGCAGCTGCTAACATGTTGAGAAGCTTCAGAGGAGGCGAAGAAGGCAAGAGGGAAGAAGTCGCCTGTGAACAAACAAGATATATTATTCACAGTAAAGGAGTTAGAGTGGTTTAGCAGGACATCTTATAACCTTAGTCTACGGAGTATTGAAGAGTGGCATTTGACCACGAGTATCCGAATAGTGTCTACTTGTTTAAGGGTGCTTCTTTTTTTTCTACCTGCTATTAAGCATCATTACTGACCGCGGTTTTACCAGTTCCTAGAACTATATCCAGACGATATTGATGCACCCACCCATGGAGCTATTTCCTTAAAAGCCATCTATTGTCACTTTCTAAGCGCTAGCTTGGGAGTACAGATCTCTCGAGAAGAAGATAACACGAACATACGTGTAAGACTATTCATGTTTAACGCCTGGGCCAAGAGAGCTGAAGTCAGAGTGAGAACAGGTTCAAAGGTACTTTGAGGTTAAACAACAAACACAAGCCTTCAGGGTGAAGAGGCAAGCGCTGAGGGATGACCTAGCGCAAGAAGTATTGTGGGATCTGAGAGACAAGTACGTGGGGTGGTGGCCTACATCTAGTGATCTCTCGAAACTTGCTTACATTTATTAGACATGCCACTTTACTCTTGTACGAATTCGAAGCATGTGTTCACCTGAAAGATTGGGATTACCTTAGCACCATAGTATGCGAGGCCCAGCATTGCGAAAATCCGAGAGTAGTGCAGTACTTTGGAGATATGATCATGCAATCACAAGCACCAGATAGAAGTATTGCTTCTCTCCTTCACAATATACATTCTGTGAAGCTAACGGTTTCGGAGCAGCGATAATGCCGCTTATGAAGGTATTCCTGAAAGCTTCGTTCGGAACTGGTTTTCAATAACGTTGCCTACAAGCTACATCCATGCTAAATTGAATGAAAGAAAATCCTGGAAGCACTCATTCTTAGTCCCAATGAAAATATGGATGTGGTAAAACTGGCAAAATGTGTCCGATGTCAGGTAGTTCCATTTCCCTCCTGATTGGATCCACTTTTGATATTGAAGCCGAGGCTCTAGGTTCAGCTGTCCCTTATAAGAGATCCAAAGGTCACAGCACAACTGATTGGTGAGGTGCTGGACTGGATTCGTGGATCCAAAGTTATTCGCCCCAAGCTCCAGAGTGTTGCGAGATACTCACCAGCTTGTGTAGGGTGATGAAAAATATCCTGAAGAGGAACTGCGCTGGCTCGCGACGACGGTACGTTATGTCAACTATATTATCGATTCAATGCACAGCTAACCCTAAGCTGTTAGGCTTGGAACAAAGCTGTTGAATTCAAAGGGTTCAAATTCCATTTGATTTTACCGGGACACCCACCCATCACTAATACGAGCCCAGGGTAACTGATGCCACCAACTTCAAGAGGTTCGGCGAACTTGCGATAAGTGTCGCAAAACTTGTGGAAGGGGATGGTGGGAAACTACTGGCAAGAATGCAGAAAAACTATCTTCGAGATAACTGGGATTGAGTCATAAGACGATCATAGCTATAGATATTGATAGGTACTGAAACCTGCCTCAAATTTATGGCTCACCGTGTTCAGTGAACAGTAGCTCGAGGGGCATAGCCTCGTTAATACCAATCAATATCAACCTTTAATCAATCTTGGGTTAGGGCAGAGTACAAATTATAACGAGTAGCTTTCTTAGCTGGGGTGCATTGTCCAAACCAGGTAGTTGTCCACGAATGGTTCCTTGGCACCATTGAAGTCGATGCTGCACCATCTTCCGATTTGAGCTGCTTGTTGACGGCCAGCAGCAGATTTGAGCGAGGAAAACAATCACTCCTCTAAGTATCCCTCGGATGGGTGCCTGTATTCTGGACGTCCATGGCCACTGCCGGCGCAGCATTGGGCTTGCAATGTGATGAGCATCGCGCTAGCACGTTTCTGTGCCGATGAATCGAAATGCCCTTAATTAATCCAAATAAAGAGCCAATTTGGTTATTTTGAGCGGCGCAGATCACCTGGAGACGGAGAATGTGCGACAACCGTGCAGCCCAATTACCAACGGTCGCGCGCAATGTTGATCAAAAGCTGTGCCACAAATAAACATACCAGATTGCAGATCATGTCAGTGGCGGCGATCTTCAAGGTTTGGCGTCTCAAGTGACGTTCCAAATCTTCAAACCGTCAAATAGCAATGGTGGACTCGGTTTGCTATTGGTTCATTGCTTGTTCAGCCTATTGTGAAGTTTGCTTCATTCAGTCTCCGTATGCTTCATTCAGTCTCCGTATGTTTCTCAGTCTCACAATCTGCCGACCTAGACACGATGGTAGTCTGGTTGGCCACGATGGTTGCTCAGTCAGTGCAGATCCCATAGCATGGCCATATATACCCAACAGTTTCTTGTCATTCATGTTTATTCAGTGGGCATTCTTTTCTTTGTTGTCCCATCTTCCCCTGAATCGCGAGGCCGATATTGAAGGGCACCTTCAATATATTCTGCCTTATCTCACGGCAACCGAATTAAGTTTCATTTCATTTCATTCTCTTCTCTTATTTTCATCCTCTTTTCTTATTTTCATCCTCTTTTCTTATTTTCATCTCTCTTTTCTTATTTCCATTCTCTTTCTCGTTTTGAAGATTTCAGGTACGGAATACAAACCGAAGGTGTTGACCACCGCCAGGACAGTACATAAGCCGGGCTGCCTTCCTCTATCCTGTGATTTGAGTGTTTCCCCGTCCATTCTTCTTGAAACGACCTCAACGTATTCTGCCCAGGATGGCCCCCCCACTTGTTGGCTCGATGTCACAGTTTTTCAGTTCTCATGATATGCACTCATCTTACCGGTACCCAAACCTCCGTGAAGTTCAACAATTCAAACCGTCGACTATTCCACATCTCACACCTTATCTCGGTACTCGATCCAGACTTTCTCAAGTCTGGTTTAATAGATGGACCCTCCTTCTGGTTCTCATCGTTGTCAGAGTATTCCTGTCCACCCAAGCTCTTGACAATGATATCAACTCAGCTGAGAGAGAGGCTCTTTCCGCTTGTACCTCAGTGGAGAGGGCCGGCAGTGCCCTGGCGTCTATGCCACACTACATGGCCCCTGGTGCTAATGAACTCAGTGCAAAGGCAGTCGAGACGTCTGTCAGAGCGCTTCAGCAAGCATTGATGCTTGGAATCTCAATAATTCGAGAGATTGTCATCTTTTATATCAACATGCTCGTCGGTACCTATGTTTGCTTGATTACTTTTGCAATTTCCGGGGGTATTGGACTTGTCCTTGATGCTACTGAGGAAATTGGAGTATTTATCAATGATACTCTCAAGGTGATTACTGGGAGCATAACTAATGAAGTGGGAGGTTTTACAAACGACTTTGACCAGCTCAAAGAACAAATTGAGAATATGGGAAACTCTTTCGGAAGGACTATTACTCTCCCAGAGCTCAAGTTGCCATCATTGGATAAACTTAACAAAATCGCAATCCCGACGAAGTTTCTCGATAGAATCCAGGAGATGAAAGACAATCTACCTGATTTTAAAGATGTCAAGGATGCCGCTGAGAATGTCATCAGGGTGCCATTCAATAATATCCAGGTATGCATCGCCACTTCCATAAGCTCATTCATTGCTAAATTATGTTTGTGCATAGCAACAAGTAAACAACTCCCTTAGTGTCTACCAGTTTGATCGATCCATGTTTCCAATTCCGCCAAAGGAGAAGCTTACCTTCTGCTCTGACAACAATAACGTCAGCTCTTTCTTTGAAAACCTCAAGGAAACTGTCGGCAAGACCAAGACTGTCATTGTTGTGGTTCTTATCGTCCTGGCAGTTCTTGCTATCATACCGATGGCTTGGCTTGAAATTCGTAGATGGCGAATTATGAGGCAGCGAGCGAACATGTTCAGTGAGAATCCCAACTACGACCCTGTTGATATAACCTACCTTGCCTCAAGGCCTTCTGCAGGTACCTGGGGTTTGCGTTTTGCGAGTGTGTTGAAGTCTGAGAGGCGCCAGGTCTTGATGAGATGGACTGTTGCTTATGTTACCTCTCCGCCCGCGTTATTCGTCCTGTCTCTTGGTGTTGCCGGTTTGATCAGCGCCCTTTCTCAATACATCGTTCTCAAGCAAGTCGAAAAAGCGGTTCCAGAGCTTGCAAACCAGGTCGGAGGTTTTGCCGGAGAAGTCGTCGATTTTTTGAACAACTCCTCTGTTAAATTCGCCGCTTCCACGAATAATGTGATGCAAGGTGTTTCGGATGAACTCAACAAGGAAGTCTTTGGTTGGATTACTAATGGTACTCAATCATTGAACGATACTTTGACCGCCTTCTCCAACACAATGCAACAGGGAATCAACCAGTATGTGGGAGGTACTATGCTGGAGAAGCCGGCTGTGGAGATCATCAACTGTCTGGTGGGACTCAAAATCGAAGCGCTACAGGAAGGACTAACTTGGGTACATGAAAACGCACACATATCCTTCCCTCAGATTCCCGCCGATATCTTCTCCATTGGCGCCTTGGGCTCTCTCAACGACGACAAATCCGACAGTTTCCTCGCCGATCCAGAGAACGCCTCAAGCGATATGATCACTGACACTCTGTTCAAAATGTCAAAAAAATGGCAAGAAGGACTTTCCACTGAAGCAGCTATCTCTGGCGGTGTCGTATTGATCTGGGTCTTCGTTATACTTATTGCTGTCATTCGAACTGGTTCTCTTTGGTGGGGGCTTGATAATGTCCGGGGTGACGGCGGTGGACAAGGAACCAACTTCAGTGGTGGTCAGCTTCCGGTGGCAGCCCCTGCGGGTGTTCCTCCTCCAAGATATGTCACTAGTCGACAGGCGAACTCTAGGCCTGAGGCTGGCCTAGAAAATGATGATCATGGAATGGATTACCCGAGCCAAACCTATAATCGCCACAGTGGCCCTGAGACCTTTCGCCTTGGGAGGGTAAGTTCGAGAAGGATCACGCCTCCACCTGTCGCCCCTGGAGGCTGGATTGATGAGAAGAAGCGGGGACACATTACAGATGATAACTACTAAGGGCGTCTGATTCATCTATACAGCTGGTTTGATCCAGATCAAGACATTTCATTTCATTTTCGTTTTCTCTAGTTACCTTCACATTGCTGTCATCTTTTGCTGTACTACTATTGTTTGCATTTCGGAGTTTCAGCTATTTTTGCTTATATCATACATAATTGTCGCATATAAACCCCGTGGCTCTAAATCCTGAGTGGAATTGCGGGTTTATATGCAATGTATAGCTTTCCTTTTTTTTTTTTTTTTTTTGGCAATGGCTGGCTCTGGTGGGATCATTTTACATGGAATATCTCATCTTGTCACAATCATATACATTTAACGAACATACAATAAGCGGGGAAATACTACGGAAGGAGACAGTAGGAAGGAAATCCTCAATGTATTGTTGATTTTTAGAGCGCCACTAAGCTGCGCGTAGTAGTAATAGTATCGCCATTTATTTTGTTTGACTTAATATCTGCCCCCTTCGAGTATGACTTTCGTAGTGACAAGATATGTCGGGCCCTCCACTAACAGGGCTACTGTAGTCCTCTTACGAGGGTCTGGGCACGAGACTAACAAATAGAGCCCCGGTGCCTACCCAGCCAAGCTTAGCGCCAACAACAGCAAGTCCAAACCTTCACGAGGCAACTCTCACGCTTAGCTCTTGAACAATATACCCGTTTTCTTTCGTCCAGACCGGCCTCGCCCCGTCTACGAACCGTTCACGATTCTAATCCTACGGGTGATTTTCTACGACAGCTAGTCCTTTGAGAATACCCGAGCCCAACAATGGCGTACGTCAATATTTTTTTTTCCCGGGCCCCGTGTCTCTAATGTGACATTTGTGCTAATGTGGTGATGCTGATGGTGGATGGTAGTGATCTTGTGAACCGACCTAGGTCTGAGGTGCGCACGCGAATATAATGGCTCCCCAATATCTATATACAACCTACCTACCTACGTCCGCCCTCACCTCGTCAATCAATGCCCCTCGCTGCCCTCCTCACACACACACCCTCCATGCTTCCCCTCAATCTGCCAACTCAATTACTCAAGCTAACCCCCCCCCCACCCTTCTTAGCTGACCGAATACGAAATCGCCGAACTCGAGGTACCCGTCCCCCCCTCCAATCTCCCCCATCCTCACGCCCTCCTAACGGCTTTCTTCCCCCCCAACTAGAAATACGAATTCTCCGCCGGCCCCCTCTCCATCCTCAAAACCGCCGTCAGCACGCATGCACAAGTGCTCATCTCCCTACGTAACAACCGCAAGCTCCTCGCGCGCGTCAAGGCCTTTGATCGCCACTGCAACATGGTGTTAGAGAACGTCAAGGAGATGTGGACTGAGACGCCAAGGAAGGCGGATGGAAGTAAAGGAAGGCCGGTCAATAGGGATAGGTTTGTGAGTAAAATGTTTTTGAGAGGGGATGGGGTTATTTTGGTGTTGTTAAGTTAAGCGGGCGAGTCGGTGGGTGATGGATGCCCAGGGAGGGAGGGGGGGTGCATGAAGATATGTAATTTGTGAAGTGGGGAGAGGTGGGGGCTTTTTTTTTTTCTTGATTTATTGTCATGGGATCAATTGTATAACTGAATATGCATTACACGCCATATTGATACCTTATGGAGAAAAATGGAAATTCGCAGAGCGACCGGGCACAACAGGGACAATGAGATATTGCAACAACGTATACGTAAATTCCTCTTCTGTGCCCGCCATAAACTATCATGATCTATCTAGGTATATATATGCAATATACCTACCAGAGTTCACAAAATTAAAAAAAATTAAAAATGGAAAAAAAAAAAAAAAAAAAGAGATATGAGGGTAACAGCAAATTACTTTCCCACCATATT
Source organism: Terfezia claveryi (assembly GCA_015179025.1). NCBI lineage: Eukaryota > Fungi > Ascomycota > Pezizomycetes > Pezizales > Pezizaceae > Terfezia > Terfezia claveryi. Next base: position 306,217 of record WHUX01000019.1, on the reverse strand, counting down.
TACTCTCTAATTATCTTATATAATCCTTCAGCTTCCTCAATCTCTCCTTCGCTGCCTCAAGCACTGTATCCTCCTTACAAACCGCAAATCGCATATAATCCTCTGCCTCCTTCTCCGTCTCCTTAGTATAAAACTCCGTTGGCGGAATCGCCGCAACACCGATCTCCTTGATCAGCCACCAGCACATCTTGAAGTCTCTTGCTCTGCTAGAGACGTGATTGGGGAAGGGGTAGTCTTCAGGGAAGTGGACTTTGGAGAGGTTTGCGAGGACGAAATAGCCTCCATCGGGTTCGGTGTACTATGGTGGTGATCAGTATTATTAAAGTTAGATAGCTCAGATGGGGGTTTTTGGGGTAGGCCGTACGGGAATTCCGAGCTCATCCCAGATCTCATTAAAGAGGGCCATTTTGCGCTGCATATCCCTCTTGGATTCCTCCCAGAACCCTACTTGGTCGGCTTGCTCGAAGCCGATGGCTGCGGCTTCTTGAAGGGGCGAAACGGAGGAGTAGCAGATCTGAATGATATGGTTAGCGGATCCATCCAATACATGGCGAAGGAGGGTGGGATTACCCTAGTATGTGCAGCACCGCAGTATTTGATCAAATGCGGTTCACCAATTAACCAGCCTACCCTCCTATCACCCACCACAGCAATCAGCTTCCATCCTAGATACTACGACTAGCATGAGTCCCAGGATACACACCACCCAGTAGCGTAGAAGTTCTTCCCAGCAGAGCCAACGGTGATAGTAAGCCTGCTGATTTCTGGAGATAAAGTAGCTATTCTGGTGAATGGCTTGTAGTAGAGGCGGTCGTAGACTTCGTCACTGAGGATGATAATGTTCTTTTCTACACAGATCTTACCAATGGCCTCTAGTTCTTCTCGGGTGAAGATTTTTCCTGATAGAAAAAAATATGTTAGTGAAGCAGATATGTCAGAATTTAGAAAATTCACCAATTGGGTTATGTCTATTCCAGCAAGAAATTTCCACGTTAGCCCACTACAACTACTCATGCCACCATTGAAGATCACAAGGGGCCCTTACGGTGTATTAAGAACCTATTCCCACCCAGTCAGCACCCGCAAATTCCTTAACTTTCCACAATATCTCTGGAATTGGAAATCCATACAATCATTCTCGTCTTTTCCGACACCTTCGCCCTCAACTCTTCCAAATCCAACCTCCACTCACTTGCCGGACACACTTCACTCGCCCCCTTCTCTGGTGGATGCAGCGGGACATAAACCACCTTCCCCCCGCCATCTGTATATTCGAGATATACTGATCAAAGAACGGCTCCATCACAATAACCTCATCCCCCGGCTCCACAAACCCCATAAATGCAGAAAGCATCCCCTCATTCGCACCAGTAGTAATGACAATCTCAGTGTCAGGGTTCAAGGTCCGCTCGAAGTACGGGGAGTATGCACCAGAGAGAGCCTTGCGGAGGCGGAGACGCCCTTGCGTGGGGGAGTATTGGTTGCATTCGACGCGGTCGAGGGCCTCTTTGGCCGCCTGGACCACGAATGGGGGAGGGTTGTAGCCGCTGTATGCTAGGATGTCAGTATTTTTGTCCGAGCTGTGTGGGCTTTTTTGGGGTGGTGTTACGTACAAGAATCCTTGCCCCAAGTTGATCACTGGAGTCGAGCATGATGCTGCTGCTTCATTGACTGTACTCCTAATCGCCCAATTCCTACAATTAGCAAAGTGCCTCATACAATTGTAACCTCGACTCCTCAATTGCAAAGCATACATACCAAACATCCTTCGACAGATTCGCAACCCTCTGCGCCGGCCTCACCAACGCTGCCGGTGCCGATGACGCCATATTCCTGGAGAATTGGATTTGATTTTGTCTGCCCAACGGAACTCTTAACCCCAGAGCCGAAATTCGAGTGAGGAACGAAAGAATGCAAGTCGGAGAAGGCCTGGTTAACGCCTGCATTTGCTCACACACTACAGGGGAAGAGGTTGTTTATAAGCGGTGCCGGCCCGTTCGGGTGGGTGGGAATGCTATATTGTTTTGGGCGGGTGTCGTCGGGGGTTTTGTGGACCCTGGGCATCTATCTATCTAATAATCGACATACAGGGTCCTATCTCTATCTCATCATTTGTGTGACTCTTGCGCGCATGCACATTTTCCTTGCTTTAAAGAATGATTTACTTTTCTATCCAATGCTTTTCGTGAATTACTAAATATATATGTATCTTGTGTGCATGTAAATCTCATCTCCCGCTCCAAAAGGAATAAACAAAAGAAACCCAAACTCCATGCAATAATAATGCTCACTGGATATATGATATATAGGCGCAAACCAACCCCAATTGATAATTGCGATCAGAGGCAGAATCGCTATGCACAACTCCCCGAGAGCACGACAGCAATATTCATACATTCCACATAGCCAGCGCCACCCCTACTTGCCGCCCCAATACCTCTCCATCTGCACCCGTTCTCTGACAGAAATAGATCCTGACTTCATCAACTCCAGGTCCCTCTTCGTCCCCAAATGCCTCTCCTCCAAAAACTTCTTTCCTGCAAGCTTCTCCGGTAAATACTAACAAATAACCCATAGGTCAGCTCAATACTCCTCATCTGCTAATCCTAGACCATACATACCTCCTGTAACACCTTTCCATCCACATAATCTGGATTATATTTATACCCTGCCCCCCACCCGCCCTCTTTCATCAACCTCGTTGGTGCATTTCTCAAATGCATCGGCACCGGCGCACCACTTGCTAACGGATCACTATCAAGTAATCGCATAACCTCATTCAACCCTTTATATGCCCGTATAGATTTCTTCGCTTCAGCTAGCGCCACGGCGCAGTGAGCGAGGTTGATGCGTGCTTCTGGAAGACCGATCTGTTGGACTGCGGTGAGGGTGGCGGTCGCAAGGGGGAGGAGGGCATTGTCTGCCAGTCCTACACTGGGGTGTTAAGTTAGCAGGTAAGGAGAGAGTAGATGAGAGGGCTGGTCGTATACGTACTCTTCACTTGCAATGACTACCATTCTGCGGGCGATATATAATGGGTCCTACATATCGCATATCAGCTATTGACCCCTTGATCTAGTAGTCTCGTGTGGTGTTACTAACCTCCCCACCTTTCAACATCCTCCCCAGCCAAAACAGTGCTCCATCCGCATCACTTCCCCTCACACTCTTATGAAACGCTGAAATCGTATCAAAATGCATATCTCCCGAGCGATCATAAACTAATGTCCGAGTCAATGCCTTCTTGATATCGTCCTTCGTAAAATTCTTATTCTTATTTGACAAGCTCATTGCTAGCTCCAAAAGGTTTAATGCTGTCCGGGCATCTCCGTCGGCAAAGATAGAGAGATATGATAACATCTCATCATCGAGCTGTTGTGGGATTAGGGGTTGTCCAGATTCATCCTGAGGGGATTCTGCCTCCAAAGCTCGGCGTAGTATAAATTCAATATCTTGCTCCGTGAGCTTCTTGAGGGTAAACACTCGACATCGGGATAATAACGCAGACTGGATTTTAAAACTCGGGTTCCTAAGAATTTCACAAGTCAGCTCTCCATCAGGTTCCGGCTTCCCAGCAACAATACATACTCCGTCGTAGCTCCAATCCTAGATCGCGCCCAAACATCAGTAAAAGTAAGTCCAACCGTTATCCCATTTGGCCTTACTCACAGCGTAATCTGCCCACTTTCCACTGGGGCCAAGAACACATCCTGCTGACTCTTCGAAAACCGATGAATCTCATCACAGAATAATATCGTCTTTCTCCCTGATAACAACAACTCGCTCTTCGCCTCTCCGAAAATCCTCTTACACTCCCCCACTCCTGAATCCGTCGCGCTGATCTCCACAAACCTACACTTTGTCCTTTGTGCAATCACCCTCGCTATCGTAGTCTTTCCACACCCGGCAGCTCCCCAGAGAATCATCGAAGGGACTTTTTCCTGCTCGATCAGCCCACGGAGGACCCCGTTGGGTCCGACAAGGTCTTGCCCGCAGATGTCTTCGAGGATCTTTGGCCGCACCTTCTCAGCGAGTGGCATTACGTCTTGGAGTTTTTCTGAACTCTTTTTCTGACGCTTTGGTGCAGGGGCTTCGAGTTCGTCTTTGATAGCTATTGAGCTATCGGGGTAATTGCCACTACTAATGCTAGGTATATCCATCTTCTCCCCACTCCCGCCTCCTCCTCCCCGTTTCAAGACCGGCGATAAATTCATATTCCTCCCATTGGTATACGTTGATGATGCACGCACGTCAAGCTGCGATTGAGGTGCGGCCCTCTTCGCCGGGGTTTGGAATATCTTCGCTACGGGCTTGACCGGGGTAGAGCCACCCGCACCAGGGGATACAGTACTGGGTTGTGCATCTGCTGGGTCGTCTGCACAGCCGCGATCAAGGTGCTTGTTGATGGAGTTCATGGAGATCTCCTTTTCGCAGACGGGACATTGGACCATTATTGCTAAGCTCTCACTACTGTCTCGTGCTTGTGTACTAGTCTGGCGGGTACTATATCGTTACCGTCGTACAATGATCTGCCTGCACTGTGTTGACAGTTCCTGCAGCAGTTGCTAGGGTGCAAAACTTTCATCCCATATAGAAACAAGCGAGTTCCAGGATCCAAGATCTTGTTTCCTGTCAATCTGTATTTGATTTGATAGGTAGCGCACAGACACCCTGACGGCCCGCGATCATTGGGCCCTGGCTTGGCATCATGAGGCCACCACAATCTGCCGTGATACAAGACGTTATAAACAGAAACTGCAGAATTCCATCAACAGAACCATAATTTAATTAACCCCCCTCCATTCTCGTATATCACGGAATCCAGGGGGAAGAAAACGGGGAGGAAAAACCAGGCAAACAGATATAGATAGCTGGAAATATTCGAAGTCAATCTTCCTCCCACGGCTAACTCTCAAGATGCTCTCAACGACAGAAAAACCAAATACAACGCCATTGCCATTGCCATCCATAAGATATAAACTCGATGACCAAACCCAGTTGAGTCAGGATAGGAAAAAGGAAAAGAACGTGAAAAGCACGCCATAGTCACAGGTACTGCGACTCAAATGTCTCCGCAAACGTCTTGATCGGATGGTCGGGGACCCACTCGGCGACAGGCTGTAACTAAACGCCCTTCGATTGCTCAATGTACTTTGTGGATGCTACGTGACGATTATTGTCAGAATTAGTCATGAGGACGGGCTAAAGCAGGAGGGATTCAACCATTTTCATACGACGACGACTGAAAGTACTGCTCGTGATTTTTCGCCATATATCGAATGAACTCGTCAAGATGCTCCCGGAGTTTGTTGACACTCTGCTGATCCATATTTGTATGTGCCAGGAGTTCCGGCATCGAGACTACCAGCTCACAATTAGTCATTAATACGCTCTCACCTTTACTTCCGCATGGCGAGAAAGCAACCTACCAAACAACCTCAACAGATGCTCCGCTCCATAAATCTCACTTGGTTCCTTTTCCGGGTACTCCTTCCTCATATTCAGGTACTGTTGCCGCTCAAACCTATAGAGTAGAATATTCCCCAAACACCTATCGAAGTACAACCTCAACCCTGCCACAATCTCCTCAAATATATCACTTTCTGCACTCCCCTCGCGTCTCTTGGCAGACGCTGCCTTGTAGTTCTCCAAAATCTTTATCACATTGATATTTTTCGGGAGTGGTACAAGTTGTTGGTTTTTCGTGATATACTCCCAATCGTCGACAAGCGTCGCTTTGAGTACGTCTGGAATAAATAGCTTAATCTCATTTTTGCGTAAAAAGTCATCCTCCTTCTCCATCTCCATCTCCCTGGTCCTCTTCTGCCCACGTGCTGTGGGCGGCGCTGTGGAAAAGTCCTCGCTACTGGCTTTACCACCAGCCATATTCCCACTAGCTTTCTTTCCGTCGGGAGTGCTTTTCACTCCACCCTTCTGCGTTGGGCGAGCAGCCTCTTTAAGGGCTTTCTGCAGTTCGAGATTCTCAGGCGTCATCTTGCGGAGGCGGTCTTGCGGGACGAATTCATCCCAACTGGTATTTCGACGGAGAGTTAGCAAGCATGATCTACACATCTCCATTCTTCAAGCCAGATAATGTAGATGTAGGCCTCTAGTAGTGCAGCAAAAACCTTGTGTTGTATGAAAGGAACAGATTCTGCACATACGTGTTCTTCCACCCTTTGTAATGCACTTTATATTCCGGAGAATCCTTCTTGTCTGCACCGGGCTTAACATCAATGACCTTGGCTTCATACAACATTGGCCCATGGAAACATAGGACCTTCTCGTCGACTTTGTACGTCGGCACAGAGGGGACTGGGGGGGCAGGTGGCATGTCTGCTTGCTTTGTACGGGGGTATATTGGGTGTGGTATGAAAGCAAATTGCTGCCCTACTGCTGCTGCTAGCTGCAAGCGAGTGGGTTGTGGAAGGGTGGTGGTGTGAGCTTCAAGCTTCGACGTTCTGGGAGTTTCACTTGGCTGTGTTGGGTGAAGAAGGGTTTCCTGCTTGGTTTCGTAGGGTACTGTAACTCATATAGCAATTGTTGCGAAATATACAAGCTCTCGTTCGTTAGCTGCTGGAGACAAGGATATCCACACGTGCATCAAAACCGCGTAAAAACGCGTGAACCAGCCGCAGAGTAGATCTAAGATTGTAGGTATAACTTATGTCTCAATGGGAATTATATAGGTAGAGTGGAATGCGATAAGTTCACACGCCAATAGCTACAGCATATTCAATTAGACTGGGAATCATCGCTTGGCACAATCCCACATGTAACTCAGGAGCATCTCCCATAGCCACCAGAGCTGCACCTCATCCTCCTCTCCAAAAGAAAAAAAAAAAAAAAGAAATCAAACGGAAGAGCCCAGTTACCGCGGCAGCCACCCCTCGATAGCATGTCTCACGCACCAGCCCTGGCCCCCGATCCCACCAAAACGGAACACTCCCTCCTAACATCTTACCTCCTCTCCCGCGCCCCACTCCCCGAGCTCCTTCCCCTCCCCGTCTTCACCAACCTCTTCCCCCCCCCTCCCGCTCAAACCCACAAATCCGCCTCTTATACCGGCACCTCCAGCTCTCCCGCACCCAAACCATCTCCCGCGTCAAGAAAAACATTGATCTCGAAGTCTCCCAGTCCAAACGACAGGTCCAACGCTTACGGCAGTCTAACTCAGCTTCAGGCTCAAACACCCAAGGTTTGACTAGAGATGTGATGGTGGGAGTCGAGCTGTTTGGGACGAGTAACTCTGAGCCTGTGATGCCATTGGCGGAGTTACTGGTACAGATGGAGGATACAGTGGAGGAGTTTGCGGAGGAAGAGAGGAGGTTGGAGGAGGAGTGTGATAAGATGATGAAGGAGATGCAGGAGTGGGTTGGCGGGCTGAGTGACTTGATCTATGGCAAGTTCTCGACAGCAGGGATTGAGAGCAAAGTAACTGAGCAGCTAGAGAATTTGGAGGAGACATGTGAGAGGGTATTGGAAGGGGACGGTGAAAGGTGAACTCCAGAAGTGAGCCAGAGGCGGCCAAAGAAAGACACTGAGCAACGACCTTGAGCAGCATGCAGTTTTCTATAGTGGGCATTATCATGATCTCATTAAGGCATACGAAGACAGAAGAATATTAGAAAAAGTAACTCCAGCCATGAGTAGAAGAGAACAGGAGAAAAGAGATGAGATATTCAAAAGTCAAGCCCCATATATACCTAAAGTTCCTTTGGCAATCCAGCCAATCCGAGCAACCCCATCCATATAGCCATCCCAGCAGTACCAAACCATCAATGTATCCTATTCAGAATTCCTCCATGCTTGCCTTATCCTCTAATCTCGTTACCAGATTCTCACCCTTCATTAGGTCTTTCACATTGCCATTAGTCTCACCATTGGCCTCACCATTGGCATCAATCTTTTCCTCCACCTCATCCTTCACCTCATTCTCCACCTCATCCTCCATCTCAGGCTTAACTTGCTCCACTTCTGCCTTATCCAAGACTTCCGCAATACTCGCGACCTCCTCAGCCTTTGTCAACTCCGCATGCTCCACAACTTCAATTTCTTCTGGCACCTGGGTCTCCATCGGTATTCCTAATTTTGCCGGCACGTCCGATATTTCCGGCTTCGCCGACACGGCTGCTATTTCTAGCTTCTCCGGCATTTCTGGTAATATCGCTTGTGCCTTCAACGGAATCAGTGCTGCCTCCGCAGCGGCAGCTGCAACCACTTCAGGCAATTTGGGCCCCCCCTTCTTCCCCTTCTTATGCCCCCTCTCATTCCCCTTTTCAAAAATTGATGCACTACAATCAGTTAGCAATTCTCTCACAGAGCATATCATCACGAAAAAGTGACCCTGGGGATACATACGTAATCCATTTCAACAACAGCGCCAACACCATCAGGAAAGCCCACTTTGGCGTCTTATACCAGTACTCATATCCCATTCCAATAATCTCTCCGACCTTCCCCTCCATTGCAGTTCCTACCAACCCGTCTGCTGGATTCAACACGTCTTCCCATGGAGACAACTTTTCCCAGTGCTGAAACTCGTAGAAGTTGTGCAAATCCGTAGTCGAGAGGTTAAGCTTCAGAGGGACCCTCCGGAGGATAAGCTTATGAATTATCGTCGGTTGTAGTGGTTCAACGTCGACTGCTTTTTCCACTGGATCTTCATTCATAGCTTTCTGCTCCCCGAATTCAATATGGCCCACAGCATCGTCTCCAAGCTGCTGTGTCATTCCAGAATCCTGTTTCTCCATATGAACAAACTCCGGTACCACTGGAGATACCTCTGCTTCTGCATTCTTTGCTTGTTCTGGCGTTGGTTCGATGGTGATCGTGTTTCTTGTTACAACATACAATATTTGCCTGTGTTCCTTGACCGCGAGGAACTTGTAACACAGAGGCCGCTCTTCCTTATCATTACAATTCACAAATGCAAAATGAGCGTAGGAGGATTGTGGTGTGACTGGAGATTCACTCGAGAAAATTGGGTCAACACTGGAAGTCTTTGTGCTTGTTGAGGTCGACGAAACTGATGATAAATACGCAGCCTGCTGTTGTTCAAACTGCACCTGTTGCTGGTGCTTGCTGATTGTGATTGCGGTATCCTAAAGGGAGGACTTGTATCAACTACTTGTGCCCATCTAGGAATCTGCCGTCGTACATACCCAGTATACCTCATCTTTTTTATCACCCGAAAACATCCCAATCTCCAATTTCCTCCTTCTCAGCTCAAATTCCATATTGACATCCTCTACCAACCCCGGCCACTCAGTCCCTTCAATCAACGGGGACCCCACAGAACCTTCCTCATCAACCTCCACCCCGGAGAACCAGAAAAACCAAATATGCTCTCTATCGCCCGTCTCCCACGCCCCGGCTGGGTCTTCGCTAAACGCTCTCCATGCGTCCCTACCCGCAAAGATAAGCGGTGCGTAGGCTGGCTTCAGTGGCTCTGGGGGTATCGGATCGACGATTGGCTCGGGTATGTGTTCTGGGATTCCTTCGATTGGCGCGGTGGAGTCGATGGGTGCAATGGGCGGACTCGTGGACCGGAAATGTTCGAAGGCGGATCTTAGCTGTGAGGGGAGATGGGAGAGCTTGGAGAGAGATTGAGGGAGGGAGATGATTAGGGGGGGAAGGAGTAGAGTGAGGAGCAGCATCACGAAGATGGCGAAGGGGGTAATGAGGGTGCTGTCACGGTTTTTGTGTTTTCGCTTTCGTCTCTGGGTGGTGTTGGGAGGGAAGTTGGGGGAGTTGCTCTGAAGGCAGCGGAGTATGGATCTTTGAGTTCTTGCTTCTGTTGAATAGTATAGATGAATAGGCGTACTATGTATGTACAGTATGTATGCGTTATAAAAGTAAATACCTCCCCACGTAAAAGTAACAGCTATCTGTTCCTTCCGTGTTCTCTTTGGCTTGTGATATTCAATTCCGTATAAACCCACATGTGACCGACGTACACCAAAGGAAATAATGGGATTTGATACCTCTTATATTTTTTTCCTTTCTTTTTCTTTTCTTTTTTCTTTTTTCTTTTTTTATTTTTTTTTATTTTTTTTCCCTTTACCTTGGGCTTGATGAGTTGTTGTTTCACCCGTTACCCAAGATGTGCCAGTTACTGTTGCCTTACGTCGCTAGTGTACCTACAGCCATCATGATCACTGCACATTTGCTGGGGGGGGCTAGAGAGTTGGGGTTTGGGGGTCACAGCGCTGGCAAAAGGCTGGGCTGGCAAAAAGGAAGAAGCGAGCAACGTGTGCGTGTGCGTGTGATATGCGTGTGATATGCGTGTGAAAAGAAAACAGGTCAAGTACGGATACTGATGTACAGTAACGTACAGTATGAATGTAGGTAGGTACAGTTTTTGACCTAGTACCGATCCGTGATGGTGAAACGATCCATGTCAACTACCCCTGCCATGACACATATCCCGAGATACTACGCTGGCTAGACATCCTCTACAGACCGGGCAAATTGTTTCCTGACACTCTTGAATATGCTCTACAATATGCGCACACTAGGTAGTTGAATAACTCATGTGAAGCTATCATATGCACCAATCCACCTCGAAAAGGATGAAATTGCTCCCCCCTCCTCAGTGTGACCCCTTCACCCACAGATATAATGAACTAACAAGTCTACATAGTGCTAGCACCTTAACTTAGCATCTATATTTATGTTAGGATACAATATATTGGTATAGTGCTATATAAAAAGTCATTATTGTTTAGTACCTAACATGCATAATTCAGCCATTTCGAGCTTTTGGACCATGTCCGCAGGCTTTTCAGTATTTTGATCCTTCTCGACCTTTCATATCTTCTGCAGCCTCTTTACCAATCTATTTGCACAACTCCTATATCCTTTATACCCTACACATCCTCACCTTCTATCTTCTATCCTACACACCAGGCTTAATTAGGTTGCTCAATGATCATTTTGCCTTATATTTTTCCTTATATAAAACATATATATATATAAGGTTTCTTGAAGATTTTTTAACCAGGTCAATACTCATTTACATCCACAGCTCCTGTATGTGCTAAGGGGGGGTATTGGAAGTCCATAGCCTATACTTCTAGATTCGCTCAGGAAACCTCTATCTATTGTAGTCTAGAGGCCTCTGCTTATTGCAATCTAGAGACTTTGTCTATTGCAGTCTGGAGGTCTCGGTCTATTGCAGTCTGCAGGTCTCTGTCTATCATAGCAACCGCATTTGCCTTATATAGCAGTTCATGTAATATTTTAATCATGGCTCATAACTACCTAGTTGGTCTAGCATACAATATCTATCTAGGTATGTGGATTTTCATCCATATATGGCTCCTGAAAGGCTTTCGAGGCTGTTTTGTACTGGTCTGGCTCATTCCTTATATATAGCTGCTTTAGGTTCCGCTAAATAGCTACAATATCCTATTTCTGCTATAGGATATAGAGCTCAAGATATCATTTGCATATATCCATATCATATCTCTAGCTATTTCAATATCTCCGAACTATTTTAGGTGAAGTGTACCTTTATTGACCTCATATCTACTCCCGCCGTTGTCATGTTGCCAAAGGTATACTATTCTTGCAGCCAGGTTGCTCAGTTATCTAATCAATAGTATGGAGTAAATAGACCTAAGTTACCGGGCCTACGGGATAACAGGATACACAGGGTATAGTGAGTGTAGGAGTGGTACAGAATGAGTGGTGAAGAAGATACGAAAGGTCAAGAAGGATCAAAATACTGAAAAACTGGCGGACATGGTCCAAAAGCTCGAAATGGCTGAATTATGCATGTTAGGTACCAAACAATAATAACTTTTTATATAGCACTATGCCGATATATTGTATCCTAACATAAATATAGCTGCTAAGTTAAGGTACTGGCGCTATGTAGGCTTGTTAGTTCATTATATCTGTGGGTGAAGGGGTCACACTGAGGGAGGGGGGGGCAATTTCATCCTTTTTGAGGTGGATTGGTGCATATGATAGCTTCACATGAGTTATTCAACTACCTAGTGTGCGCATATTGTAGAGCATATTCAAGAGTGTAGGAAACAATTTGCCCGGTCTGTAGAGGATATCTAGCCAGCGTAGTATCTCGGGATATGTGTCTGGCAGGGGTAGTTGACATGGATCGTTTCACCATCACGGATCGGTACTAGGTCAAAAACTGTAGGGTGTTATTCTCCCTCCAATGAGGAAGCCTGGTTCGAAAGTAAAATGGCTGGGTTTGTCGATAAGAAATGGTGAAGAGATGAACTGTGTTTCAATCAAATTATAATCTATGGGACATGTGCCGGGATACTAGATCTCCAATCTCATCATGGTCTTGTATCGGATACCCCAAATTAAAATCATGATATCATTCCAATCCGCCTGTCATTCGATTGTATCAGCAGCACTACTATACTACTATATCTATATATCTATGCAAAACCCACTGCTTTTAAAACATCATGCAAAGCCCAAAAAGTAACGCCCGAAAGAAGATAATGGAAACTAAATACCGAAATAAACCCTCCCCCGCCAACTTCACCAAACAAAAAAAAAAATAAAACACCTCAACTTTCCAATCTATACAAGCCTTTTGCTACTCCATAACTACACTCAAACAAATTTCCCTTCCCAATTAATCCTCCCCAAGCTCCTCTCTACCTGCACCCCTCCTTCCTTCTTCTCCGTCTCAATCCCAAACTTGTCACTCATCTCCCTAATCTTCTTCAATTTCTCCTGCACCTCCCAAACTTTCCTCCTCTTGTCCTTCGTCCAAATCTCCCCAAAATCAATCTTTGCCCTCTTAATCATCTCGCCTCTCTCAAGCCATTTGCTCGCTTTCCTCTCTTTCTCCTCATCCGACATCACCCTCTTACTACCCAATATCCTCCTTGCCGCCTCAGTGCTAATCTTGAACTTCGCAGAAACCTCCTGTGCTTTAAGCATATGTGGAGCTTCGGCGTTGATAGCCTTGATAAGACTGACCGTGCCGGGGGAAATCCTTTTGCGCGCTTGCCAAGGGGTATCTTTAAATTTCTTCTGTAGAGCCGCCTTCTGTACGACCCAGGAAGGATGCCTTTTGGGGTTACGGAGGATGGATTCAGGGGTGGGCTTCGTGCCGACGAGAGACTTGAGAGCGGGAGGTACCGCTGCTACTTTCTTGGGTTTAGAGCCAGGAGGAGGGGGGAGATCGATAGTGGGAAGAGCCCAAGAACCTTTATATTTCGGCCGCTCGGGTTCGGATTCTGTTGATCCTTTTTTCAGTGCTCTTTTTTCAGTTCTATGCATGAACTTATGTGTAGAGGCTGCGGGTTTGACTGATTCGGTTTTCCTGGAGGGCATCGGCAGAGTGCCGCGAACTGGTAGCGATTGCGGGTGTTGCGGGGGTCGCAGGGGTCGCGGGGGTATAGCTGGATCAAGCGAAAGCTCTTTCATCTTCTTGACAACCTGGGACTTCTTCACACGTGCCTTCATATCTACCTTTCCATTCCCAGATTCAGGTTGAGATTCCGTGACGTTGACTGGTTTGGCTTTCTCAGAAGGGGCCGGGAGAGTTCCGCGAACTGGCAACAGTGGGGGAGGTGTAGCTGGATCAGATGCAAGATCTTCTATCTTCTTAAAAACCTGGGCCTTGACCTGGGCCTCAATATATTTTTTTCCAAAGGAATGTTTTTGACAGCGCTGTGGAAAATGAAGGGCCCCTGGCGTGAAACTCTCTGCCCCCTCACTCCCTTCTAACGCCTGCAGCTCTTCCAATTTCTTCTTCATCCTCCTTTCTTTCCTAGCTAACCTATTCTCCTTTCTCGATTTTGCCGGCTGCTCCTCCCCTTGCACATTCTCCTCAACAACAGCCGTAGATGTAGTAGATTCAAATGCAGCATGGACCAATCCCCCTTTCTTCTGCTCAACCTTACTCAATCTCTCTTCGCTCTTAGCAACCTCCTGCTGCTGTTGCTCAATCTCCCTAACCTCCTCCATATTCTCCCCAACATACACCTCACCTTCGACATTCGCCCCAACATATATCCTATCAATTTCCTCAATTTCCTCAACCTCTTCAATCTCTTCAACCTCCTCAATCTGCCGCACCGCCCTCAACGACCCCCCCTCCCGGGCCTAACCCTCCCTCCTCCCTTGGCCCTTCCCATAATATCTTCTACTCTCCTTGTTCTCTCCTGCATCAACTTCCTCTCCTGCTCCCACCTCCACTCCGCTTCCCTCCCCTCCTGCACCCCAAACTCCGCCCCCACCCCCGATCCACTGCCCTCGGCACTCCCGGCGGTATCCCACTCATCATCGGTAACCCCTGCAACGGCGATGGTGGCGGTGGAGGCGGCAGCTCTGTAATGAACGGCATGTAATCATTATCCGACAACCTCTTCTGCGTTCCATACGCAACCCCATTATTCTTCCTAGGATGGTGCTGGCTAAGAACCTTTGTCTGGTAACTTCTAGTTATTGTCGGTGCACCTGAGGAGCTATCGGTGGTGCTTGTTGCCGTGCTGTAGGATTTTGTGGTGGTGATTCGCCGGGTGTAGGGCTGTTTCGTGAATGGCCTACGATAAACTGGGGAGACAGAGGCGAGGAGAGATGTCGTAGCTGTGTCGTAGACGAATATCCGGAGCAGGCGGGTCGTGCATGCTAGGCAGGAGGGCATCGTTCCAGCTTGTTGATGGTTTTGGAGCCCCAAACCTGTCCTTCGGTACAGACCTCGAGCCCAAGATTGTATGCGGGGAATGCGGGGGAGAGATGCACAGCTAAGGGTCAATGGTAAACAAGCAGACGTTGGAAATGCCGAGCCCCAAAAGCCGAAAGAATGAAGGCTACAGCGGATCGCGGGTACACCGAGTGGTGGGGGTTTTTTCATGAGAATCGAACTTTTTTTCCTGCTTGTTCCAAGCGAACTCTGCCAAGATTTCGCAGTTATCCTTAAGCTTGGCAGGGCCGATATTTTCAGGGTAACTGGAAACGAAGCGACTCCCGTGATTAGAATATTATTTGTCCTCGGTAGGATATGATTCAATGCCATTTTAGATCTACATCCTTGACCGTCTTTTTTCAACCTTATCCGAGAGCTGATAGTATGATACAAAGGAGGGGATTGGGCAACCAGACTAGGAATAGGCCGGGGAAGTTCTGATCCGGTGAGAGGGAAACGGTATATATAAAGAGAACAAAAAAGCGGATTAAAGGACGGAGAAATCCCCGATATTGATAAGCTGAACTCACGAAGCAGATAACATGTAGATGGCAGAAGGCTAGAAGGCAGCAGACCAACAACGGCCAAACACAAGAAAAAAATACCAATATAATTAGCCAAAAAAAATCAACAACGAAAGAAGAAACCGCATATTTCAACAAGAAATTCTATCAGCTACATGTATATTAGCCACACCCTACTCCCCCGCCTCCCCCTCAATCCCCCATGACAGCAACACAAAAAAGGTCCAATGAAAACCCAGAAAAAAATAACTAGAGATCCATATTTCCAATTTTGCGATCATTTTCGTAATACATAGATACCAGTGCTATAAAATGGAACAGACCACATTTTTTTTTTGCAGGTTGGCTGAAAAGCGAGACTACCGCTTAAGTGCCCTTCCTCTGCTCTCCCAGAATCGCTCAAACTCCTTCTCGCAGCTCCGCTCTGGGGCTTCACAACCCTGGAAGTGCACAACAAAATCGCCTTCCGTGTAGCTGCCTTCTTGCCCTGGCAAGGTGGGGTAGGAATTGATAGTCTTTTGTGGGATGAGGGCTAGTTTGACGAGAATAGTAGGATGCCATTGAACGATATGTTCCTGTAAGACTGCATATAAGTAACTATAGATAGGGCTGGGCATTATAATATGAATATCCACATACCAAAGCCATCTGTTCAGCCTTTTGGAAGTTATAACTTTTGAGTAGCGGATCCATCCATACATCCAGGAAGAACTTCGCCCATGGCCCCTGTCTAATGAGAAAGCTACCTGGGTTCAGGCCATCGTGGTCTTGGGTCAAGATGAAATTAATCCTTTCCGGTGGGGTGTGACGGTATGTCCTGATTACGCTATCTGGCGGCACTATCGGGACATCTCGACGCATTATAAGGCCAAGGGCCTTGGGTGCGGTGATGGTAGTTTCGATTTCGGTGGAAGGGTTCATAATGATACTATTCTGGTCAAGGAACCAGAACCATTCGCTATAGGAGTAAACGGACATAGCATGGCGAGTAGCTGGGACGCGAGCCCATCCCTAATAAAAATTGTGAGCATAACTGGACTGGGAATCCCCGAATTGAGCCTACATACATCAGGCGCATCGCTAATATCGTATTCGGTCGAGTCCCGTATGAATAGTCCATATCCTATAATCCCCAAGCAAGGCAAAGCCCAAAAGAATCAACCTCTCTGCCTCTTCTCAACCCAACATTTCTCCGCGCAATGTCACATACCATGAGCTGCAGCATACTCCTTCCGGTTCTCTACCACCTTCGCCAAATACTCCTCGGAATACTTTTTTCTATCCAACACCGTCACCAACACCACCTCGGGCGCATCCCCCGGACGCATCAAGCCGTGATCACTACCCCATAGCTTCACTGCCACGAAAAGTATGGCCAGTAACCCAAGGACTAAATAGAGTGGGCGCCTCCGCCGACTAAGCTGCCTTGACACGGACGAGAACATGAACGGCGACGACCGGTGATTGCGGGTTGGAACTGCGAATTGCATCGATTATGGGGAGGCCTTTTGAGGATAGTCCCCTTGTCTCTCGCCTTTTTGGTCGATCACAGACCCGGTGCGTATATATGTTTGCGTTGTAGTGTGTCTTGTAAAGTTGCGGTAACCTGAGAGGTACTTCAGGCTTCAATCGTAGAAAGATAAGCGTGAGCTCGCGGAAACGACTGGAGGCGAAAATCTCGAGGGCAGATGAAGCTGATGCTTCAAATTCAGAGTGGTATAGGAACAAAATGAGGACAGGAGAAATATAGAAACGGCTTTTGTAACAAAAGAAGCTTAGCTGGGGGAAACAGCCAGGGACTATTTTTACAGGGACGTAAAACTATCGCCGAGAAGTCACGGCGTAATTTCAGACGCAGATTCGCAACTGTCTCGAATATGCAGCTCCTGTGGCTAGAGACATCCGCGTGATGTGTGGCTCAGCTGCAAGGATCCCTTTCGACCGCTGGCCGGAGTGTTGTAGAATCCCTCCAAGTTATATATCTCCCCTAATATCTCTCATCATCATCTGCTGGAGACGAATTAAACGAATTGTTTGAATTGCTTGTGAGTTTGAGATGTGGCTGCGCCAAGGGTGAGAGAGCATTGAGAGAACAGTCCCCAAACTAACAGTACTATGCCGTTACCCTGATGTAACCCTTATCTATTTCATACACATCTCCTTCCACACAGGAGGCACATGTAGCTCCGCATCTAAGACAACAGAGCCATCAGAATATGTAGCCTCACCATTTCGATTCTACATATACTTAGGTACCTCTTCTTGGGTCAATACTTCAGTAGTGATAAAACCGGGGCTCGATAGGAGGTCTAGCAATAACCCCGATCAGTACAGCAATACAATCACAGAATCTTCATGTCGAAAACAGGATTCTTCTGTAGGGGCAGGTCTTCTGTAACACTCCGATGCCAGGCCAAACGTTACCCTAGATACACCGGGCGGAAAACAAACTCCTAAATAATTTAACAATCACGAATTCCTTAATTTCTCGTGTATATTTCATAGCTATCTAAGAAGGCGCGCAGTGAGATACAACCAAGAACATACTTCCAAAAAGACATTGCCGTTCATAGTCATAGTAATACGCAATACGCAAATAAACAAAACCCCACTCCACCTCAACCTTAGTTTCTCCCCCTAATTATACACCCCTCCCAACCATCTTATCTTGTCCCCCGGGAACTTCTTCGAATTCAACAAACCCTTAACACTCCTAACCTCCCTCTTAAAGTAAATTATAAAGTAATTTACTATAAATTGGTCAATGTCAAATCCTCCTTCCCATCCGCCATAGTACCAGTATTAATCCCACTCCACGGGAACAAATCTTTCGGAGCGGAGAGTTTGCCTATCATTTAAATTGAGTAAGATTCGTGAGAGCGGTTCTGGCAAGGTCGGTACGGGCTTCGGTTAGCTGGTCGTTTTACAAAGTAGGCATCTCCGTAATAAGGATCCCCAGCATGTCCAGAAAATTGGCATCCGTAACTGAACCATTCTGAATGAGTACTCCTAAAGCATCCCTAGGTAATCTTGCATCGTAAAAGTAAACGTTTCTAACCTAACGAATGGTCAATCGGTATCGTTAAACTTGACGTGTAGATGGCGTGACCAATTGGCTTAAATTGGCATGTTACTGTAGATCCTTCCTTTTTCATCACTCTTTGGGCTTCGCCTCCTGCTACTTTCAATAGAAAAGTAAATATATTTTGATGTAACCTTCGTATTTATTCAAATACAACGGCAATTTCTAAGGATACTAAACCTCCGATCTATTTGTCCCCTGACTTCCCATTCTTCCGTCCTACAGTATCCTTCGTAAGCTACCGCTATGATACACTGAATGAAAAATAAACTTACCTTCTATTGTCGACATCCACTATCTCCTACGTCGTTCAATGTGTACAACATACACTCTATCAGAATGGAATAATCTTTCATCCATCGGACTTTGTCATTTTCCATTCCATCAAACATTGCGTTAAACTTGCGTGTATGCAAAATTCGTGCCATCGTAGCTGAGCATCCTCCAATCTTCTTCATAGCAAGTATACATTGTTTCATCGCTTCCACAAGACTGGCTTCTTTCACGGTCATTTTCGAATACGATGTGTTAGACTTCGTAGTGAACCATTCTCTTTTTTGGCTCTTGCTATCGTCGCTTATCGTACCAAATCCTGCCAACCGATCAGTAATCAATCCGTATAAATAGATCACTCATGTTCGAAACCGCTTGACACATGTGTAATTGTGGGCGATGGCTTCGTTAAGCTATACTGTCGGACATATGTTCAACACCATTCGAAATCACAAGTAAACGTGACCCTCGATATATTAGTCATATTGCCACTCGGTCCTGCACTCTCGCAGGCGCGCCTGTGGATATATCAAACCCAACCATATAATGCCGTATGACAATAGAATGACAGACCATCTCCCTAAAACTCACAACACCATCAGGCATATGTGGCTGTCTAATCTCTTCTTTTTGTCCTTCCAGCCCGCCATTCACCGTAGTCTGTCGAGGGGCTTGTGCCAACCAGACTACATTCACCGTCAATCAAAGCTGTCGTAGTAAGGTACTCACACCTGCAGCTACAGTCCGTGGGCAAAAGTCTTGATGAAACACAATTTTGAGCCACTTGGCAAGCCTCGCCACAATAGTAACGAAATAAAATCCAAGATTTCAGGAAAATTGAAAGTTGAAGGTGTGGCTAATAGCGAGTACTCGGTCAGACGTGCTCCTCCACAACGACTCAAACACAGACTCCGGAATTGCCTCCCAGGCCTCAGGCAAGCCTAGCACTTATTGTATCTGGCCCTTTAGGGGTGTTGGAAATGTCAGGGTACTTTTGATGAGGGACCTTTTCAGGTGAACCCAAACATGCTCAATAGGGTTGAGGTCTGGACTCTAGGGAGGATGTTTGTCAACAACAATGCCACGTCGCTTGAGGATAAGAATGATAATGTTTGTAGTATGTACTGGAGCATTGTCTTGCTGGAATTTGGCGTTGCCAATGGTGCGGTTTATGTGGTCAATGACCGGCAGGAGAGATGTTCCTTGTCCCTTTTTTTTTTTTTTTTTTTTTTAATAGTCTATACCCGCGATCATGACGGGGGTTCCTTGTCCCTTCTTAACTGCATAAATACTGTCTTTATCCCACTTTTCTTCTGGTGTTCGAAATTTGCCGTGCATGTGCCGACTTCTCCACTAAGCATTCATCACTCCAAATCGTACTCTGAAAACCTCCGTAGTCTAATCCCTTTCCCTGGTGCCCATGCAGCTCTTGCATCTGATAACTTTGGGCATTTCCTAGCTGGAGAAATGGGACTGGAGCCGGAGAACCATGGATTGGAGGTGGATTGGAGCCGGAGGAAGATGGACTGGAACGCAGGAGGAATATGGACTGGAACGCAGGAGGAGGACATGCGGTCATTGGTTATATAATCAATAAAATCCTCCGTCAACCTGCTAAAATCCTCCCTCATCTTGCTCTTGCTGTCGTTATCACTTTTATTCGTGCTCATAAATTATGGCCTGGAGCTGTAAGGTCTACTACCTCACGAGCTTCAACAACTGCTTGAAAATCAACATTGTTTTGATAATCGTTTTGTCAGGTTATATCTCTTATGGTTTTCTGATATGGCTTTTTTCTCTCTTAACGTCTGCAGAACCTTCAGCCTTAGCTGTCTCACGCAATTCGGTACGGGTGTTCACAAGTCTCGATCCATATAAATCGATTGCTTGTTCTAAGTCGGTTATTGGAAGGCAAAAGCTACTCCAGAGAGTACCTACCTTCCGAGCCTCCAATTGCTGCCTTTCGGTCCCCAACTATCAGATCGACTTCTTCCGTAGATCAGCCACCCTTGTGGCCAGTCATCGCTTTAAATGGTGCAGTAATGAACTGCCAGAATGAAGTTTCGGTAGGCTCTTTAAAGGTATCGCTCTTGGTTCAGTATATAGACGTAATAAGAAGCAACTTTAGCTCAGGAGAATGAATCCGCTTTTGCTTGGTCTCTACCGCCTGTACAGTCTGCTCGGTAGAGGTAGATAGCTGTGATGCTTGTGTA
Organism: Terfezia claveryi; assembly: GCA_015179025.1. Taxonomy (NCBI): domain Eukaryota; kingdom Fungi; phylum Ascomycota; class Pezizomycetes; order Pezizales; family Pezizaceae; genus Terfezia; species Terfezia claveryi. The sequence goes on along the minus strand of WHUX01000019.1, from coordinate 285,442 downwards.
GGCTTTTTCGGTAGCGTTTCAAAATTGTGACATGTTGGTAACTATAGAGTGTGAATGATTTGTATATGTGCTGTGTATGTGTGAGGTGTGAGATACTTGAATTCGTTACACCTAAGAAATTTTGATACTACAACGCCAAGATACATATCCTGACACAAATGTTGCAGGTGCATTATTGCTGTACCGTAGTTAGTGGTTTTTGCCAGGGTGCAAAACCACTGCTACAGTAATGAAAATAAATATATTTTGACGTAACATCAGCATACAACAGCAATGTCTAAGCTACTTAAATCTCCGATCCAATAACTTCTCGTGTTTTTTTATTTTTTGTAGTGCAATCATGACGGGGTCCCAGCTGTTGCTATCGTCCGCAGCTCCATGCACTCCTGGCTGTTCCAAAGATAAGGCAACATGCCCTCCTGTTTCCGGTCCCATCTCTAGGATTAGTCTGGTTGGCCCCTAGGATATGCCTCCACACTTGCGATATTCGAGCATGATTTTTCAGGGGGGGATATGATTGGGGTGATAAGCAAGGAGCCGTATGCAAAAGAGAGATTGGAAATGGAAGTCGCGGCTAGATTGAGAGGGTAGTCTGTATAATAGGATTATTATTTTATTTCGGGCAGTGTTTTTTTCAGAAATTATTTCACTATTGATAGACGGGGGCTATATATCTACCCCTACTTCTACGAGGTCGGGTGCAACTGAATTGAATTGCTAATCTAAGTATTTTCTTAGTGGAAGTGTGGTTGAGTTTTCGGAAAAGGGAAGGTTGCGCCAACCAGACTAAGGGTGGTTAGTCTCGATCAGACCCTCGTACCTAGAGTGTGGTAGACTACAGTACTAGTCTCATGCCAGGACCCGAGCGCTCCGAGCGTAACTAACTACTAGAAAAGGAAGTCGATGGAAAAAACATGAGTCAGCGAGAAGGGAAGTATTTTTCAACATTGGAGTTGGGTAACTAGTTCTAGTAACTAAAATAAATAATATTTACTCTGTTAGGTCATGTTTACTTGTCCCGTGACCCATCGAATCATTGCCCCTAAGTATGGGTTCCTGATAAACCCTAGTCTGGTTGGCACGATAAACCCCCCATATATATAAAACTCGTTACGTTAGAGAGGCTGGTTCCAGAACCACAGGGGCTAGTAGGGGTATGTATTATGCGGTATAGTATTATGCCATCGGCCAAGGTCTAGGCGCATCTTAAACATATCATATATGTACCGGTAGGTAGATGGGGGTACCCAATTTAATAGTTTGATATGGTGGTGGTAAGTTTACAAGTCATACTGTATCTGCTTATGCCCCTCATTCTGCCTCTTCTCAGCACAGCAGTTGCTGGGAGTACTTACCGGTCGGTATCATGCTGCAGAAGAGAGCTTCGCCTTAATATTTACATTGGATGTAAGTTTGGTTTACCTCGGTGTGCTCTCTCGGGTTCCCCTGGCCCCAACAAGCCCCCGAGTTCCTACCTCCCTAGATTGAATCAAAAAAACTGAATAACCTTCAGCTTGCCCTCGTGATCGGGCAGAAGACTGATACCAAGGTTACCTCGCAATAAACAGAGACATCTTGTATGACCCGTCAATCGCCGGATACTTGTACCAAGACATATTCCCAGCTGTTGGGCACTGCTGGGCTGGGGCATGCATCTTGTTTGCTCCCTTCCCCTTCGTCCTGGGTACCACCTGGCCGTCCATGTTTCACTCTGAGCTTTGAAAAGAAGAGAGGGGGAATGATATACATTGTATAGTAAGGCATCTGTCCTGTCAGCCTGTAGTTTCCTGTACACAATGAACGTTTCAACTGTTACGACACCAGAAGGATTCGAGTCCCGGGTCATACATGCTACTTCAAGCTTTGCTGGCCACGATACTTGTCGCCGATATCCCCCCATTCATCCCATCATCCCCCCCCCCTCCCCACCCCGCCCAATTCAAACCCCCTCCTTCCCCCTATTCATCCCTATTCATCCCTATTCACCCCTATTCATCCCTATTCACCCTACGGCTTCCCCTTTCCCCCCATACAGCGTGCAGCCGACTACTTCGTCCCCATCACCACCGCCATTCGGATAATCAGGTTTTGCTGCAAATTGCTGTGCTGCTGGAGTTCATGTATACTTACTTCTCGGGAGGATAAAGTCATGCCCTCCCTGCTACGATACATAAGCAAAGTGTAGCCACATCATCATCGAATTACCGTCATCGCTCATCGCAATAGCTGCACACACTTTATTTCTAATATCTTCTAATACTTAAGCTCAATATATCGCCTTCGCCATCGCCATCGCATCGAAATAGCCCTTTGTTGCCTGCCCTGACCGTTCCTCCTTCACCGATCGCAACAAAGCATGCTGCGTTGCCACAACAGACGCACCACGCATAAAGAGCAAACCTCCCCCCAGCCCAGCAGCTCCAAGGCTCGAGTAATATAAATATGAGTCGCCCCACGCGACGGCGCTCAGCTTTTGGATCGCAGACGGCTGCTGCTGCTGCTGCTGCTGCGGCGGCGGCGGTGGCAGTCGAGGTCAGCGATGAGGAGGTGGGGGACACCATCACGCTTAAGCCCCGGATTATTGGGCCGGCCGGGGCAAGCTATAACCCTGGCTCCTCAACGAGCAGCGGAGATGCTACTAGGAACAGCCAAATTTCTCCCAACTCCCACAGCTCGCATTCTAACAAACCTCGCCACACGAATACAGCAGACACGCAGAATTATTCGGGTGCAGCGTCTAGACAACAACATAATACAGATTCTGTGCCGCGACTAAACACTTCTGGACTGCCACACCTCGGAGCTGGCGCTGGAGCTGGAGCCGGAGCTGGAGCAACAGCCCCATCAACTTCGCCGTCACCGATAGCGCCCCGATTGGTTCTAAAGATGGGAAAGGATAAATTACGAGAAGCAACTGCTTCTTGGGATAGCAAGAATAAAAATGCCATGGCCAGAACTCAAGCATCACAGGCAAGGAAGCCCACCGAACGGAGTAGGACTACGTCAACGGAGGCGGTGCCGGCACCAAAACCGAATGCAAATTTGAATCGAAGTGCGAGGCCAGGGGCCAGGAAGGTTGTACAAAGCTCGACTGAGGAGAGTGAGGAGGACGATGAAGGAGATGATGACGAGGAGCTGAGTGAAGAGGAGGAAGAAGACGATGAGGATGATGATGATGATGATATTGATGCTGAAGGTGAAGATGACGATGAGATGGTGGATGTAGATGCTGAAGGAGAGAGTGACGATGAAGTTCCAATACTGCCACCACCACCTCCTCCTCCTCCTCCCCGATTGCCAGCCCCTAGATTACCACCCCCGCATCAGCGAAAGCCAAAGCTCCACCTGCACCTCCCGCCAAGGCAACTGCAAAGCCTCCTCCAAAACCCGCGCCAAAACCCCCAGCTAAGACTGTTCCACAAGATTCCACCTCTGAGCTCGACGACGAAGAAGATGGAGATGAAGAAGATGAAGAAGACGAGGACGAGGAGGTGGAAGAGGAGGAGGAGGAAGATGATGATGACGATGAAGATGCCGAGGGTGAAACTGATGATGAAGTCTCAATCGCTGCGCCATCATCTGCCGCTGCTAGTACTCCAGCAACTGGATCGAGATTGAGCACGCCGGATATGTCGCGCCTGACGAAACGACAAAAGAGCAGGCTGGATGAAGTGTATAATGCCGACCTGATGGAGCTTCCTGATGGGTTTGGTAAGATAACCCCCCACCCAATAGAGTGTGTCCTGGTGCTAATGTATTATACAGAGCGAGGTGTCCCCGTAAATAAACGCCCCCCCGAAACCGCCGAAGAAACCGCCCTCAAACGCGCGGAAATGGCCCGCCGGCGGAAAAACCTTACAGACCAACGTCTCGAAGAAGAGAAAATGGATACCATCAACCGCCTCCTCAAACGCCAGGCCCCAAAAATGCGGGGAAAAGTCAACAACGCCGGTAAAGCAGGCGGAGACGCAACACCCGCTGTCGAGAGTGAAGGGCAAATTGCCGCGGGGGGGTTGGAGGAGGTAATACCGGATCCGAAAATGGTTAGGTGGGTTAGTAATAAAGACGGAGTGAGGGTTTACGTTCCTGGCAGCTGGATTGGCACGCCGGCCGGGAGCGTGTTTGAGAAGGGAATGGGGGGGAGGTTGGGGCACAGGAAGAGGAAGGTGGTAGAGGAGGTGCTGGATGAGGGGGATGTGGTTATGGCGGGGGCGTAGAGCACGCTACTATTGTGTCTTGTAAGTTGTGTCTTGTGGAGGATGACTGTAAAATGAGATAGGGGATGAGAGGCTGGATGATGGAGAGTAAGTGGTCAAGTTCATGCCGACACTACAGCGTCAGTCTCACTATGATACCAACTGGCATATTGCTACCTACCAGCAAAGCAACAGCTCACAACATCGGGCCGTCGCTCCCACCCGACCGACACTGTATTTTTATGTCCTGGCCTTTTCTTTTAAGAGTAAAAATGTACATCTATGTACCTACCTACTTAGTTTCATTGCCATGCATTTTGTTCACAGGCATCTCAGCTTACTCTCATTCATTCATGAACTTAGCTAGTTTCTACACAGGATGAAATGAAATGTATGGGGTTTCAAATTGGTTACGAGTGGTAGATGATATTTTGCCCCATCGTAGCAATTCCACTGCCCTTCGCATCGTGGTCCGTGATAAAACTCAGGGTAACCGCTATCAGACCTGACGTAATATGCTGTATATATTTCCCAGATGCCATTTCGCCCACTAATATGTTTTCCCTCACCTCCTCCATCTTCTTTGGTATCCAAACATACGCCCAGAAGTGAGAAAAACCCCTATAGCCTAGCCCATCCCATCCCATGCCACATCGTTTCAACCTACCCCTCGCACATATTACCATACTTCACGGGGATGCCGATCATCACGGGGATGCCGATCAGCCACAGGCCGATCAGTGGCGCAGCATTGCGGGGTAATTCCGAGGCTACAACAACATCAGTTCGCGACGGATTTCAATACCAGCGGTAACATTAGAATCAGCAGTCCTTGCAGCATCAACTCCGAGGGATCCTACACATTTTAGGGTATCTAAGACATAGTTTGAGCGCTGGGAAAAAATTGTCCGGTATTTATCTACTCTTTATATGAGGTTTAGAAAACCGACCAAGTGGAATGTATAAGCTAATGTGGGACCAGTGCAAGCCGGGAACGAGCAATGGGAAGGCTAAAGCAACGCAAGCAAGTTTCAGAGGCTCAACGAGAGCTGCACATTCGGCGCGCAATTTTGGCATTTGAACAGAGAAAATACACATCAATCCGGAAGACAGCAGCAGCCTTTGGACTTCCCTATGCTACATTACATGGGCGGTTAAATGGTGCAGAATCCCGTGTAAAGGGGCATGTTGTACAACAGTTGTGTACACCAGCAGAAGAGAAGGCAATTATACGATGGATTTTAAAATTAGAGGAGTGGGGATTCCCTCCTCGAATTTTACATGTGAAGGAGGGTGTTGCCTTATTAAAAGGTACCGAGTGGAATGAAAAATCTGCAGTAGGGAAAAATTGGATTACTCGCTTTCTGGATCGTTACCCCTTTCTTGTTTCAAAGCTCAGCAGCCAGTTTGACAAAAAAAGAATCAAGGCTAGCAATCCTGAAATTATCCGAGATCACTTCAATAAGCTTTTACAGCTTAAGCGGCTTTACCAAATCACCGATGCTACAACCTACAATATGGATGAGAAGGGATTTAGGCAAGGGATTTCAGATCGAGCTAAGGTTATTTGCTTAAGACGTGGTCGAGGTATGACTGGTAAACTAGCAACAGATGGAAATCGAGAGATGATTACAGTGGTAGAAGCAATATCTGGAGAAGGCATTGTACTACCTCCTTTAATTATATATAAAGGTGCAGGACATTATATGGGCTGGTATCAATCTTTGAAAAATCCGGAAGTGGATTGTGATGGCTGGAAGTTTACTTACTCGAAAAAAGGTTGGACTAGTCATATGTTGGGGATGGAATGGATTAAACATTTTCATGAGGTAACAAAAGAAATAGTGATGGGTGGAGAATGGAGACTGCTAATCGTGGATGGTCATGGATCTCATATTACAGTTGAGTTTGTTGAATTCTGCCTTAGTGTTAACATCATTGCCTACTGTTTACCAGCACACTCTACTCATCTACTTCAACCACTCGATGTCGGATTATTTTCACCACTACAGAAAGCTTATGGGGTACAGGTTGATCGTCTTGTTCGGTTTGGGAATGTGGCAGTCACCAAAGGCAACTTTCTTCCTATGCTTATAATAGCACGAACTACAACATATACTAAGAAGAATATCCTCAGTGCATGGCGAGGAGCAGGTCTCATTCCATTTAATTCAAGACATGTCTTAGACAAGTTAACGCATGGACAAGCTCTGCCAAGAGCCCGTGCACCTGCCCCACCATCAGAACCCCCTACACCTCGTAATACAGCCGAGCTTCATCGACGAGTAAGACAGGCTACTCTTCGACTAAAATCCAAAGAAGCGGACCTTGATCGTGCAGATTTGGCAGACTTAATTCAGCAACTTGAGAAGTTTGGTATTGCTGCAGATAAGGACCGGGAGCTAGAGCGGAGAACACTACAGCAGTGGCAAGAGGCACAGAAGCTTGAAGCTAAAGTTGATCGGAGGGAGCTAGGAAGGTCTCATGGTCGGGTTATGGATGGAAAGACCCTCAAGGAGTTATATATTGAACGAGAGGCAATGGAAGCAAAAAAGAAGAAACGGCTGCAGAAGTCCTCTAAACAGCTCGGCAAACCTCTACAACCCAGCCCCCATCCCTTCCGCAAGCAATCTGGAAAACGTAAGGCAGTTTCATTTGTCACTATTTGTTCATCGGATGGGGAAGAGAGTATCAGTGGGGAAGAGCTTGATGAATGGGACAGTGATTTGGAAACTATTTCTATTACCTCGTCTAGTTCTATTTTATCTACTATTACACTCGCTACACCTGCTACAGGGCTCCCAGCTGGGTCAGAACGGCCTCAGACACCCCCCTCCCCTACCCCAGGGCCCTCCCTGACCTCCCATATTTCTTCTAAGGTCTATGTAACTAGATCTCGTATGTCCGGTAGATAGCCGAAAAATTGATCGGTTTCCCAGTGATGATCGGCATCCCCGTGAAGTATGGTAGTAACCCCCCCCCAAAAAAAAAAAAAAAAAAAAAAAAAATTGTACGCAATAATAGAACTATATGCAACCTAATCTTAACAACTCGATGGATTAGCAAAAAAGCAAGGAACCGAACACATCCTGCAAAGACCTCCACCCTTCCAAAAAGTTGTAAGCGGCCTCGAAAGTGGGAGGGTAAACAAAAAAGAGACGTCTTCGTGTACCATGACACACATACACATACACACGCTTTCATTCTTTCTTTCTTTCTCTGCCTCTCTCTGTGTGGCACAGTAATGGGAACGCACAAACAAAAAAAAAATAACACCTGGTAAAAAAAAAAAGATTATAATCCCAAACCCTAGAACACAAGTTAAGAAGATTAGAAACCGAAGGATTTTAGTAGTAAGTAGTATGGTGAATAAGGCCAGGATGATGACGATGCCAATGCCGAGTTGATGCGATAGCGCAGTAGAGAAGTAGGATATTTTGTGCCAAAAAGAGCATCAGTGACAGTAAGATCCGTGGTAGAAGTATAAATATATGTCAAGAATAAGGGCCGAGAAGACGTCCCGCGTCACTGGTAGGGGTGATGGACTGATAAACAAGTTCACTTTTTTTCTCGTCGTGCTACCGTACAGTTTGCTTCTCTAAGTTTCCATTCACCTGTTCATCTGCATGTGTGCCATTGACGAGCGAAGGCGGTGTTATCGCCATATCAACGGTGGCTGGTGATGTAGTTCTCTCCACTGTCGAGCCGTTCTCGCCTGTTCCAGCAGGGAGTAGAGGAGGGGAGTGATACTGTGGAGTTTGCAACTTGGGCGTGAGGGGGAGCAGTACACACTACCACCGTGTCAGTACCTTCAGAATCATAAAGCATTAGAAGTACGTTAAACCTACCCCGAGGCCATTCACGGCTACAGCAAGTACTGTTCCCGTAATATCCCAAGAAATATCCGCTATGTCAAAGGAATCAGGTGCACTTTTGCTGCTATCTGTATCCGTATCCACTTCATTATCGTCCATCCCACCCATCTCTACATCTCCATTCGTTTTTGGTACTGTTATTCCATGTGTATCTCCATTCGTCAATGTAGCGTTTTCCTGCTTGGTAGCCTTATACACATATGCTAAAAATCCATCTTCGGTTCTCCAAATAAACAGTCTCCTGTTCGAGCCTGTTGCGATATATTTCCCATCGGGACTAAACGACATGTTGCATACGCTTGAGTCATGTAGCAACTCAAGGAATACTGTAGGTGGTGTTGTATCTGATGTATTAACTGACCATAGCTTAATTACTGTATCCATATCGCTTCTGGACGCCAAGATACGGGCCTCCGAAGATATTTCGCCTGCCATTGAAACCAATGATTGGGGTGACCGTATTGGTTGCCATAAAAGCTGTGAGACTTGAGATCCATGAGCCTGAACGATGAAACTAGGTGTGACATTAGAGTGGCGCCAAATCTGCGTGCATGTCAGTACTGCTGCTACTCCACCGTCATAGATGTCCTTGGTTAGACATACAGCAATCCTTCCTCTTGCGTCCCCGGATGCGAGCCTCTCTCCAAACTCATCCCATGCTAGGGACAATATTCCGATTCCTTCTCCTTTAAACGTTTCTCTGATTCCTCCTGTCTTGGCTTCATATATAACGATATCTCCACCTATCCCGGCAGCCGCGAATGCTTCATCTCCTACCCAGGCGATGTCCTGAACCTCCTGTACTTCCTGCTTCTCTTCAAAGCCCGGAAGCATTTCCGCGGTACCCACATCCCATGCTAGTATACTACCGTCTAGGTATAACGTTAAGAGTATGGAAGACATTGTATTCCACCGCAGCTGAAGAATAGACAACAGTTTCCCAGGAAGGACCTCAATGGGTCCTCCTAACGGATTCCATAACTTAATCGTACCATCAAAAGTCGCTGTTGCCAGTATTGTACCATCATTTGACCATTGTACTGCGGTAATCTCTTGTTTCTTTGTTACACGGGACTCATGATCCAGTAACCTGAAGGATGGGGCGCCCGATCCTTCGGGTATCGACCATAACCTTGCCATTGAACTGCGAGCCCCAGATACTAGCTTCCCAGGCTCAATTGGGCTCCATGCAAGCGCGTTCACCTTTTGTTCCTCATTCGTCAGGACAAAAGCTTCAGCTGCCGTTATCTCTGTCACAGTTTCGACTTGCACTCCAATGCTATAACCGTTTGTTGTTGGACGAATCTCTTCAACTAGTGGCGACTGTCCACTTAACGTGTCAACCATAGTCTTGTCTCCGTCCACACCATCGGGCCTGTCTGCTGCAGTTGGTGCAACGTTTGGTGGGGCTCCCGTTTTCCTTCTTTTTTTCTTGTCAGGTACCACTGTTTTCTCTCCTCCACTCGATAATCCATTTGCTCCTTCTTCTACACGGCCGTGCTTCCGGGAATTGGTCACTGAGGGTGGCTGTTGTACTGCAGTCGCCACCGATGCTCGCTCATCATCCTCATCGTCATCGACTTCCATATTTCCATTTCCTGCACCAGCGGAGCCCACATGTCTTGAGTCCTTCGATGCCAAGGGAAAGAAAGGCTCCACCTCACTAACTGACTCTTTTCTTGTACCATCCTGTAATAGCCAAAACCCTCCAATTAGTTCTGGGGCCTCCGATTGATAAAGCGGCGATGCGATACTTCGAGGAATGGGACGCGCCTTGTTAATCTGCAATTGAAGGTCTCGATACAATAAACCTCGTTGAATCAAGTAAATTAAGCTGCCTTGTTTGATTTTCGGTCCGTACTGCTCATGATATGTTTCTGCTTTGGTTTCGCATTGGAATGCATAAATCGAATATGTGTAGCCTTAACGTATAACCCGTCAGAAATATTAATCTTCAAGAAATGCCGGCGAGAGTCAATAATCTAGGGAGAGCTGCACACGAACCGCATTCTTGGAGATATCTATAATTCAACACGGTAACTGTCAATGGCAGCCCTTACCCAGATGCGGAATACTGAGCCAGTGGATGAGATCTCTCCATGGGATAGAAGGGGAAGACTTACCTCCATATCAGGTAATTTACCTGCTCAGAGGTTAAAGGGTTGTTGGCCATCGGGGCATCCACTGTGGTTCCTGATGGTCCGGTGATTAAGACACTGTTGTGTTGAAGGGATTCTGCGATGAGGTTTGCAGAGGTTAAGCTTTCGCGCGCAACACACTGTGACTAGGGCCTCAAGCGTGATTAGCGTGAGCAACAGTGAGTTACGGGGATTGTTGTGACGACGGATTGTTTCTTCGATAAGGCGGGTTTTAGCAGCGGATGGATGAAATTAAGAATGTCCTCTGTGTGTGTGTGGGGGGGGGGGGGGGGTAGGGTGGGGGGGAGGAATGAATTCGAAAATGCCGATGCTAGCAAAAGCCTACTCTCGATTCCTGCTCCTTTTTCCCACTCACTGGGAGGGGGAGGGGGAGAGTTTGGGGGGGGGGGGGGGGGGTTAGGGTAATAGAACTATCGGGATTGGATATTGGGATGCTAGCTAAAGATTTATTGCAGCCGTGCCGAACGAACAAGTTGGGATCTCGGGAGTGTGTAGTTTGGTTGCGGTGACCAAGCAATGAAAAGCACAAAACAGCACAGCGGGAGAGCTGTGATTGTGAGGCGGGCTCGGGTTAATGAGAGGGGGCAACGAGCCTTGCACACAACAGAGAGCAGAGGGCAGAGAGCAGAGAGCAGAGAATCCCAGAGCTAGCAGTGGGCTCCCCCAAGCGGGCGTTTTTTTTCGTGGGTTGCAGTACAAGCCTGGGGTCGCGAGAGCGGGCTTCAGCAGTATAGAGCAGCTTGAAAGGAGGGCAAGCGATTGAGTGTCAAACCTCTTGCAGTGCAGGGAGAGAGTACAGTTCTCCGATAAACTGCAGCTCCCTGATGCAGACGTGCACCGTACTCGCAAGCACCCCTAGAGTCGAGCGGTTCGGTTGGCCTGGAGAGACGGAACCGACTGACTGACTGACTGACTACCTTTGACCTTTGAAAATCGCGGACGAGAGCACTGGGCCTAAGGCTGCGGGACTGAGACTCGGTTTGTGAGTAGCGGGCCGTTGACAGTATGACAGCTTGTGGGTACGCTTCAAAGAGACAGCTTGTGGGTGAATGCGAAGCAGGGGCAGGCAAGACAGTCCCAGAACTATAGTATACTAGGACAGGGTGCGAGGGGGCGCCAATGCCTCGCCCAGAGGGTGTAGATGTGTAAAGCCCGGTACTTGGACAGTGACAACAAGCAAGCAGCGTCCGACTGTTCAAACCGGGGCCTGGAGTAGGACCTGGAGTAGGACCTGGAGGTCTCTGACTGGAGTCGCACACGCCGAAGGGTGGTGTGCTGCGACAGCTACCTTACATATGGGTACCCTAAGGTGTAATATGGTGATTCCAGAACTCAGCTCAGCGTTCATCAGGACGCGGCCGGCCATGGGCACTGCACTGCTATACACCCAGCGGCCAGGTCACCATTTGCCCCGGCTTCATTCATCTGCATTTGGGCATATCTCAAGGCCCTGACCCAGTTGTTTGGGCGAAGTTGCACGCAGGTTATAAGCATTCCACGGAGAGTGAAGGCAGAGTTAGAGCAGAGTTAACTACACATTTCTCGGCCTTGGCATTGTACTGTAAGTTACGGTACTTTCCTACCCCCGAACACAGTCCCGTCCCCTGACCCAAATCAAAAGTGCAGTTCGGTATGATACTCTACAGGTTGGATGAAACAAGAACAGCAGAGAGTCGAGATTGCCTTTGCTGCCTGGGTACCAGGTTCCTCCTTCCTTCTGCAGCTGATTGAATCCACATGCGGAGATCGCCTGGATGGGTATGAATCGTTGAAGCAGACACCTACTTCTCTTGAGATTTCCTATGTGGAATCTACAGCCTAGACTTGGGACCCTTCCGGCTAAGTCATCATCAGCAGTCTTGACTGCTGCGTCGTCTCGAACCGACAGTATTCCACCGCCGTGGGTCCTGAGGAGGGAGAACACATCCCTGTAAAGTACATGTACCGTATGTGCTGCCGGCAAACCCCAGAGAACAGGCTTGCCCAACCCCATCGAAACCTCACAAGAGCACTAGATTGTCCATGCGGAAAGGGTGGCCACCATCGCTTCCCTGAGTTCCTTCTGGCCATGCAGGCAAAAGACGCATACAAGACCACATGACTACAAGACTACGTAGGTAGGTAGGTACAGTAGGTATTTTGTACTTGTACTGTTTACTGTACAGACTTGACTGCCCGCCCGCCCGTAATGCGCTATGTGGGGCAGGTTTGTTGTGAACAATGCTCCCAATGCTCCACCACATTCGCAGCTTTCAAATCAGTCGAAATCACCACTCGTAGAGGCACAGTACATCCAATGCCAGTTCGGCCTTAGGCACCTGCAAGCTCACGGCGGATTTCCGGCCGATGTGATACGGCTCGATGAGTGTCTGCAGCTGACTGATCGACTCAGGGCTGAGAATCGTTTTGTGGCCCTACTTCTCTGCGAGGACGGAGAATAAGAGAGGTGGCAAGCAAAGGAAAAAAGAAAGCAAAACCTCGAAATCAGTTTCGGGACTAGTAAACCAATAACGGGGTTTTTTTTGTCCCTGGCACTGGACTAACATCAATCGCGATTAGGCACGCAGAGGGCCGGCGGGCTCACCTGTGGGGAGGCACCAGCAACCAATCGCGCACCAGAAGAGAGAGTGAAAGGAACAGCAGAAACTGACCGACCGGCCAGCATTATATTCGGCGGCCCTTGCTCTGTTGCCCTTTCGACCGTCCAAAGAAAACCCCAGCTGGCACACCCAGCCTGTCGTCCACCTTTCTTCTCTAAACGTCTCTCCGTGCATTCGTATATCAACCGTTTTTATGCATATGCATAGCTACATAACATTCATACATTTGTTACCTTGCATATCATATATACTCTACCGTACCTACCTACCCCGCCGATGCTTGCTGCACTACGGTACTGGCACATACCTAAATCTGCTTCCTTGCATACCCAGCGATCACGGCGGAGTTCCAGGCTGAGCGTGCAGGGCTTTTTTTTTCTTCTATTTTCTGGCTAATCGTCGTAATCCCAAGCAATATTAATCGCCGGACTGGTTGTGTTGCGGCGTTACGTTACTCTCCTATATCCCACAGCAGTCGAGAAATTTTCGCGGAAACGCCACCCCCAACCGCTGAAAGCTTCCTTTCGGTGGCCGCCTAATCACGGGCACGAGACTACCTAATCACTACGGCTTCTGCCCCCAGCAACATAAAGAACAGTGCCGGAGTGAACCTAGAAGCACTGACAACCAACTGACAAGCTGTCTTCCGATCTACCAGACAACGCCCATCACTCAAGCTGCCTCGATTCAGATCGACCATGCCTCCGCGGTTTAATATACCCCCCTTAACCAGAACTTGCCTTTTATCGTCGATATCCCTCACTGTGCTGTACGGAATACTTAAATACAACCAATTAATCCATAGCACCCCAGACAATGCCACACACCCGCAGGGATACACAATTCCATCTCTTACCATCGTCCCAGGGCTATCGATAATCTACCCATGGGTCTTTGCTATCGCCACACTGGTTGAGGCTAACATCTTCACGTTGGCAATAACATTGTCTACTCTGTTCTATGGGGGGAAATATCTAGAGCGGGCATGGGGATCAAAGGAGTTTGGAAAGTTCCTTCTAGTGGTCAGCGTGGTGCCCAATTTCGTGGCCTTCACGTTGTTCAATTTGTGGTACGTGCTTACGGGAAGCACTCGGTTTACGTAGGGATGCCCTCTCTTCAAGACGGTTGTTGATGCATGCTAAAGTAACTGAGGATAGATTCGTGACAGTCTGTGGTGGAATAGCTCTTCAGGCAGGATACCTTGTTGCTTTCAAGCAGCTTGTCCCTGAGCATACCGTCACTATATTCAAGGGCGTTGTAAAGATCCGAGTGAAGGTATGGGTTCATGTATTTGATAATTCTATAAAGATACCAACTGATATCCCATCAAGCACTTTCCGGCCCTCTTCTTGCTTATTAACCTCATATCATGGCCAATATTCCGCACCGATGTTTCCATGATCCTTGCTTTCCTCGGCTTTTTTAGTTCCTGGACATACCTTCGCTTCTTCAAAGCGTCATATATCGACCTTGGGTCTGCCGAGCCCCCTAAGATCAAGGGTGACGCCTCCGAGACGTTTTCTCTTGCTAATTTCTTCCCGGACCCAATCCATCGGCCCGTCGCCATTGCCTCCGACGTCGTCTACAACTTCCTGATTACACTTAAGATCTGTACCCCCTTCTCGGAGGAGGACATCTCAGCAAGCAATATTCGCCATAATGGAGCTGGTGGAGACGTTGGACTGAGCTCAATATTCATCAGTGGTGGAGGAGGTCCGCCAGGCGGAAGGGGAATTGGAGGAAGTACAAGGGCAGAAGCGGAGCGGAGACGAGCAATGGCGTTGAAGGCATTGGATCAGAGGCTACATGCGGCTAGCAGCAAGGCTACATCGACTGTGCCAGCTATGCCCACAACGGTGAATGCGGGGAGCAGTTCCAGCGGAAGCAATGGCTTAGGTGAAACTAAGTTTGATAACCACAGCTGATGAGCTTCGTTGTTGGAGGTGCTAGGCTGGGGTAAAACCGAGAGAAGGAAACGAAATCACGATCTAATACACTGATAGGGTGGGTGTACTTTTGTTTTGTTCTACCCTCTTTACTTGACATCCGAGCGGATATGTCTGGTTCTTCTCTAGCTTTTGTTGTAAACTTTGGATTCTTTCGTTGTAGATATCCCTTTTCTGTGTTGTTTATTACCCGTGCTGCTTGAGATATGAAAGCAGATCCTAATCTATTTATAATAAATGACTCCGTATATTTACCTAATAGGTTTCTTACTCACGTGTTCAGGCGAAGCAAAGAGATTTTATTTGAAACCGTTAGCGGCGACTGGAAACCTGCTGCTAGTCAGAGTAGGCGCCGAGACTGAGTTTTAGCCTACAACCAGACTAGCTAACCATAAGATCCTCACAGTAGACGACGTCACCAATATTTCAAACCATTTAAGCCAACCTCACCTCGGCCCACCATGCCATCCATCCTCCCACCTTATCCCTCCCCTTGGG
Organism: Terfezia claveryi; assembly: GCA_015179025.1. Classification (NCBI taxonomy): domain Eukaryota; kingdom Fungi; phylum Ascomycota; class Pezizomycetes; order Pezizales; family Pezizaceae; genus Terfezia; species Terfezia claveryi. Next base: position 270,168 of record WHUX01000019.1, on the reverse strand, counting down.
ATCCCTCCACCGTTACCGTCCCTAGAGACGCCAACCCCGTACCCCGCCAAACCCGGTATTATTACTTCGCCTACGGCTCCAACCTCTGGCTCGAACAGATGCACCACCGATGCTCCCAGTACAGCTACATCGGTAGAGGCGTCTTACGAGGGTACAACTGGGTGATCAGTAAGCGTGGCTACGCAAATATAATCGCGTCAGGCGACGAAACCGAGGAAGAAGATGCCGAGGAGCTAGATACTTATGGAGTAGTGTATACCCTGACTAAGAGCGATATGGCGGTATTGGATATATATGAGGGAGTGGATATAAAGCCTGTTCCGGCGTATGTGAAGGTTACTATGGATATTGAGATGCATGAGAAGGGTGAGGGGGTGGAGTTACCGTGCTTGGTGTATGTTGACCCGCGGACAGATCTGGGAAATGTCCATGAGGAGTATATTGGGAGAATTAATCGCGGATTGGAGGATGCGGGGTTGCCGGAGACGTGGGTGGAGAAGGTGATCAGGAAGTGGATCCCGAAAGGGGTAGGCGTGGAAGAGTTGAAGGAGAAGAGTGAGAGTGAGATTGAGGAGAAGGATGTTGGTGAGAGAAAGGGTGTGGGGATGAAGGCGAAGGTAAAGCATTGGGTGCCTACGGAGGTTTAATGGACGCGGGAGGGTGAGATGAGAGGGATTGGAGTGCTAGTAGTCTTGAAAGCTCTAACAGGGAGCTGGGGGGCCGGAGAGGAGGGGGTGGTCATACCCATGATGTATTACCTTGAAAGCTTAAATCTTTGATTTATTTAAATGCTGAGACCCCTATCCCAGATCTACCTCCACTCCTCAACTTCCTCCGATCTATCACCGGCTCTGCCCCTCTCTCTAGCTTTGCATGCATGGATTCGTTTAGTGACCTCACCAACATCCCGGACTTCCAGGTACAAAAAAACGAGTGTAGAACCCAGTGTAGAGCATTCGACAATAATAATCGTAGATAGTGCTTGTTGCCACCTATCCTATCTGCTTGTTTCCGAGCTAAAAGATTGCAATGGTGGGCGACATTTGGTTGATAGTGTAAGTATAGTCTGGAGGTAAACCCCGTGAATTGCTTCTAACATTTGTATTGGCCACTAACAAGCTGATGATATCAGGGTAATTCACAGCCTAAATTCCAAACACCAACCAAACCCCCAAACCCAGAACCCAAATATCATCCACTCTGTGCCTGGCATAAAGCCTGCACGATAACCCTAGCCCCCACTCCACCAGCTCCCTCATCTCCATCCCCTTCCTCTCCTGCCTCTTTATCCCAGCCACTATTTGCGCCCAATCAGACAGCTCCCCCTTCTCCACATCTCCATCCACAAATAGATGGCGATGGTATTTCACGTAATTCGGCCACACCACATTCTCAATGTACCCTGGTGGGTCCTCGAAGAAACCCTCGACGGTAACATACGTCATCCGGATCTTTCTGCGGGAAACCGCGTGGGCGAGGGTAGTATGTAGGAGGAGGCGAGCGTCGAGGAGGGAGAGCAGTGGGGAGAGTTCTTCAGTATGTGGTGTTTCGTTGAAATAGAGGAGGAATCCTTCAAGTATAAGAATATGGATCCTTTGTGCACTATTTCCAAGTTCTTTTAAATTCTCTAACTCATCTAATATCCTCCCCCTAATTTCATTCACCTCTCCCTGTGAAACTCTTTCTGGCCCAACCGAATTTTCCGCCTCAATAGCTTTAATTCCCAATTCATCCAAAATCCTCGCATGGTCTTCCGGCCCCACACACCCCTCATCCCGAAACTTTTTCAGACAGCATTTCAGCTTGTCAAAGTCAATTGCCTCTGGGCAATCCCAGTCCCTCTGTTCTTCATATTCACCAGGTGTATCTTCTTTGGGAATACGCCTGATTGGAATTTTGGTTTCTGGGAAGTAAAAGTCGTCTTGGTGGAGGATGGTGGTGGAGATGGATATGGGGGTGCCAGTAGTATGGGTACGAGGAGTGAATGTTAGGCCATCGAAGATGCGGAGGAGGAGTCGGGAGAGGGTGGTTTTGCCCGAGGCGGTGGGGCCGGAGATGGAGATGACGTAGGTTGGCATTGAGTGGTAGCTGTTGAAAAGCACGTGAGTTCACATATGTCGGCCACTCATGTCATTGCGGCTACTCAGGTCATACAATGACATTCATTAACATATGTCATGTCTGCCACTCATGTCATTGCGGCTACTCAGGTCATACAATGACATTCATTAACATATGTCATGTCTGCCACCGATGTCATGTCGGTCACTCATGTTATTGCGACACTCACTCACGTATCTCCAGCATTTCCTGCTTTCCAGCAATACTCCTTTAGCATTATCCCTTAAGTGTATATAGAGCTGGCCTGACTGCCTCTTCTTTAGAGGTTAAGTGATAAGCAACTCATACGTTCTCGTACAGCTCATACGTTCTCATACTGGTGAAGTGACTCTTCGTTGATCATTAGCTATCTTATCCGCTCGCTAGTGTTGCTACTCCTACAAGGTCATTCCAACAGGTTATGACCCCCGGCGCACGTGCAAGATAGTATTCACCACAACTCCTCTACACGAGAACTCCATCCACAACTCCTCTATCTCCATAACGAACTCCTCTCTACGAGAACTTTATAACGATCTTCTTTAACATGGAAGAAACATCACCCGCAACGATTGTTGCTGGCAGCTCTCAAAATCGGGTTGCACTCGCAACGACTTCGGCCCCTGCAACGACTCCTACCACAATCTCTCTTCCTCCTATCATGTCTCCCTTTCCTTCAGCTGTAAGTTCTAGGTCTTTTGCTCTCTCAAAAGACTTTCACCCTGAAGTTAAGCTCAATGGTATTGAGCCTCTCGAGGGGTTTAAGAACTATGAGAACTGGGCAGCACAGATGACCATGGTTTTTTATACCATAAATGTATTGGATATCGTTGTTGATGGTGTTCATCCCGATCCAAATGCATCTTCAGTTGAACAGGAGGGGTTCTTGTCTCTTTCAAAACAGGCAATGCTAATCCTTATTCGAGTTATTAGCAACCCTTTTCTGAATAAGGTGTCTAAATACAGATCACCTCATGATATTTGGAAGTACTTAAGAGAGACTTGTTTTAAAGACACTGCTTTTTCATTTGTTCACTAAGTCGCTTGCCTCGGTGTTCTTTTCTCTGGGAAACTTGAAAAAGGCAAGCCTATATCAGAATTTTTAGATAAATTTGACAGTCAATGGAACAGGGTCTATCAAATGGCAACCGGTCCTGATGAGTATAGGCAAATGCTCAGAAAATTCCTAGAAGCAGATAAGGTAAAGCGGGATTTCTTATTGGCGGCTTTAAGCCATGAGTATCCCAATCCGGTGGATAATTTGACTACCAAAGCTAATCTGACATATACAGAAGTCAGACATCATTTTCTGGGACTCGCATCCAATAATCAATTGGATCTCTCAGTTAACCCACCTAACGCAGCTCTGTTAACTCAGGCTCGTGGTCCTAAGAAAGACCGAAAACGCCCTTCGGGCACAAAAGAGCAGAATAGTGAGAAGACCTGCACTTACTGCAAGAAACATGAAGGAATCTCCAACGGCCATAACTGGCAAGAATGCCGAAAACTCAAGCGAGATCAAGCTCGCAAGCAGGATAAGGCAAACAAGGACAATGCTGGCAACAACCAGCAACCTAACCAAGGTCTTATTACAACCGCTCTTGTTACTGATGCCATGGACGTTGATCTCGCTCATGTCAGTACAAATTCATACTCCTGGAAGCTTGATACATGTGCAACAGCTCATATGACCTCTGATATAGGACGATTTGAGCACTTACAGCAGAGTTCTGGAACTGTGAATGTCGGAGGGAATAACTCTCTCTCTGTGGAAGGAATTGGCTCAGTCTTACTGAATTGCCTTCTTCCAAATAATGTTCACAGAATCGTTCGTCTTACTGCCATGCTTTACGTTCCTTTACTAGGTCATTCGCTTGTTTCATGGAATGTATTAAGGAATAAGGGATTTATGATGAAAGCGTATGGCAATAAGATTGTTGTGTTACGTTCTGCTTGTTGTTCTGCCAATTCTGTGTCTTCCGACAATTCTATGTTTTCAGGCAATTCTACTATTACTTCTGAGGAAGAAACCGAGCAACCTGTATTTATGGCCGAATTCAAAGGCAATCTCCCCTTTATTATCGAACATACAAACAGCTCGTTGCTTGCCTCTAATCAGGCCTCCGGAACCTCCTCCAAAAGAGCCCTCGAAACTGCAACGGAAGCCACTAAACAAGCCAAAAAGCCCAAAACGCAGGCAATACATTCTTATGATTTTTGGCACAGATCTCTAGCTCATTCGAGCAAAATGACTCACAAGGCATATATGGACGGATCGCTCCTACCCCCTATGCCTGCTGAATTCTTCTGCAGATCTTGTATTATGGCTAAATCCGTGAACGCAGTCCCACAGAGCCTTACTCAAGGCAGATCCACTCGCCCTTTCCAGCTGATATACAGCGATCTGAGTGGAAAGCAATCTATACCTTCCTACGGAAACTCACAATATTACATTACTTTTATTGATGATTTTACCAGGATGGGTTGGATATACTTCTTAAAGAACAAATCTCCGGATGCTCAACAGATCATTCAGGAATATATTACCCTCATGGAAAGGCAGTATAATACCACTGTCTTAAGCATGATTACTGACAATGGTGGAGAGTATATAGAAGCTGACAAATATCTAAGAATTAAGGGGATTCAGCATATCTATACACCTCCATATTCCCATCAGTCAAATGGGGTCCCAGAGCGCTATAATAGGACAATACAGACAATGGTCCGCAGCATGCTAATTGACCTAAACCCAGCTAACGGTATCTCTGCAGAAGCTGGCAGCTCTGCAGACCCGCGCCTTTGGGCAGAAGCATGTCTAGCCGCCGTCTACATCCGTAATCGCTTACCCCATTCTCAGCTTCCTCAGAGAAAAACCCCCTTTGAGATGCTGCATAATGTACAACCTTCTATTGCTCACCTCAAGCCCTTTGGCAGCATCTGCTACATCCATATACCTGTAGAACGCAGGCTTCCTGGAAGCAAGCTCCAGCCAAGGGCTGAAACAGCAATATTCGTTGGTTATACAGAATCCCCGTCCATTTATAGGGTCCAGCTAGCTAATAAGCATATATTTACCGTTAAGGCATCCAACTGCACATTCGCTGAGCACATACCAGCGAATCGAGCTGAGCATATACCAGCGAGTCGAGCTGAGCAATTAGAGCACATACCAGCGAATCGAGCTGAGCATATACCAGCGAGTCGAGCTGAGCAATTAGAGCACATACCAGCGAGTCAAGCTGAGCAATTTCCAGCTAATCGAGCTGAGCAAACATCAGCTAAATTACCTCAACTCGAGCCTACCAAATCCACTGAATCCACCAAATCCACTGAATCCACCAAATCCACTGAATCCACTAATGTGCATACATTGCTTGCAACCGCTCTTGCGGTTAATGAGACTGAACCTAGGACGTTCAAGCAAGCAACCGAGTGCGCAGACTCTCCACGATGGTATAAGGCCATGCAGGAAGAGCTTGAAACTCTGACGGATCAGTCTGTTTGGACGGTTGTGCCCCTACCTCCTCCAAGGCACAATATCGTAGGCTGCAAATGGGTCTACAAGATTAAGAGGGATTCAGCAGGCAACATAAGCCGCTACAAAGCAAGGCTTGTTGCTCAAGGGTTTTCTCAGCAACCGGGGACGGATTTTGACGAGATCTTCTCTCTTGTTGTGAGGTATGATTCATTGAGATTACTGATTGCTCTATCAGTTTCTCTTAGCTGGCCGCAACCTGATCAGCTTGATATTAAAGGAGCTTTTCTATATGGTTCTCTAAACGAGGAAATCTATATGAAGCTTCCTCCTGGGTTTGCAGAACTAAGACCTTCTGCTAACGAACAACCAGGGCAATGTGCACGTCTTCACAGGTCAATATACGGCCTTAAGCAGTCACCGAGACAATGGTATCAGAGGTTGACCGGCTTCCTTTTACCACTTGGATACGTGACAGCAAACTTTGATCCATGTATACTAATACATGTCAAACTACAAGTGATTATCACCATATATGTGGACGATATCACTCTTGCGGGTCCCAACAGCTTAGAAAGGGAAAAATTGAAAAATTCCCTTAAGGAGGAGTTCAATCTCAGCGATCTCGGTCCTCTAAGCTGGCTACTGGGCATCCAGATCGAATGGCATATTGACTGTGTTACCCTCTCACAGCAAGCATATATTGACTAATTGCTCTAAAATTTGGACTGCAGGATTGCAACCCGGTCTCTCTTCCCATGGATCCCAGCAGATTGAAGAATTTGCTAAAGGCCCGTGAGGGAGACGACCTTGCTGATTCCTCTAACTATAGGCAGATAATTGGCTCTCTTATGTACCTAGTGATTGGTACCAGGCCTGATCTTGCCTTCACCGTTTCTTCTCTCTCTTAGTTCTCGTCAGAGCCCACAAGATCCATATGGGGGTGTTAAAACAGACCCTTCGTTACCTTAAGGGAACGAGAAATCTGACACTCACCTACAGGAAACCCATTACTGTGAATTTATCGGCTATTCTGACTCAGACTTTGCTGGTGATAGAAATGACAGGAAATCCACCACGGGAAACATATTTCAGATTGCTGGCAATACAATCTGTTGGAGATCGGTAAAGCAACGTTGTGTTTCAACCTCTACGGTCGAGGCTGAATACATCGCTCTTTCTACCTCTTCCAAACAGCTAATTTGGTTGCAGAATACACTGAAAGAACTCCATGTTGTGATTCCTTCTGCTTTAAATGCTGACAATAACGGGACTATTGATCTTACAGACAATCCCCGTATCAGTGACAAAAGCAAACATATAGACGTTGCCTACCACTACATCAGAGATCTTGTGGAAACTGGCAAAATCAACGTCTTATGGATACCAGGTAACAGCAACTTAGCTGATATCTGCACAAAGCCGCTGCCACGGCCTCATTTTCTTACTCTAAGGGAACAAATAATGCGAACATCTTGATTAGCACTCTTTTCACCTGCTTTTTCCTACTGGGTTTTGAGGTTTTTAACGAGACTAATCATGTTCGTCTTGCTATTCAGCAGTATCTGCTGAGGAGGGGTGTTGAAAAGCACGTGAGTTCACATATGTCGGCCACTCATGTCATTGCGGCTACTCAGGTCATACAATGACATTCATTAACATATGTCATGTCTGCCACTCATGTCATTGCGGCTACTCAGGTCATACAATGACATTCATTAACATATGTCATGTCTGCCACCGATGTCATGTCGGTCACTCATGTTATTGCGACACTCACTCACGTATCTCTAGCATTTCCTGCTTTCCAGCAATACTCCTTTAGCATTATCCCTTAAGTGTATATAGAGCTGGCCTGACTGCCTCTTCTTTAGAGGTTAAGTGATAAGCAACTCATACGTTCTCGTACAGCTCATACGTTCTCATACTAGTGAAGTGACTCTTCGTTGATCATTAGCTATCTTATCCGCTCGCTAGTGTTGCTACTCCTACAAGGTCATTCCAACAGTAGCAAGTCTTAGCTTGGGGCTTGGCAAGGTCATATGTAGCAGTCACGAGAACATGACCATACTCAACATGTCTCCAAAGAACTCAGGTTTAAATCAGTCAGTTACTGCCAGTACAGTTTGTCAAGTTAATAACAACCTTTAGTCTGGTTGGCAGAACCTCTCATAGAGAGAATAACCTTCTGCTTCAGCAAAGATATATCATATAGATCTTGCTTTAATCATATGCAGTAAACCAGAAGTAATATAAAGAACGTTATATGTAAGTAGTCTGATTGGCACAAGCCGACGAGTTTGACTACATGTACATAAGTCTAATCAAGAGTCAATGTCAGATGACGATCACATGTTTCATTTCATAAGCTTACCGATTGGGCAATATCCAAGTTGATAACCAGATAATACGTATCGAGAATTTTGGGAAAATAGGTAAAGAAGCTTCAGGACGATGAATCATTATTCTTCTCGGAGATGAACACATATGGAAAATGAGTGGACATCTGTAAATCGTCCACTCAAAAATCCCGACTGTGATTCACTAAGTCTCATATTTCCCCAAAAACAAAACTAACCCAAAAGTGCTAAGGCAGGTTCAGAGTAATACATCAAAGAGGAAGCAGCCAGAACCAACATTACGTATCTGAGACAGGGCATCATTTCTTCCACCCGTCTCCGATTGCAGAAAGTCTAAATCAGCTGCATGGAGTTACGTAGAGCTATAGGCAGGCAGACGGATGCAGCTCCCCGACGGCAAGTTGCAGCTCGAAATCATAATCCCCAGACTATGAGAGCCGGGGCTTATGGCCAACAACAAGAGTTGAGGTCCTAGCCTTCTCCGCTGCGGGAGTTGAGTCAAGGTGGGTGTTAAGACTCAACTGATGGCCTGACGCTTCCTGGGCCAAATATGAAATTGTTGATCAAAGTCTTCACAGCAACTGGAGCTCTAGCGGAAAATCCGATAAGAGTAATGGCATACTCGTCCCCACAATCGTGGTCGCAGAATCTCCAATGGAAATTTTGAAATTACTATTAGCTCTTAGTTGCATTTCTCTTCATGAAATTGTGGGAATACAGCAAGGCAGGTTAGTGATCTCCTGTAGTACCCCCCTAGGGTTCTATGGCCATGATAACAGAAAGGAAGTTAGCCTGAACACAGGTATGGCGATCGAAAACTGGAATAACTAGCATCTGCTGATGGTGAATCAGATGAAATATGACAACCAGACTTGGAATATGAGGGAAGGCAACAGTGGCTTCCAACATTGATATCTGTCGCAACCTTTCCCGTACCACGGTCTTCGGTGAAACATTTTCACCCAAACTGATCATGCCAGCTGGCTGGACATGGACAGATCTAATGAAGTATTAACCTGATGGGTAGATAGATCAACGATTCAAATGTGCAATACCTCATACGGCCCAGCGCTCATGGACATCGATAGCGAGACTCCCGTTGTAAGCAAGATTAACCAGACTATGAACTATACGGCGCCCAAGTCACCTGACAATGATCTCCGAGTTTCAAATGCGATTTCCTTTGGTTCTAACGGCAAGGCTGCCCCGCAGCTACAGTGGAAATGGGGTTCAGACTTGTTTTTGTCGACGTATACAATTATATATGAGAACGCTAACCAACAACCAGTCGCAGGATTTACAATTGGCATACAGCTACTTGCAGCAGATTTAGAGCCTGGTAAATAAATTGGGTCACAAGGCATTAATCGATGTGTTAACAAAAGCATTGGAGAAGTAGTGGCGTGCATTGCACATGATCATTGGGTATACAAACATTCAAATGATCGTGATTGTCTTCGTCGATAGACCACATTTAAATTGTTCCCACTTCCTCTTTCCTCCGATTTTATATTTGGAATTGCAGTTTATACCCAACCAATACCAGTGGTCTACTTTATCACAAGCATCAAGCCTTAAACACCTGTACCAACAATAGCCATGGAAACCCACCTATCATGGATCATTGTCTTCCACCGCGCATTACCACACTGGTCCATGCACCAACAGCTCGCTTCTCACACGTCTCAGGCCCCATGCAGAATGAATGATTATATACATGGTTGCTTCCATGCATGCACCTCTTGGATACATGCACCTACAGTACAGTTGCCAAGCTCAAGTCCCTTCCCCAGTTCCACCTTCACTCTAACCCCTTGGTCGTTACAACGGCCATATATTCAATCTATCTAGTCTGCCCAAACAAACATTCTTACCGTCACACATGAAAAGGCCGTGCCTGCGCAGCCTTGGTTGCTTGCGGGGATATCAATGATATCCCCTTAGAGCGTGTGGGTAAGGGACGGGGCGGGGATTACGATCATCCTGATGCGCTGTCAGATGCAAGTAATACGTTGCTCGACTCTTGGATACTATGATGGGAGGAATCGAGTTAGAGTTATCGTAAACCTGTGGTACCCCAGAAGAGAAGAAAAGAGAAAAACGTGACTGCAATGCAGATAAGGAAAATGAAAAGGGAACAGGTATTGTCATATCAGGGAGCATCAAACCCCGGCCACCTCTAACGTTCGCCCCACTTCACGAGAGGGGGATTTTTTCTTACAGCCTTCTGCTTGTTGGGGAGATGCACAAATAACATCACAGCCCTCATACTACCGTAGCTAATGACAATAGCCCCACCATCTTTCTTTAGACAATTATCGTCAAATAAATCTAAACCATAATTTAAGGGTTCCAGACTCCGCATACATAGTCTGGTTCCGCATACATACTCCCTAATAGAAAGTTCATAACTTCTTGGTAGTTACAAAATTGTTGCACTTATCCTTATGCCTTACGTGCTACATAGATTCGGATCGCCTTTCGGACCCGAGGCCTCTACACCAAATATCGATTTCCTGTTGTACAATCATACAGGCCCACCGCTTTAGCGAGCCTGAGAATGATATACAGTTCCTGGAAAAAATGAAACGTTCAGCCGGTCCATCCCGCCACCGTGCGCACGGCATCTATCTGTGCGGCTTTTGTTTCACCACCCTCTCCAACCGAATGCACGGGGAATAGCACCGCACGTGCGCCTCAGACACTAGCTAAGAGATGGGGTGGTACAAGCAACATTGTGATCTCATATTCAATTATTCGGTCTTGGCAGCACGGGATCGAGAATAAGCATAGAGACGCCAAGACCACCAGAAGAAGTTGCTGACTACAAAGGGGCATGCCATGTTCGTATTTCTCTCACTTCTGAATCTGCTGCATAGACACAGGATGACGGCTTGTGAAAATCACAAGGCTCAGGGCCCCAACACCTTAGTCTGGTTGGCACAACACCCTCCACTACCAACACCTCTCCCCAAACCACTCCTGCATCTGCAGTCGGACGGAACGCCACTTGAGCTTGCTGGAGATGCAGCTCTATTTGCTTTTATATTATATATCTGCCGCAACTGATTGTGTCGTGGCCCCCACCTGCCTGGATCAATACCGGGTAGAATATTGTCTTCGCCACGCTAAAACCATAATCTACCTCTGTTCCTCAACAGGAAATCATCATTTATCCGCGCCAATATCTAGTCTTCGCATAAAATATTACATCTAACCCATTATTACGTTAGTTGCTCTGCAATGGGTAAGCAATGCCAAAGAACACTCGGCCTCTTTAGTCGTTGATGATGGGCTGCTGTGAGAGGGGCCGGGTAGTCACGTTACACGAAAACCCGAAGCAAAGTGGAAATTGTTACTATGTATGGTGGGGATTAAGTCAATCAAATACTAAAATAAGAGGTATAGTTACCCTGAAGATACTTTCCAATGTTGAGCGATTGTGATCGAAAAAAGCAAATGATGTCTACCAGACTAATATGATGGCGACTTCCTTGGGTTAGGGTAATCACAGAGGGCCGGAATCAGGTAGACACGCCCCCCCCTCCAGATCACATCATACGGCTGCCACAGCATATATTGTTTATATATATGAAATGATCAGCGTTGCTGTTAATGCCCTGGCATATTCCACTGTATAAATTGAGCAAAATGTATTCGAGAACGCTGAGCACTTTCCCTGTCGTAGAGGACTGTAGACTGCAAAAACCGGGTATCGTGATCTGGTGCGGCAGTGAATATCACGTTGTAATCAAGTATTCTCCCAGCGGCAAGTGCCGGGCAGAGAAACTGCCGGGTGAAGTAGAACTGTGTAACCAGCTGAATATGTAGAAGTCATTGAAACTTCTTCCTGCATCTACGGGTCTAACCGCATCCCATCTAAGTCACATCCTCATAAGCCTGAATGTTATATGACTCCTCCACCCACATGGGCTCGCTCGTAGAATATTATTGTCGCATGGATTCTAGTATAGGTTTGCTGACTTGGCAACTTCCATTTCCAAAAATTTCATGGGCTGGCGATGTCTCAAGCATCCTTGGAAAGGCCTGTTATTTGGCATGCCGGGCCGAATGAAGAGCCCCGTTTGCAGCGCAAGCCAGCGCCACATAGCTAGGTTGAAGCCCCCACACCTAGGTAGAGTGTTTGCTCCCGCTTCTTGGGCTTACCTGCATTCGCCGGCAAGCAATCATGCTGGTAACCCCAGTTGTAACACTGCTGATTGCCTCGAAATCTAAAGCGGGTACGTTTGGGATATATATGGCACAATGTGCCTGTTGCAAAAAGAGATTCTCATGCGTGGAGCCGATCTGCCATACCCTTCCTAAATGGTATCTTGGATCAAGGTGCATGAGCATTTCCTGCAAAGGGTTGATATACTTTTTACATCGTTGTTGCTGTCAAAGGATGCGAGGTCTCTAAGCTGACATCAAAGAGCCACAGGCACGAGGAGACTACGATACAGCAGCCAGTAGTTAGAACGAGTCTAAATAAATTACATCACAGGGAGGAAAATCAAGCTGATGACTTAAACTACGATCACCCCCCTTCGATGATTATTAGGATTTCATTTTCTACCACACATCGAACTTTCACTCACCCGAAAATAGCGCATGGGGAATAACTAACCTTACAGAAATTCAAGAAGTGTTGCTGCTTTTTTGAAAATCGCGGGGTTGCGTCCCAATTCTGATCTTCCTATGATCGTGCGGCAGGCAGCCATTGGGACCAAGGCTGGTATGCACGCATGTGTTTGTGTTTGTGATATTGGCTTAAAGAAGAAAAACAAGAAAACAAGAAAGTACAAAACTGCGGAGGGTCTGGCAAGCGCGGAAATAAAACTGCAACGCATGTTGGAGGATGGGGTGGAGGTTGACCCTATGGGTCATTTATTTCTACTTGACACAGAGGCCATATAGGCAAGTCGCGACTTGCCAAACGACCATAAACACAGTTCCCGCAAAGATCCTTATGTACGAGTGCGGATGAGGTGGGTTGCTGCTGTGCTGCAGTTCTGCGGAGGTGTCAGAACGGCTGTTGGAGTACCTCCACTTGAGCAGATGCTTTGTATCACAAGTCTGTACTCTACTTACACCAATGCCAGCCCGGGATGGGCGCAGTCGCAACGCAACGCAATGTTCCGGCTAGCTGGGAACAATAAGCAACGCCAGGCGTGGCCGACGATTTTATGAATAATCCACCCATCATGGGAGCTTGCATTCACGCCCCTGCGTCCCCTAACCCTTAGCGCGGCCTATACACCCGACCCACAATTCCCGTCATGTACCTAGGCGTAATTTATTTGCTTTTTTCTCCGGCAGGACCTCATATGCATCAGTGGTGCTGCTGTTGAGAACGCCAAATCTGAGTTGCGACCCTGGTAAGTGCATGGGCGGAGAAGGCGAGTGGTTGACGGTGAGGGTGATTTCCTCTTACGCTTACGTAGTGACTTTTCTAATTAGCCATGGCGATTGAGGTTAAGTGTTGGAAGGGTCGCCATGACGAGCCACACGGGGTTGAGGAGAGCAAATCTAAGTAGCCTTCATACTAGCCTCTTCTGCGAGCGATAAAAATCCGCAGATGCACACATATTTGTAAATGAGTACTCCGGAACTATCGGAGTTCCCGGTATTCGTTCCCTCCGCAGCTAAGTCAGGTTCTAGGTAGGTGTCCACAGAGCTTGGCGTGCGTCCACAACTACCAGCAGCAGAAATCGGTTCCAATCTGGAATTTGAGGGCAAAAGAAGTGCGCCCGTCGCTGGGTTTGGGGGGGGGGGGGGGGGTATGCAAAGGAAAAAAGCGGCTTCCCTCCTTCTGGTGAAGCACTATCCCTCTCTGATCTGCAACCTCCAAAGCTCCGAAGCTTGCTCAGCCAGTGGCATGCTCATGAGCGACGACTCGAGGGGTGGGCCATCCCCTCCGCTGGACAGGTAAGGCACGAGACAAAAAAAGAAACAATGTACAGCAAGAGAATCTGGCTGCGCCCAGGCCCGATTATGTAATTGTCGGGACATATACGACTCTTCAGCATTCACACCGTCCCATAATTGCGGCAGGATGTAGGGTTCGTTTTAGACTTTTTTACCCGCGGTTCGGGTGCTGTCAGCAGAGAACGTTGCGGTCAGCCAAAGCTTGGAGGCAGGGCGTGGCCTGGGCTGCAGCGAAGGCCCCTCCCGCTTAACTGTTTGAGCTTAAGCCCGGCTCCAGCTCTCTCCCAGCGGCCGCCCTCCACACGCAAAACATCCTTCCCCAGGACTAGAGCCTTTAGAGTTCGCCGTGTGGGCCACCACTTGGCTCCACGCTTCCCAGTGCCCCGGCGGCAAAAATGGCACCCTTTCATCTTTCGCTTCATCCCGGAGCCCCATCCAAATGCACTGACTAGGGGGCACTAGCAGCGCTGAGGGCAGAATAATGACTAGGTAGGACAATGAGGTATCGAGAGGTATCCCAGCTCCAGTTTCCAGTAAACTAGAGAATTGTCGCAGCAGGACTGGAACTTGCCTGGTGGCTGCCTGGTGGCTGCCAGATGCTGTGCCCGCCTCCATTGCTCTCCTATTCGAATTCAAACGGAACTCTACTCACCGGCCACCCGCTGCACCTGCACCGCACCACAACCGCAGCGCAACGCACGATACAATCTACGCAAGCCCTTGTTGTAGTCTAGTCCCGACGGCGGCTTCTTCCCTCAGCTCCCTGCCCTGCTCTGCCCTCCCATCGGCCTGCCCCATCATCGTCTTTCCTCTCTCGCACTCTTCCCTCCATTCTCCCCTCCCGCCTCCTTCGCTTCTTCCACACCACACACTGCTACACACTCCCGCACTGCAACTCCCCCCCTCGCGAGAAGTAAGCATCCTTCCCTTATACCCCCCCCTACGGGCACATATCGTCCACCACAAGCCCATTGAGATTTGTTGTCTTGCCACACAGACTTGTTGCTTAATCACCTTGCTTCTCTCACCTTGCTTAACCTTACTTACATACACACGCACACGCACATACACACACGCTTCTATATCTGTCGCTGAGCGACCGGCAGACCCCCTCCCCCCCCCCTTCTCCCCCCCCCTTCTCCCCCCCCTTCTCCCCCCATACCGTAAACCCCCCTCCTCTCCCCAGGTAACAAGGGAAAATCTTCGTGTGTCACGCATCCGTCAATAATCCCGACTACCCTTGCACTCTAATAACAACCAACGCTCCCCCCTCTTTTTAAAACATCCCAACACCCAAACGTCGGCCGTCGTCTGTCTTCCTTCCACCTCAACCTCGCCTGCACGATCGCGAGATTTTGAGCCCCCCTCCCAGTGGCCCAGATATCGACATCTCGGCACTAGCTGGTCATCGTCAACGAAAAGGAAAATAAGTTATCGACTTTCACCCCACACAGCCCTCTGAGCGAGGAAAGCTTATTTATTATCTCTCAAAACGTTACGCTATCCATAAAGGGCCGAGACAACGTATCACGGGTTAGTTTCTTTGGCAATCTTTTTATCGGCTTGCCGCTCCCGAGTCAAACGAGTCTCGCAACCTTATTCAAACGTTTCCCAAATAGAAAGTCGATACTGCGCGGGAAGTCTATGTAATTTTCTTAACCGATAACGAACGCTCCACAACCTGATACCGCATACAAAACCAACATACTGCGGCTTCGGCTTCAGCCTATCACCAGCTCCTAAGTGCGCCTGGGGCTAATCATATTGTCGAAGGGTTACTCTAAAATCAGTCAAAATAGCGTCCCTACCGCTTCACCTGAAGATGTCCAATGTTCCACAGTCGACGCCCCCAGGGCAGTCGCAGGCACTAGTGCAGACAAATGGACATCCTCCGCCCGCTATGCAGCAGCACAGCAAGCCAACAGTCTTCCAACAGTTGCAAAGTGTCAATGAGAATGTCTGGCTACAGATAGGTAGGATAATTTCTTGACTTTCATAACGCGTCTTCTGTGGATTCTTGGAGTTCTGACGGTTTAACAGGATCTCTGACGGAGTTGATGGGGGATTTGGACCGCGCAATGAGTGCGTACGAGTCGGCTTTGCGTCACAACCCATACTCGATTCCTGCTATGAACTCGATTTCGTGCATTCTACGAACAAAGGAGCAGTTCTCGAAGGCAGTAGAGTATCTGCAAAGTATCCTGAACCTGGATAACTCAAATGGCGACATTTGGGGCTCATTGGGTACGTTAAGCCTCATGGTGGTCATAGATAAAGTCTATTTATCTAATAACACTATTTCATAGGCCATTGCTATCTCATGATGGACGACCTCCAGAAAGCGTACTCAGCCTATCAACAAGCGTTGTATCATTTGCGTGATCCCAAGGTACCACTTGTTTTGAGACTGCCTGCGCAGAATGTCTTTCCGATTGATCATTTACTTATACTATATTGTCAGGAACCGAAATTATGGTATGGCATTGGAATTCTTTATGATCGATATGGGTCATTGGAACATGCCGAGGAAGCCTTTTCACAAGTCATGAGAATGGATCCAAACTTCGAGAAGGCCAATGAAATTTACTTTAGGCTTGGGATAATATACAAACAACAGCAGAAGTATCAACAGAGCTTAGAGGTATAAGATAATTGCAACTGAGTAGAAATTTCCTGACTAACGCTTTGTAGTGTTTTCGATATATTGTGTCGGATCCTCCTAGACCATTGACCGAAGAGGATATATGGTTTCAGATCGGACACGTCCATGAGCAACAGAAAGACGTAAGCGCACCTTGGTTGGGAATGCAGGCCCCATTCTGACATATTTCATCAGTACAATGCTGCCAAGGAGGCGTATCAGAGAGTGCTGGAGAACGATCCCGGTCATGCCAAAGTCTTGCAACAGCTGGGTTGGTTGCACCACCAGCAAAGCAACAGTTTTGCAAGTCAAGATCTTGCAATTGAGTATCTTGAGAAGTCGGTCAGTTCCGGTAAGTAGATTCGTAGCCTTGGTACTTGTTACTGCCTGTCTGACCATATATTCGTAGACAATTCGGACGCACAGAGCTGGTACCTTCTGGGGCGCTGCTACATGTCACAGCAAAAGTATCCTAAGGCTTACGAGGCGTATCAGCAAGCTGTTTACCGAGATGGGCGTAATCCCACTTTCTGGTGCTCTATCGGTGTTCTCTACTACCAGATTAATCAATACCGTGATGCATTGGATGCATACAGTAGGGCTATCCGCTTGAACCCATATATTTCTGAGGTCTGGTACGATTTGGGTACACTGGTAAGCTATGCTATCCCCGTTAGCCATGGATTGGACATTAATAGTTTCGCAGTATGAATCGTGCAACAACCAGATCAACGATGCTCTTGATGCGTATCAACGAGCCGCAGAGCTTGACCCCACTAACCCTCACATCAAAGCTCGCCTTCAGTTGCTTCGAAATGGACAAGCCACGGGGATCCCTCACCAGAACTCGGCGCCCCCACCACAGGATGTTCATCCTCACTCGTACCAGCCTGCAGGTGTCAATGGCCCACCGAATCCTCAATGGGCATCTCAAGGGCCACAGCCATCTCAACCTCCACCAAGAAATCATGTTCCACAGACATTACCGCAAATCCCACCGCAGCAGCAGCAGCCTCAACAGCAGCATGTCTCACAATCGCCCTACCGTCAATCCGAGCAGCCGCCGATTTCTCGCCACCCAATCCATAGCCCGGATCACCTTCGTCAACCGCATAATGACACTCGTCATACTCCAGTGAGGCGTGGTCTGTCTCCTTCACCAAAATTTGGCCATCCAAATGGCCCAAGCTATCCTCCACCCCTCCAGCAACAACCCGGCCCACCGCCGCCACCACCACCACCACCACCACCACAACCACCACAGCAACAACCTCCCCCAGGCCGCATACTAAACCCACATCACAGCCAATCTTCGCAACATATTCTCCCCCCTGCACCAAACGGGAGCGGAATGACTCTCCCGCCGTACGCTCGTCCCAGCCCACCCCCAGAGGTGAAGCCAATTGTTGATAGGCTTGCTTCGCCCACTGCTTCTCATTCTTATGGCTCGCATCATCAACAAGGAGGTGGTATAGCTAGCGGCGCACCCGTTCCAGCATCTGCTGCTGCCGCTGCTGAGGCTGCGCAAAGGGATAGAGAAGAGAAGGGAGTCGATATTAGGGGAAAGAGACGACGCGAGTGGGAAGAGGATGAGAGTATATCTGTGAAGAAATCTGCTTCCGAGGATGCCAGAGCAAGGTTGGAAGAAATTAGTCATCGCCATTCGCCTCCAAGGCCTGGTGCTAGACTGGGATCGCCAGATCGCAGAAGCTCCTCTGAAATACCCCGAAACGATGACTACCATCAAGCCCCCCAACAACAACATCAACACCAGACACTCCCCTCCATTAATAGTAGTATGTCAACCAATCACCAGTTAGCTCCCATCTCGGATAGCTCGCGGCACGAACCACCACGCCGTCCCGATGAAGATCGTGATAGGAAAGAGGTCATTGAGCCTGCGGCACGGAAGGTTGAAGTCGATGAAAACTATGACGATGATGCCGACGAGGATCTTAAGAGATCTGGACTGAACGGACACCCAAACTCCGCTAGCCAGGAGAAGAAGACTAGCCCGGGTGGAAGCAATGCCAGCAATGGTGTTCCAGTGGGGCAGGCCAACGAGTAATAAATTTTCTTCACCTAGGGTCTAATTTCTCCTATACCATTCGCTCATATATCTCGTTTGTTACCTTTCCAGACTTTTGTTGGTGTTTATTTAATGTTTAGGGCTTTACTATGTGGCACGCTTCCTCTAAATTCGGAGGCTGGGATGGAAAACTGGAAAAATTAGATACTGGGCTTCTTTGGCGCCCAGAGATGGCTTTCGAGGAGTAATGGGCTGGGTGGCATTCTACAGCGTCTACAAATGGATAAAACGGAGGAAAGTCAAGTATGGGGGTCGTTTGATATATTACCTATTATCGAGTGGTCAATGTATGACTAGGAAATCGGAGGGGGAGGAGGGGGGGAAGGTGGTGCAGTTTGATGATGATGACTTTAAGCCTGATCTTGTTGAGCCTGTGAGATTTGTGTTGATTCTTTCTTCCACTTGTTCTTCATGACGCTGGTTGCTTGACGGCTTCTTGCTACCTTTACGCCCTTTTTTCTTTTCTGATCGACCTTGTATTTTCTGATTATGTATTTGTATATACGTTTCCGTATCTAGGAGGGATGGGTGGGCCCCGGTTGAGTATGATGGACTAGGGATGCTGAGTGACCGTGGGCGATTTAGTATAGTTTGTTAGAAGCCATGTTTGATCAGTGTTTTTGTGCCGCATTTTCGTATACCCGCTGGTTTGCATTGCGGATGTCCAATCCAGTATATCCCGAACCACACGACATATATGAACTTCAGCAGAGATAAGACAAATTTTTTTATTTCGTGTCGAACCCCTGAAGTTCTCTTGGTAGGTACTGTGAATGTACAGTACGAGTTCTCGAGACTCTCAAAAGGTCCGAGACTGGATTGATGGGACAATAATAGGAGGCAGGTCACACTTCCCTATTTCGTGTGCCCGCCAGACTACTTAGGTACATAACGGGTACGGGAGCACGCGATCACCATTACTCTATCATTTGTCCGGGAGTAGTACAGCAGTCACAGTGGAGGTCGCATGGCAAAACTATGTACGATAGTGGCGAGTTTGGGACAGCAATGATTCCCGCTGGCGCTGTCGTGTTCCGATCGATGGCGATATATGATAGCCGCGGGAGTGGTTGGTTCTCTCATCCCAAAGCCAAACCTATTCAGCTTGTTCTTTAGTCTGGTTGTGCGACTCACGGTCGCATCCGGTTAGTCTTGTTGCATCTGGCCGCGGCCAGTTATGGTTACACAGCACGTGTGTCCCATTGAGGTCACACTGCGGGACGTTACATACCGGGAAAACTGGTGAATAAGAGCCCTTGTCAATATCTTTTGATCTTCCCTTTAATGGTAGCAGCGTTACTACTTGTGGTAAAATAGGCAGACTTGGCTACACGATTGTGACTTATTCTACCGCTGTCACTGTTGTGAATTCAACTTTTGACAAGGGCTCTTATTCACCAGTTTTCCCGGTACCGGTAAGTAGATGCTGATTACCTAACGTTACCTAACTACATAAGCACAGAACCAGTACTCCAACACCAGCCGCTCAAAGTGGCAGCCACGGCCGGACAACCGGGCAAGAAAAAAAACCAGAACGCAGCAGTGACGGGGTTCGTGAATTCGGAATAACCAATTGTCTGAGATGCTGTACCTCCCACTGCTAGCGGTTTCTTGGGAGTGGATTGAAGGCTCTCTATATAATGGGGCATGTAAAACTATCTTTACTTTTCTTTTTCTTATCTCCATACCTTTTATTTTTGAGGGTATTCTGAGATTGATATACCTCTGGCTTTAGTTTATTTTCTCCCCTTTATTTTCTTTTTGCAAAGTACATGTGAGGTGTACACTTGCTAACGGTGGTCCCAGGCCGGCCAGGTGGTGATCGATCAGTGACGAGGCAGATAACTAAACCCAGGAATTTGCGAAATTGTCGTGTGCTAACGTCCGGAATATCATCCTGTCCTTTTGGTAAGTCCTTTCGGTACATATAGTGGGCAACATGCACGGGCCATCAACGATAATTTGCGAAAAAGGACGTACAAGGGAAATTGCGATATGTAAGAAATAACTTATTGGGGTTCTTGAGCGGGAGCGGGGACGGGAGCGGGGAGGGTGAGAGGAGAATATATTTATAAACAAAGCGAAACCTGCATGAGCAGCATGAATCGAATCGACAGAAATGGACACCGTTCAACGTGACACGGGATTGAAGATATGTTCTGCAGGAGCCGAACAGGATTTTGTGGGGGGGGGGGGGGGTCGGCAGAAACAAAAGGAGAAAGATAATTTTATTACAACTACGGCAATATTCCAGAGCTTGATATTGAGCATCACAAGATTATGCGACTCTGAACTTCGGCAGTGCTTTCCGTCGTAAAAAGGCACTCGCCCAGCACCAACTCCCAGGAGCCTACTTAAACATTAGAGGGACATCAGAGGGGAATCTCAGCGTCGTTTATCAGGAGTGTGATTAGTGAGTCGTGTTTGGGGACTTGGTCTGCGGGGTCACCAGCCCGAACCACCATCTACCACACGTGGCTTTGGTATCCACTTCTCCGGAATCAACAGATACCCTGGATCGAGATCAATCAGTGTAATGTATCGCTGAGTATTGCGTCTTCGCTGGGGTTGGAGGGGCAAAGAGAATTTTTAAGAGGAAAGTGGAGACCGTCCCTGTGACGGGAGCAGGTCCACCACCCTCGGACTAGGCTCAGTGAGGAAAGTATGAGCAGCAGGGATGGTGGTGATTTCGGTGCTATTGGCACTGTGGAGAGGAAGAGGGTACCCCGTCGATACCGCATTCTCGCCCATACGCCTTCGCAGGTGGAAGACGGCCTTGGTGAAATATCAGTCATTTCGGACCCGGAGGGCGGTCATCCTGGTGCGGGAGTTAGGGGGAGTTGGGGTAAGGTGGTGTTTTTCTCTTTCTCTGATGAGGGGGTGGTGTGTAAGGGGGAGCACAGACTGGTTGCAGGATCGTCGGCAAGCGCAAGGTTTGGCAGGTTGGAACATGAGTGAGTATAGAGGGAATCTGTATAGGGTTCGGGTATAAATGGAAAATGCTGGTATTCACTCCAATAACCGCACCCGACATCGCCACAATTAAAACTAAAGATGCCCCATACCGCTCTCCGGAATACCTACTTCTCAACACACCCCCGCAACCACCTCTCCTCTCCTCTCTTTTTCCACCAACCAAATCTCCCAAACCTCCCGACCCCACCTCACCTAGGTGCAAGGAGACTAGTAATTGTACATTTATCCGCGCCAGCGGTGAGTTTAGTACCGTGTGGCTTAGCGGCTTGGGGAGCGATGTTGGTGTGCATTTACTCTGTGCTGCTGGGGAAGGAGGAAGAGGAGGGGAGTGGGGGTTGGTCGGCGGGGAGACGGGGCCGTGGTGGTGGTGCAGATGACGGGAGGGGAAGAAGTAAGAAGCATCACATTGAATGTGGAGTGGATGTGGATTTATGTTTTTTTTTTGGAGGGGTGTGTTGGAAAAGCAAGAAATACCATCAAAACTGGTGGTGTTCTATGTTCAAGATACACACAGTAGTACTTATTTCATGCATGGCTTATAGGCACTTGGGGAGCTAGGTTTTAGTGCTTACGCATTTTTGACATATCCTAAGGTTTTTTATTTCTAAGGTTGTTATTGGTTGTTTTATCTGAAAAATTATTATTTATGGCGCCGTGATGCAATGTAATCTAGCACGAGATCAATCGTGTGCTGCTGGGCTGCAGCTGCAAGTCCCTCACGCCCAAAGTCCCTCACGCCCAAGCACTACTTAATGCTTATCTCCTCGGCCTACTTACCAAGTTCTTGGCTATATGTGGTCATTTCTTCCCCATTTCTCCAACTAAATAGCTTCTAGACGGGAGATCAAACAACACAAATTAACACCAACATATCTCTTCCCACTCACCCTACCCCGCCTAACCCACCACACCCCATAACCCATGGTCGTCCCCCGCATATCTTTTCTCGACGCCCTCTCACGTGGCGAGGTCTCCTGGCTCACTCCCCCTTCCGAAGCCTCAGACTCAGACTCAGACTTAAGCGAAGCACCCCTATATCCGTCGTCCCCGGGGACTATATCCGCTATGCGCCGGATTCCTGATGAGGAGGTCCCGTCGAGGGAGGTTGTGCAGGTTAGGGGCCTGCAGCAGGGGAGGGTGGTAAAGAGAAATGGATCTGGAGAGATGGAGGGGACAGGGGAGAGAGGTAGTAGTGGAAGGGGGAAGGGAAGTGGGTTAGTAAGAGAAGGGAAGGGAGTAGGGAAGGAATTGAGGAAGGCAGGGGAGGACATGGGTGAGGTGGAGAGAACGCCGTTTGAGATTGTGGAGAAGAGGTATGCGTGTGCGGTTGGGTTAGAGAAGTGGGAGAGGGGGACCATGATCGTTTGGGCCGGCGGGGAGAGGGAGGTGCGTTTAAAAGTTTTGTGTTTTTCTTTTTTTCCTGGAGAGGGAGTTTGTCACTGTTATCTATGGGAGAATAGATACCCTGGCAGTCTTTCTGGATCTTCTGCTCCCAACACTCCAAAAAATCAAAATTCACTTGATACCAGGGATCTTGTAGGTTTGAGAGAAAACTGGAGACTGACATAGAATGTGGCACGCAGAGTCTTGCACGTACACGCTTGCGGCTGTTAAAGTCCCTTGCAGGATTACCTCCCGATGCTCCCCGACCGCAGGATAGCATGAAGGAAGATATATCTTATTATGACGAGGGTAGTGAGAGTACATTTGGGGGCTCGCAGGCTGAAGAACTGCCGGAAAGGGTGAAATTTTGAGAGATGCAGCTATAACAGGATCAGGCTAAGGCGTTGTAGGCAAGTGCGGGCTAAGAGAGGAAGATTTTTTTGGTCTGGCTAAGGCGTTGTAGGCAAATGCGGGACGACAGCTATGGTATGCCTTCAGTGGGAGAAGGTTCAGGGTAACTGCACAGCATGGTTGCCTGTTCGATTCTTTCTTTTTTGGCTTTTCAGTTCATGGCCTGGTGGTCATTGTGGAGGTGTTGGCTTCATCTCTTGCGTTGAGTTCCAAAGGAAACTAGCTGAGTGTCTGAATTGGACATCAGTTCATATTTCTTCATGTTAAATATCACATGCTGCTCCTTTTAAGATACTTACAATCGATTTATGGGCAAGTCAACTAGCCTTAATTGTGGTAGAAATATGAGGGCGGTGATAGGTATATGAGGAAACTGGGGATTGGTGATAGAGACAGTGGGGCGAGGTGGTAAGGGGAGAGAGGGCAGATGGGATGCCAAAGGGAAGAGGGGTGGAGAGAATAGTAACCAGGGAACTTGGAAACTCGGGAAATAGATACAGGCGGAGGAAAATGTGAAGATTGGAGAGAATTTTGGGATGGGAGAGCAAGCTGGTGATAAAATAGATATGAAGTTGGGGAAGGACACCAGGTGGGAGTTGACATGATAGCGAGGGGGATGGAAGAGATGAGAATGGGCTTGACGGAGGAGCTATGGATGGTGGTCCAGTTCCCTCCTCTTTCTGCGCCCAAGAGACACCCCCCATGTGCATTAGTTAGCTTCATCCTCTCCTCCTACTCGTATACTCCTTTTTCTCCAACCCTCACTTCTACCTTAATCACTGCCCATACGTAGACCTTGTGAGAATATCATCGAGTCGTTTCTTGAATTTGCCTAACCGGTAACAGCAGGGTACCAGTTAGAAAGGGCACGGGGAACTGCTCGATCTTTTCCAGACGATCACATACCAGTCACCCACATAGGTACAAACAAAAAAAAAAAGATGATAAACAAATCATCAGTGCCTTGCTAAACAACCAAACAGCTGAAACTCCACTCTATTCAACCCACCATATCTGAACCCAGTGGAAAAAATCAAACTTCAAAAACACAGACTCACCAAATCTCCTTATATTAGCTAATATCGGGCTTGTCTGAAATTCTAGCGCAAGATGCAAAACCAACTGCTCATGTTGTAAAATTTCCCCAAGCGCAGTGCACTAGCGGTGAGGCCCTCAATGAATGCTGCAAAGATTAGAAACTTTACCTTGTTCGTCATAATATAATACTTTTTTTTTTCCCCCAAATTACTCATCCCTATGGGCCCCCCCTCTGTTACCGGAATTCACATTCTGCATTTCCTTTTTGTAATATTGTTTGCAGAGAAAGGCATCTTTTTTTTTGCCTGAAACCCCCTCCCCCCCCCCCCCAAATCAAAAAATATCTAATTCTCTCTTTTATCATTAAATAGAAAGTTTTTGTTATATTTGTGAAATCTATTTGCTAGGGATGGGGACGCTATCGAGAGTGAGTGGGCTTCCCCCCTTTTTTTTTTTTTTTTTTTTTTTTTTCTTCTTTTTTCCCCTGATGCAAGGTTCCGCTGAATATTAATATGCGCTTATACATACTGCAGGTGAGCGGCAGAAAGGGTGGGGGTGGGAGTAGGCCGCCGGAAGGAGAAGCAAGGATCTAGAATAAGAGAGAAATAGAGGTTGGTTTCAGGGTAACAGTCTAAGAATATCAAATTCATTTTATTTAAAAAGCTAGGTACTTAATCCCTAAAGATCTGTTTGTTCTCGGAGATCAAAGGTCCTAGGTAGTTACTTTTAATCAGTGTCTCCTTATCTATTTGTATTGGTTTTTTTTATTTTTTATTTTTATTTTTATTTTTTGGGGAAAGGTCTCAACGCTTTTCTTGTGTAACCAATCATCGATAAGTTAGGTTATCTAACCAACCGTACTGTATCTACAGTACATAATACAAAAGTAGCTACCAATACAGCAATTGCTCCCGCAACACCTCAAACTCAATTCCTCACATCAATACGAAAATCAACACCCCTACCCTCACTCTCAATCCCGCCTGCTACACTGGTCCTTCCCGCCCCAAAACCACGCAGAGCACTATACAACCATATATACACCCAGCCTCCCCGTGCGCCTTTCCCACCGACAATCCATCTCTGAACCTGATTATCAGTTACAAACCCACACTCTCCCGCACGCACTAACAACTCATCAACGCCCCATCACTATCACCATACTACTATCACCCACAACCGCGCCGGCGACCGCGACCGCCACCGCACCCGCAAATGTCCACCTCCTCCGCCTCAGCCACAAAATCTACCACTAACCCCCCTCCACCTGCCTCCCCTAGCACCACCACGCAATCAAGCTCCTCTAAATCCACCCTTGGAATAACCCCCTACGAGGTTCTCGACCGCCGATACGCCGCCACCGTGGGCCTCGAGTCATGGGAAGTAGGTGCAATGCGGAGTATTGCTTCTGATGAGGTGCCTTACCCTCCCCTCCCCTCACTTCCCCTTCCTCGCTCTAATCCCATCCTCTCAATCATCTAACTGTCAGGCTAATGAGGTCCCTCAAACGTCAGAGCATCCCCCGCGTCCGTCTCCGCCTATTAAAGGCTCTCGCTGGACTCCCTACCGATGACGACCATGGCAAAGTCAGCCAATCCTCATACCCCTCCGGCTCAGGATCAGGAGCGAGTGGTGGGGCGAGGAGAAGGGGTGGTGGGGGAAAAAGGGGGCGGAGTGACTAAATTGCATTAATTATAGTTGTAGGAGATTTGGAAGGTTGTATCTAGGCCCCCTCCCTTGGAGCGGTCGGGGTCGTCAAGACTGAGACTATCTAGGCCCAGGCGCTCGTTTTTGGGTGTTTTATTGATACCGGCTGGTATTCCGGTGTTTCTTCATGCCAGTTATATGTTGCTATGATTCTCACAAGAGCAACTTAGGTATTCACGAATATCACACTGTTCACCTTGCTTGAACTGAAGATGGATAAAGTGGTTAAGGCCATAAGTCACCATATTCATGTATCATGAATTAACACCCACTCCATCTTCCGGCTCCAAAAAATACCTTAGCCAATACATCAATATCAATACTCTGCATGTCGTTCGTTCAAGCTATGATCATCATACAATACAGTATCGGTAGCTACGTCCAGCATAAAGCAATCAAAAAAATAAAAAAAATAAATGGGTAAATAAGGAAAGGGAAAAAGCGACATTTAAGAAAACCACAACAAACCGAAAGATGAGACACAATAAAAGGAAAATCCAACCGTCCAGATAATGCTATATACAGTTTTTTGCTTAGAAAAAAGAGGAAAAGTAGGTGAAAAACACGTCGCCACCCCAATAAAGAAAGGTAGTAATAGTAAGTATACAACAGACTCTAGCATCGAGCTGTGGAAATCCCTCACAGCACTTTCTCAGAGTTTACAGTGTTAATAGTGACAATCAAAACCACAGGACGCTTTTGTCTAGCCCTTGGTATAAGTATAGCCTATTCCTCAACGCCGTATGATCTATTGTAACGGCTCAGAGCTGCTGCTGAGCCGGTTCAGATGTAGGTAAACATCGGTGCCATACCCCTCCATGCTTATCAGTCTCAACTCGCCTCCAAAGTACCGAGCGTATAATCTCGAAATCGGTAGACCATATCCAAAACCTGCCATAGGAGCCTTGAAGTCCGATTTGTTGAAATCAGGGTCCAGGGAAGGAGTGGATTCAACGGTGGTGTACATATAAGTCCAGACAAGCGGAATAGCGCTCCTCGGAATCCCCCCTCCCTCATCGGAAATCTTGATAGTGATATCCTGATTTTCAGTTAGTTATGCTACTGAAGCTATTGGGATTTAGATTACCTCTTTCCCTTCAGCCACAATGACCTTGATTGGTGGGTAGTCCTCCGCGTCCGTCCCATGTGTCTCAACAACAGCACGCAGAGAGTTTTTAAGCGTCTCAAACAACATGTGGGTCAAGTGCCCTGGGACATACATAAAGTGCAGGTCGGGCTTACACACCAGCTGCACCTTCGGGGCGTCAAACAAGCCATAGTACTCTTCACACACAAATCGTGCATTTTCGATAGCTTCCTGAGCGAGCTCCTTGACGTTTGTCTTCGTGCAAATAATCCCGACGTAGTTGTCCTCCGCGGGGTTCGTGTTGAGCGCAATGTGCTGTCCGATAAGCATACGTATGCCAATACGAGACATATAGAATCGGTCCAGGAAGTTCTGGATAGAGCTGTCGATTTGCATCCGTTGCCTTTTCCGTTTATATTCGTTTATGCCCATAGCTAAGTCGCGGTTAGTCATGAGCTGACATTGTACTCGGGAACAGTTATTCATACCCATTGTTGTCACAACTGGGTCATGACGTGCTTTTATCTTCTGGAGACATTTTGTGAATCGTTTGTTATAATCTATAATTTCCGGTGTCCATTGCACGCCCTCATCTACTGTCGCATAGTAACGACTATTCCCCAATTTAATGTGAGCTGACCGTCGTTGTGGACCCCGGAGCGAACCATCGTACCGTAGACTCTTCCTTCCAATTCCAGTTCCATTTCCGTTACCGTTTTGCCAGGGTGA
Source organism: Terfezia claveryi (assembly GCA_015179025.1). Lineage (NCBI taxonomy): Eukaryota > Fungi > Ascomycota > Pezizomycetes > Pezizales > Pezizaceae > Terfezia > Terfezia claveryi. The sequence continues at coordinate 242,241 of WHUX01000019.1, read as the reverse complement.
GCTTCGATACTGCCCCTTCTCGAGATCAGGGTTATCCGTCGTTGGCGAAAATACAGATGAATTACCATTCTCTCGTGCCCCTTTTAATTTCTCTCGCAATTCCTTCGATAAGGTCGGCCGCGGTAAGGTTGTGAGTTCCTACGTCGTATAACCATTGCAATTAGCATTGAGCTTTCTTCGTGATGCTTTACTGCATTGATGTGTAGGATTACTACGAACCTCAAACGACTGTGCATACCAATTCGCAACTTTTTGTATCGAGGGCATCTCGTTCAGTCCATCTGGTAATTGATTCAATTCCTTCACACGATGGGAAAGCCGTATCGGTAACTCCTCGCTGAGAAATTGTGAGGCTCTAAATAAAGTACCTGTTTATTCACAACCGTTAAAAACACTTCCTCGGAAGCCCGGAGATTGAGTCACACGACGCTCAATAGTAATTCCTGCCAAAGAAAGAGCTCACCAGCAGAAGGGTTTTGACCAAATTGTACCATCTGCCGTAAACTTACACCAGTAGCCGGAAAGGTACTGTAATGTGTGATGATATCCATCAGAGCTGGTGAAGCTCTCCACATGTTGGGCAAATCCTTCTAGGAGCTCGCCGGATTCGGTTACGTGCGGGTTGAAGTAGTAATATATCCAGGAAGGGGAGGAAGGTCTAGTGCTCTAAAATGATACAATTGGGGAAGTCTGTCGTGGTATATTCGTAATGAGAGGTTTATATTATGGAAGAAAGGAATTTATGGTTCGGTTCAGATCGAGTTGAGTCACAGCGCTGGTTCTGCTCTTTGCTTCAACTCCGCGGCCGAGCTTCTTCCACGTGCGGGTGGTGGGCTCCAGTACTTTATTTGTTTCTTGCCGGAGAAAGTCTGGGGTACAGGCCAGACTAGGGTACAGGGGCTGTCCCACCAACTAACGCCGTTTAGTAAAACCAAGCTAAAATATCATAACCCAGAGTGGAGCTTACCAGCTGCACAAGAGACACAAGGGCACGAGACTCTGGCTCCAGGCGGAAAGCAAATGGTCTTTGCAGTGTCTGCCTTTGGCGAGAAGATTATTTAATTCCGGAGTAATTAGAGTGGGATGTTTTGAAGCTCGGCTCTTGGGGGGGCCACTTCGGTATTGCTCGGTGACGGCCGTGAATGTTGTATGTAGCAGGGTTGACGTCAACGGAGAGAGCAGCAGGAGTTAAAGGCAAGAAATCCGGTACCGAAGTACACCCACAAAGTAAATACTTTGACGATTACGGTATATATAGGAGAGTGTTTGAGGGGGTATATGGAATAGATCTACGATCATTCGTGTAAAAGGATGGGGAAGAAGAAAGGGATGAACGGGCAAGGCAAGGTGCAATGATTTCAATTGGTCTCAGGGACAGGTAGGTAGCACACAGCACAGCAACTCCGCAAAAAAGGTAGGTAGCATCTGTTAAAGATCAACAGCGGTCTACATGAATAATATGTCTGCTACATGAATGTAAAACTTTTGACACTTGGTGTTGGGTCCCGTGATACCCATCACAGCCAATTTCCATCAGTTGTTTCATTTATACCTTACTATACCGTATACTAATACGTTTCCGATAGAACTGAGATCACACAGCTGTGCACCACACGACAAGCAGCATCAGAGTGCGTCTACCGTATGGTTCTGGCTAAAAGCGGGGCTGTTTTGACCCAGGCAGCTGGTATGTACGTACTAGAATCTACCCGCGGCAATTGTATTCGCAGACACTAATGCACCTCCCCCTAAACATTTGCATGTGAAATGGAACCTCAGGCCGATGATCAGCTCGATCCCCCCCATCTCCACCATCACACGCTTCCACCATATATATATATATATATCAACGAATAAAATAAACGAAATTACACACATGGCATACTCATGGCATGGCCTGGGATGGAGAAGTGTGTTGACACCCAGAATGAACGCATTCTTATTCATCTTGTGAGCGTTGGAAAAGCTTAAGCTCACCTCCCCCCTTGCAAATGCTCATGCACCTTTCTTAGGATTACGACTGTTTCTATGCATCCGTTGTCGAAAACGAGCGGCCTGGTCTACGCTCCCTCCCCCTTGGAATTCAGCAAAAGAATATTCTCGCAACCTGCAACTATGTAGCTCGTGCACAGGTGTGTTACTCTCGCTTCGAAATTTCGATTTCGGGGTCCTGGTGCAGGGGTGCTTATGCTGCTTCCCAATGTCCTAGGGAGTCAAAAAGCTTCAACTGGTGTCCGAGGCCAAGAAAACTTGTCCCAATCTCGTGATAGTCAATGGGGAGGACCTCTCCCGGTTCCGTAACTGTGCCCTGCATTCCATTCCCCACGTTCCATTCTTCTTTCTCCACTTCAAAATTCCAACTGCGCCAGACGGACTAATTTGTCATGTCCCTGCAGGAGACGCATCGAAAAAGTTATGGCTTTACGTACGAGAATTCATCTGGGATTACAAAGTTGAGCGGCTTGGGTTCGACGAGGTGCGTTAGGTAATCCCTGTATAGTATATGATCTAACACTCTAACTATTGGCAGGTGTTCTTGGACGTCACTCAAATGATTGATTTCAATATCGCTAATCTCAGCCTCGCCGACTTCCCTGCATCTGTGTTGCCTACATGTACTTTAGCTTCTAACCTTGCCCGCGCTAACGCCGATGACGATGAACCTGTGGAAGAAGCTGCTGATCATGGAATTGGGTTCTTTCGACTTTCCCTCACAGATCCAAAGCGTGGCTTCAGTTTTTCTTGGGGAAAGCTGCCGGGCCATACATATCCTTTAAATGATGCGCTCGATCTTCGTGTGCTTCCCGAATCTGACCACTCTCCGCAGTCACTGGAGGACGATGACCTGGATTGTAGAGTCCATAATGATCTACATCAAACAAAACACACCAGGAATAGGCTTCATCGGCGCCTTTTTCTTGCCGCACACTTTGCCCATTTTTTGCGGAATAATGTGAAGGAAACGTATAACTACACCGCATCGGCGGGCATATCAACCACCAAGCTAACAGCGAAGCTAGCCGGCTCAGTCAATAAGCCTGATAAACAGACTTTACTGATTCCGGCTGCGACGCAGAGCTTTTTGGACGGACATGAGATTGGGAAAATTCCAGGGGTCGGGTTCAAAACTGCACAAGTGTTGAGAGAGGAGCTTTTGGGAGTGATTCAAGGCGGCGCACCAGAGGGTAGCAGTGTTGCCGAAGTGGCCTTCTATGATAAGCTTACTCACCCTGTGACAATTTACGATACTCGACGGAGACTCACCTTGGATCGACTTTCCCAGGTGCTCGATTCAAAAGAGCAGGCTAGAAAGCTGTACGGCTGGCTGCATGGAGTGGACACTACGCCGGTGGCTCAGACAAGCCTGATTCCAACGCAAATTAGCATTGAAGACACTTTCCGCTCGCTGAAGGGGACCAAGCAGGCCGAGCAGGTACTGATACAGCTCGTAACAAAACTGATTACTAGGATGCACATAGACCTGCTTTCACCTCCTCCACCCCCAACCACAAGCACACCTACTCCGACTACATCTCTGCAAAGATGGCTTGCATGCCCCCGGACCTTTCGCCTCTCCCTCCGCCCTCGAGACATGACTGGGCCTTACTCCGCCCGAATCTCGAGATCCGCACCATTACCTCGGTATGTGTTTGCGCGAGATTCATGTGCGGAGGCCTTGGCTGGGAGGTTGGTGAGGGATGTAGGGCTGCCATTGCTAAGGAAAATGGGGAAGGTGGGGGAAGGGGAATTGCAGCTGGTGAATGTGGCAGTAGTTAATATGGAAGAATCGAAGGCGGGTGAGGCAGTGATGGCAGGGGTGGACATTGAGAAGGTTTTTGCAGGGAAAAAGGTAACGACAGAGGGTTCTAGGAATAAGAACGACGAAGATATGGATTGGGAGAAGGAGGTTAGGGAGATAGAACGGGTTTATAAGATGTTGGGAGAGAAAGGAGTTGAAGGAGATCATAAGCTAGCCGAGGAAATAGCAGATGGGATCTCCAACGAGGATACCGTTATTGATGGACAAAACTTGGGGATAGTTTGGGAGATGAAACCCTTTGATAAAAAAATTGAGCTCGGAATCGGGGAAGACCTCTGGGTTAAGGCAGACGACAACAACGAGATATGGGACATGGACGGAAATGGAACTGATACATTACTAGCGGAAGCTCCTATTCTGACACCAATAGACCATTTGAGGATAAAGTCTAGGCAGGATTTCTCTGAGTTGGAGATGGAAGACGAAGTTGGTTCTCCGTCTGCTAGAGATGTCGTGTGCCCAAATTGTGGAATGGAAGTGCTCTTATTTGCCCTTGAGGCACACGCAAGGTTCCATGAGATGGAAAGAAGGGAGCGGGAGAAGTAGAGTACTATTACTTTGGTTGAGGGGATATACCCGGGCATATGACGTTACATACAATAAGACATTTCTCTTTCAGAATGTACATACTGAAGGAATACTAGGAAAAAATGCACATGCTAAAAGAGATTAGTAAACAGCTACACAATTACCTCCTGGCTCCAATCATGCCTCACCAGGCCACTAGTAACCACTGTGGCAGTTATCCATTGATTTCTCAAAAAAATTCAGTTTTTCAACTTTTCCCTCACATCATTTTCTCCCACCATAAATTCCCCCTCTTCTCCCCTCTAACTCTCGACCGCCAAAACCTTCATCCCCACAACCCTATCCGGCTTCCCCCCCACTCCCCTTATAACCCCCAAAACAAAGTACTCCACCCTCGCGCCCTCCCCATCCACCGCAAACACCGCCACCTCCCCCTCCTTCGTACTCTCCACCTCCTTTGGCACCCCCACCGCCCTCTCCTCCAACGCCTCCTTATTCCCCTCCCGAACCCACTTCTCCACAGCTTCAACAACGTCGCTATATTCCCTCCTAGGATTCCACTGCTCGATGCTCAGTTTCTTGATAACTTCTTCATCGATATCAAGTGCCCTTGCAACTGTATATCGGTAGATGCCAGTCTCGATGCTAGCTTGTGTGTGCGGGGTAGCTTGGAGCGGGAGGTCGACTGCTTCGAATGGGGCGTCGATGTCGCTGGTGTAGAAGCGGGATGTGTGAAGGGCGGAGATGTAGCTGGGGAGGAGGGAGGGGTCGATAGGGCAGAGGAGGGATTTGTTGGTGACGGTTTCCGAGGGAGTTTCGGCCGCTGGCTGCGTGTACATGCGGTTGGCGTTGAGAAGGAAATTGGTGTAGGCGTCGTCTTCGGCGGTGGTGGAGGGGGGTGGTTGGTACATTGTGGGGGCGGTGTAGAGAGGGCGGGACAGTGGTGGTGGTCTTTGTTGAATGAATATAGGAAGAGGGTGGATTGGGGTGTTGGCTATGGAGGTGGCGTTGAAGGGTGTTAAGGAGGCCAATGCGGTACTGCTTGACAGTCTGGGAATATGCTTTGAGGTCGTGAGCTTTGCAGAGAATGCTCTTCGTGATATCGATACCGGTGCTGGAATTAATGCTGATGCTAGCAAACGATGCCCCACGAAAGCCCTTGGGCCTATAATACAGCTCTTCAGTAGTAACATCATCTGATATCAAGAAACCCTCATGTGATGACGTACATATGTATATATGTATGCTTTTTGCACCCCCTCCAGAATCCAACCTTGGCGCTCCCCCCGCCAAAACCAAATTTTAACCCCACCGCAGATCAAAAGTTTGGAATTAGATTCCCTGAGTTCGTCTTATTATTTACCGAGTGCTACCAACTGGGGAGGGCAACCTGGCCCTCTGGGCTGGCGCTATCATAATCACATCTAAAGTCCATAGCAGCCAAATCTACACACATATCACTAATATATTTCTATATCTACTACGTATCTCCCTAGATGAATAGTGATCTGTTTACGAAGATGCGCCCTTGAAATACAAAGCCAATATAGCTATGAACAAAAACAATAACCGGGAATCTGAAAGCAGTTTCATGACATCATCACTATCAGAAAAGAGCATTGAAATCAATCTTACCGGAAAAAAAGAAAAAAAAAAAAAGAAGAAGAACCCCGAAAAACTATAATGTGCTTATATGCAGAAAATGGAAAGAAGCAATCCCTTTCTTAGTGATATTATTCTAAGAAAAAGTAAAAATACTCCGAATTCGGAAAAAAAAACCTGTATCCTGTTCTGGTATCCCTTACAGAGCACCATTAAACACACAGTCTATTCACACATTAGTACTCACCCGTGTGAGCACGACTACCCGTATCTCATGCTCGCATGCCTCTGTGGATACTGATTTTGTTGTGGAAGCTGGCGCCCCGAGCCCCCAAGCGTATTATAGCCTTCATACTGTCCGCCATTATTCCCATAATGATCGGGTGGTGGTGGATACGGCGGAGGGGGTAATGCCATCACTGGCGACGGCATCTTCTTAACACGCCTCCGCCTGCAGCATGCCCTACAGATGCATATAAGTAGGCAAATAATAATCAAACTTCCCACTCCCGTCGAAATCCCAATGACCAAGGGTTTATTCTATTTAAAGATCAGCTTTCCACCAATTCTGGCATGAGTGCTGAGAAACTTACATCTTTAATCCACTCCTTGATCGCTCCAAACGTCGTACTCCCCTTACAGATCCCGCTCTGACACCTTCCATCTCCTTCACACGGCGTGCCATCCAGAAAGTTCTGCTGCATTTCATAACAGTACCCAGATCCAAGTCTGGGGCTAGCACACTGCACCTGACAACCCTGCGAGTTACAAGAGCTGGTATCATTATTACCATACTCCACTCCCATGATCGTCTTGCACTGCAGATCCCGCGAGGTGCATTGCCCACTCATGCAGGTCAACCCGCTGGAACATGCAGTTCCATCCTCATTAATATCGTCTTTAGGACACGAGGCTTGAGATCCGGTACATTTTTCCTCAGGATCGCATTCACCGGTAGATGGGCGACAAACTTGGCTGCTCGAGGCGAACTGGCATTTGGTACAGCAGTCATCATTCGAGTCATCACAAACAGCGTTGTCGCTAAACTTGCAAGTCGTCGCATTACAGCAAGTATTCCCCGCGCAGCTGGAATAGCAGCCGATATTGTTAGTATTTCTGAGCCATTTCAGATACCAACTGGATTTATATGAAAAGGATTCTCCTCACCCTTCCGTGCCACCGCAGTCACAATCCTCTCCTGGCTCAACAATGCCATTGCCGCACCTATTCTCCGTGATAATTGACACGTTCCTATTATCAGTCAAGCATAGCTTACTCACACTTCTCGTCAAGAATGCACCGCAGATATTACCTATCGTACAAGCGCTGAACTTATCAATTTGGTCTGATGTTGACGGATTCATCAAAAACTGGCTATTGGCATTACAAGTAGACGTACTCAATGGGCAACACTGAGAGGTATCCTGCATATTTTGTTCGCATTCGCCTGATGTGCAATCATGCACCGCACCCATCGTGTGCCCGATTTCGTGAGCAATGACCTTCCATTCTGTAGGTGTTTTTGCGACAACATTGGTACCGCTAATAACCTGTCCGTCTGTTCCCTGGTCTGCAGTAGTCTTACACAACATTCCTACCCAGGCCAGACCAACTGCAGGGCCAGTTTTGCAATTTGTCAACAAAGTCCAAAATGCATTTCCGTCTGTTGTTCGGTCTGCTTGTCCTCGCCAGCTCGAAAATAGGTTGAGGCGATTGGTGATAGTAGCCGAGTTGGTGCATGGGAGATTCCAGGCAGCAGTAGATGGGGCAGTTCCAGGACAAGTTCCCTCTCCAGCAGGAATAACAAGCGACTTGATACCGAGAGTGATATTGAAGGTAGATTCGAAAACAGCCGATCTAGGCAACTTCAGTGTTAACAGGTATACATATAGCAACTGAAAATGGCGTAACTCACGCTGAGTTAAACTGAGTGATGATATGAGACCGCGCTGTCTCTTGACTGTCAAACTCGGCGATATATGTGCAGTCTGCAGCAACACCAACCAATGCCATTTGCTTCGTCGTAGGGCAGCCAGCAGTGTGTCCAATAGTACTTTCAAGGTTCAAGCCTCCTGTATTTCCAGTTGTCCCAGTATCCAAGCCAGTTCTCTTCTCAAGAGCCCTGTTGAAAAGGTCCATCATCCCAAATGATCCAAAAAGCCCATCCCGCTTGTTTGAAGATGTCTCTAGGAGGCTCTGTTGGTGAATTGGATTGTCTATCTGATTGAAAGTGAGATTATTTGCGTGACACTGAACTCCCTCTTCAAGTCCCCTAGGCCCCAGTACAGCTTGCTTCCCCATATTTGACTTCACATCCGAGTCTTTCCACACCACCATGAAGTCGTCTCCACTAGTTTCCAGCTCCGGGTCCATAAGCCCCTTAGTCTTCATATACCATGACCTCAACTGCACATGGTGAGCGTCGTTATTAAGCAAAAATGCCCCGGTGAACAATGGATCCACGCCATCCCTCTGAACTACGAGCCTCGCCCAACCAGCGTGTGTCCAGCCTTGCCCACTTCCATCCCTAACCCATGATTGTCCCTTGAAGACCCTCACCTCATGCCTCTGGATCTCCTCCGTCCGAGCAACCTTTCCATCCTCACCTAGGTACTCTACCTTCGCACCACTTGGGACAATATCATGATTTGGTTCTAACGATAAACGTACTTCCTGCTTGCCCCGATGTAATGAGAAAGTAATGTCGAACTCCGAATTGTGATGTATTCGCTGTGAAGGCGTCCGTATCTGAGCGTTCTTAACTAATGATATATAAGATAATGGGATACTCCGTTGCTGTGAGTGACCTTCGACGCTGCTTCCTAAGAGTAGTACTTGTAACGTCGTACATATTACTAGTAAACAGGAAAGTCGATGTATTGACCACATCTTAAGGCCGATTTCTGAACTTTCCAACGCCCTATTCCCTTCTACGTCTCCTTAAGGCCTGTATAAAGCAATGAAATTTCCGAGTTATCGTGACTCTTTAAACTTTAGAATCAAACAGAAGGGATATATGAATGTGAATCCCAAACCCAAAAGACCCCTGCTCCTTGGTCTGTCGATGGTCAATTACCGCCGTTTGGAGACTCAGAACTAAGTAACCCGTCCTGCGGAAAAGACAGAAAATAGCGGCCCTGTGTGAGTATATAAGCCCCACCCGTCTTGCCAGGCGCAGCCAATGTCGTCCCTGTTTGCTTCAGAATTACTAATGCCGATTGGCCGGCTTGGGCCGATTCAGATTCAAGAAAGTTGGTAACCTTACTGCAACGGGAGTTTTTTTCGCAGTGGTATGAAGTATGTACGTATGCGGTGGGGAGGTATACGCAAGCTTCCAAGACCTTTGTTTTGTGTTCCAAGTATGCCGTACCCGAAATAAACAGATGAATGGGGGTAAGATAAAGGCTCAGAACTACAGGGAAGGAGGTTGATCGAGCGTAGAAGGAACGTAAGCTCAGAAGAAAGTTTAAAGACCTTCAATGGGTCGCGAATATATAGACTCAACGAAGGCCAGTACGAAAGCTGTGCGAAGGCTGTTGCCTCTATTTTGTCCGTTATTTGCGCTTGATGGGGGGCGAAGCACGGGCAGTGTGGCGAGTGATCCGATAGGTTGCAAGGAAACGAAAAATACAGAGCAGATGACAAGAAGATGAAGAAAATGACTTTAGGCTTCTGGAACCCGTTTCAGGAGCACCCAGACAGCAGAGTAGCAAATTATATTTATTTCAACGATGAAGGTATACAGTTCGATTTACCCTGGAGACATGAAGCCTGCCGAAGTCCAACTCGGGACTTCAGCCAAACCTCGATGACAGATGCATGTTGTATGTAGCTAAGGTAATTCATGAAACTACCATGTGGGTTTGCAATAAAGAGTTTTCGGCTTTTGGTCTGAAAATTACATGCTAATCTTCCAATTGAGCCTTACGATATATAAATATAAAATCATTACAATCCCCGCCCAAATTCAACATCGCCTAAGGCGCATAACATTGGCCATGTCCCACGTCCCACGTAAGCGTAACCAAGACTTTTTGGCCGCATTGATGGTACGTAACTTGTAGCGGTATTTACCTGAATAATTTCTCCAACTATTTTTCATAAAAATCTAAATGATGTTTTGTTTTTCCTAATAAGGATTCCAGGCCTTTGATTTCATATTTTTAGCTAATTTATTGGTTCTTCGCACGACACCCTCTGTATATAAATGCACAAAGATGTCCTGGCCACGTATGTAAGCCCTTGGACGAGACTATACAAAGTCCTTAGCCTTCAATATAACCCAGCGCACCAAAACAATAAAAATCATACCAAAGATACATAAGCAGAGACGCTCGGGCTGGAACGATATACAACGTCCCTAAATATACATGAAAACAACGGCGAGCCGGATGCCCTAAACTCGCGGCCAAAAAGGTAGCAAATCCAATTGTGAAGAATCCAACTTCAATATTGCATCATGATAATAGTGCTTCACTTGGTTTTTCTGCTGCATTCGATGTAGAGCGTTAGCTACATAAGTGCATTTTCAAGAGTTCTGATACTAAACTCACATCTCGTGCACCACATTGATGATATGCTCCACCACACTTGGGTTTGACAGTGTGGATATGTCACCCAGCTGATCTTCTTCTCCAGATAGAATCTTGCGGAGGATTCTTCGCATGATCTTGCCGGATCTTGTCTTTGGGAGATCGTCTACAATGTAGACTGCCTGTAATGCAAGTAATAAATTAGTACCTTTGTACATAAATGCAACGAACTATCGGTTATGGACACAGCAGGAAAAGCTTAGTTACCTTAGGAGCGGCGAACGGTCCAATGGATTTTCGGACTTGCATGGTGAGCTCCTTGCGCATCTCCGGCGTGTTTTTGTAGGCATCTTTGAGGGCCACGAAAGCATTGACAGTTTGACCAGTCAGTTCATCGGCGACTCCTACCACGGCTGCTTCCCCGACGGCAGCTGCATGTTTGGTTAGCACTATTGACTAGGAATTGGAGATAAGAAACCTACGGTGTTGAATAAGAGCGGCCTCAATCTCCGCGGTTGACAATCTGTGGCCACTGACATTGACGACGTCATCAACACGGCCTCGAATCCAGTAATAACCTTCGTGATCTCGAGCAGCACCATCGCCGGTGAACTATAGGAAACGTCAGATACAAATCTCAGAAGGCAATTGGGTGCAGGACGTACGTAGCATCCCTTGTACACATTAAAGTATGTATCCATGTACCTCTGGTGGGAACCCCAGACCGTACGAGCCATGCTTGGCCATGGCTGCTTTATAACGAGAACACCTTCGACATCGTTTCCCACAAGCTCCCTGCCGGTAACGGGATCAACGATGGCGGGCTCAATTCCGAAGAAAGGAAGCGATGCACTACCGGGTTTAGTTGGAGTACATCCTCCCATAGGTGTGATAACGTGGGATCCTGTCTCAGTTTGCCAGTAGGTCTTGAGGAATATTAGCTGTGGCTCTCACTACGTTTACTGAGGCCCAACTCACATCAACAACGTGACATTCCTCCCGCCCAACCTTCTCATGGTACCATCTCCAGACCTCTTCGGCAATTGGCTCTCCGACTGAACCCAAGATACGCAAACTGCTTAAATCACCTTTAATATGGTGATCACCAGCCCTCTTCAATAATCTAAGAGCAGTTGGGGCACAGTAGAACTGGGTGAGTTTGTGCTTCGAAATTATTTCCCAATATCGGGAGAAGTTTGGGTATGCAGGAGTGCCTTCGAACACCAAAGTTGCCACGCCAAGTAACAAAGGCGCATATACACAGTAGGTATGCCCGGTAATCCAGCCAACATCACCAGCGGTACCCATCTTGTCTCCTGGATGAAGATCAAAGACGTACTTTCCAGTGGCAGCGGCTCCAACCAAGTAACCTCCAGTTGTGTGCATAACACCCTTGGGTTTTCCTGTGGATCCGGAGGTATAGAGCAAGAAAAGAGGGTCTTCTGAGGCCATAAGCTCTGGTGGGCAGTATGCAGGATATTTCGAAAGCTCGTCGTGCCACCAAACGTCACGACCCTCCTTCATTAATACCTCGCTACCAGTGCGACGGTAAACAATGACGTTCTTGACATCTGGGCACTCCTCAAGAGCTGCATCAACGATCTTTTTAGTGGCGATGTTCTTTCCTCCTCGCTTCCCTTCATCGGTTGTGATAACCACCTTGGATTTTGCGTCCTGAACACGATCCCGGAGGGATTCTGATGAAAAACCAGCAAACACAACAGTGTGGATAGCACCTATTCTTACGACTGCAAGGAAGGCAACAATTGCCTCCGGAATCATGGGCATATAAATTGCAACGGTGTCACCTTTCTTGACACCCATCTCCTTCAGGGTGTATGCCAATTTGCAGACCTCCCTGAGAAGCTCCGAGTAAGTGATGATACGGCCCTCCGAGGGTTCATCCGCCTCATATATTACGGCAGGCCTATTTGGCTTTGCGAAGGCGTGTCGGTCGACGGCATTGTAACAGGCATTTAACCTTCCCTCCAAAAACCAGGAAACGTCACCGGTCTCGAAACTACCATTCTTCACAGTCTGGAAGGGGATATCCCAGTGAAGGAGTTCACGGGCTAAATTCCCCCAGAATTGTGTTGGATTCTCAATTGACTCCTTATATTTCGCCCTATACTCTTCAAATGCAAGGTGGGGTTTCCCAGGGTGCTTACTGTAGCCAATATATATCATTAGCTATTGACCGCAATTGAAGTGCCCAAATCAATTATTTCAAGAAAAATCAAATGCTCACTCGAAAAGAGCCTGGGGAACGGCAAATGTCTTCGCCCCTTGGGCCTCAACAACTACTAGCTGAGCTTCTGAAACCATTTTTGTAGGAAGTTCCGTGGGAAAGATTGGCGTTTTTTCTACTGCGAAGTCTGGCTTTGATTCGTTATTGATAAGGGGCTTTGAGGGTGTTAGACTGGGTTTGGAGTTCTTTGAGACTGCAGAATGATAGGAACTTTCTGCGCCCGTCAGTCATCAAAATCTCCTGTTCAATTTCATAAGTCACAGGGAATACGCTCTAAATCACACTCCACGGGGTTGAATTTACCTTTATATTGGGTGGGCGGAGAAAGGGAATATTTTAGCCTCAACAACCTATGGTGGCTGTGGCTGTTATCTGGTGAAAAGGCTCGGGATGAGTTTGGGGTAAGGAGGAATTTCACAGAGAGGTTAGTAGTTCTAAAGGGAATCCGGATTAGCCACACGCCTTAGAAATGTCGTTAGTGTGTGTGGGGATGTGAGCGGTAGAGCGGGGATGTTTCGGCCAAAGGGAACATACTATCACCACGCCGAGGCGCTCACACAGCTAACGATCTTGTCGGGTAAATCAGAACTCACGCTCTGGTGAAACAATAGCAGTTGCAATTGAGATGACAATGGACGGTCGGTTATCCTCGACCTTTGTCAACATGGCGGATCGTTAATATATAGTGGGGTCAATGGGAGTTTCATGCAGGTCAGGCAAACACCCAAGTGACATGCTAGCATGCCGTGCCAACCAGACTAGCATGCCTGCTCTATATTTGGCTGCGAAAATGTCTTCTTTCTTTAGGTAATGTCACTACAGTAAGTCTAGTCTGGTTGGCAGAACCTCTCGTAGGTAAGTCGATATGCAAATCCTCGTACTGGTGCACGGCACTACGAGGTCGTTGTGCAACCAGACTAGCACGGCATAACCCACACGGAATGAGATTATATCCTCTTCTCATAACGAAGAAACATCATGCAGTACTCCGTACCTTCTCACTTATCAGATGGCCAAGCGACAATGTGGGGAAGTTCCAGAGGGGAAATGTTTATTATAAGCAGTTTGAGATGATAACCTCAGCGACATTCCCAAAGATAAAGTATCCCCACCAGACTACCCAATCCCAAATCTTAAACTTTCCATCGGGTCCCTCAGTATACATTCATTCTCTACCGGTAGCTGATTATTTTCATGAGACGAGTGGAGAGGCTACAAGTAGTCTGGTTGGCACGGCTACAAGGTGTACATACGGTACAGTACATGCATGCCAAGCCTAACCAAAGCTACTAGAGTTTAGAACGCCGATCCAGCCAACGAGTGGAAGTATATAATTCACTTGAGTATAAATTCGGTTGGGTTATTTGTATATGTGAATACCATAGCCTACTTAGATACCCTGGACGCCGATCATAAACAACTCGTACTTCAGGGTTACAGGCTCAGCCTTCTTCATTCCCAAAAAAAGCAAAAAGTTGTAATTGAGGTAAGATGTGGGTAATTCATTGAAGAGACTTGCACTTTGCCATACCAGGCCTGGAGCCATATACGTATGCGGGCTTGTGCCACTGTAAAACATGAATTTGCTTACCCAAGCTGGCCTTTGTTATGTCTAGTGCTACTAGATAAGACCATAGAGGTCACATATACTTGCTGTAACCCTGGGTCTACGCTCCCTCTTGACTCCTTACCTTCAGCCCTTCTTTTCTGCCGACCTTTTGACCTCGCCAGAGTGTTTTGAGGGAATATTGATGCTCCGGGAATTGGACTCTGTGAATACTCTCACCTGGTATAGAGTGTTGTAAGGGTCACTGTTGGCATCCATACTTCCATGCATCATAACGTCTTCCATTGCATTAAATACCCAAACTCCAGGGGCTTACCCTCAGTATACCAAAACTAGTTAGTAATTAAGCGAAAACCCGAGCCTTGTTCTACGTCGGTTCGAAGAGATATGGGAGATATGGAGGAGTCAGGGTTGGACGGAGCCTGAGGCGGATGAAGGGGAGAAGTGTTGAGGCAGTGCGGTCATTGTCCATAGCTGTGCCAATGATGTAGAGAAGAGAATGTCTGTGTAGGATAGAAGCTAAATTTAAAATGTGTTGCAATGGCAATTCTTTTTTTTTTTTTTTTTTTTTTTTTTTTTTAAACATCTCGAGTATCTTCAAGTGGCAAAAGATGTTCTCTTGTAGCGCATTCCCTGGGAGAGCGTTACAGGAATAATAGCAGAGGATGGAATTGGTACTAATTGGCACACACCAAAATAGTGCCTATCATGCATAATACTTGTTTCTCGTGCCCAGGTCAGACCCAGGCACTTGTCTCATGGATGCAGAACCCATTGTATACTGTGGCCTCTGACCTGAGTAGTGACCTCTCTACTGGGAGCGGAGGGGAGGATAGGGCATCCTGTTATAGAACTAGATACTCGTGTTATTGAAATCGATGCTTATTATCCTCAACATGTGAAACAACAGTATACTGGCCCATATATCTAACTGATATACAGTATCTATCTTGACACATGTAATACAGTGGTAAGCATGCTATACGCCGCAGCAAGAGAAAACCACCAGGACAAGTTTATACCATTCTTCACTCGTATATGAAAGATCCTAACTTTATTACCATGCACATAATAACGATAGCATTCCTTCTTTATGATTTGGCTGCCAAACCACAGGAGATCATAGTATTATGTGACCTAAGCTTGTTCTTATATTGATCCAAACTAAACACAATTAACTAGGCCCATATGCATAATCCCTCATTGGGAGATATATAAACATGTGAAATATATATTTCTAGCCTAGTGTATTCTTGCCCTTTATGCCTTGTACTCACTAACCCGCGGCCGGCCGACACCCAGCTTGTGGAACTATATGACCGAAATTGATATATGCCAACAGTTGTAGAGGTTCCAGGCTGGTTACTTCAAAGGGAGTTTGCCTGAGATCTCCCCCTCAATTGAGACTCCTAATTATGCGTCGAGGACATACAGACCGAGCGTGTGAGTGGATGTGGTTTTCTAGATGTTTGACAGCTGAAACCCCACCAGAGATCTTGGATATTGCTTGATTGAACAGATATTTTGAAAACTTTGTGTGACATCTTTCACTGAATTAGAATGAGATGGACCAGGGATAGATCACCTTGTCAGCCTTCTTGATATCATTTCTATGTCAATCTTGATTGAAGCTACATCATTGCAATCGTTATATCAGCTCTAGCATCACTCAGAAGGATATGGTCATATCTGGTTAGAATTCCAACTGAATAGATGCCGATGGATTGATTATTGAGAGTAAACTACATGCTAACAACACCTGAAAGAGGCATGCAGGCAACGTAGTCCACCATAAACTCCGAGATCCAAGGAAATACTTACCCATTCGAGCCTACTTAGACTTAGGTAGCTTCACTAGTTTAAAGTCCAGTGTTGCCAGTCAATCTAGACCACTGGCGTCGGGCCTCTATGTCTCAATGTATCATAATTCAGTAACTATTGGGGAGGGTTACAGGAGAAGGAAATAACCGTCCGGTCCGCCGATACGCAACGGTGCGTATACGGCGCGGGGGAACCTCCGGTACCTCAAAGAGGAAGTTTAATTGAGTTCCTATCAAGGTGCCAACCAGACTACCTTTTAAGGTAGTATATTGTCCTTAGGGTATTATTCTAGTATATCTTCCTCACTATCCTCTATATTCTACGTTCCTACATGCTCTATAACTCTACCAGAACGTCCCCAACACGCCTATTAGATTCGTTTCCACTCCTGTCCTTCATTGGATACTTCGTAGAATCCTGCTGCCTGTTGTATACAGTATATTTCCTCATATACCTGTATTTCAACAGGTTATGAGCCCGGAGATATGTGTATCTAAGTGTTGCATAAGTAATATACCCAGCCCCACTAGAACTTTCAGCGGGAATTCTCTGGTGCCCATACATGGACAGCCTCAGTACAAAGTTTATCAGCTTACGAATTTGCTCTAGATTTGAGTTTTACCCAACGTAAGAAGGCAGAGGTACAAAAGTGTCCCCGGGGATATTGACCTTTCCGGTGACCTGTCTTATGAGATATGGGAAGTTCTCAAAAACAATAAACTATGTTGATCGATGGGATTCGTTCTTCCTGCTATACCACGTCTGCTCAAGTTTACGGAATTTGACGCATTTTATTGTGTTCCAAATTGCAATAAACGTTCAAGACTTGCCGTCATCTACGTCTTCCCCGTAACGGATTTAGGATGATTACGCCTGCTATGCAGCCCCCGAGTGTGAGACATACAGCTAGGCGGCAGCTACGTTGGCATATTGGGTGTGGTATTACTTGAGCTCGAGATCCTATGGCTCTACCTGGATTTGTATATTAAAGCACAACACAATGCCAGCAAGTACGCAAGTACCGGTAACCACCAGAGAGGAAAGTGTTTAGGAGAAATGAGTGATTTTGATAAAGGGCGAATTGTTAGATGGAATGATGAAAGTATATCAAATGATTGAATAGGACGCCGGTTAGGGCAGAATGAATCAAAACTACAAGCTTTTCTAAAGCGGTAGGGAGCAGTCCTATAAATATAAAGAAGAATATTATACAAATACAGGTATGCAGAAAATGATCAAAATCCAGATAATGCTCCACGCAGCGGTCGGCCTCCGAAAGCTAAGGAAGATAAAATTATGGAGATTATTGGAACAAACTGCTTTATAAAAAAGTTTATCTACAGTTAGAAGGTAGCGAAAGGAATATTTTGAGTCGATATCTCAAGGCAAAGGATATCGGAAGTGGATTGCTAAAAGAGGCCTGTTAAGTGCAGCTGCTCGGCTTAGATGAACTATTCAAAAGAAGGGATTGGACTGAGGAGCAGTAGGCAAATTATATCTGGAGTGATGATCATTGTAGTGCTAAGAAAGGTAGTACTGGGACTATTAAGTGGGTATTTAGGCATGAGAGCGAAGACCCTAACTCATCCAGCCTGTTCTCTAGATCTTAATCCTATTGAGCATGTCTGGCGCTACCTTAAGGGGCATTTTCATCAAAAATTCCTTAACCTTGCTTCCTTTCCTGGTGCACCAGTAGCTGTTAAAAAGAGAATTAGCTGAATGTTTGGAAGGAGGATAGAAAGAGATTCCTAGTAGCTTACTAGGCTCTCTTACTAGATCTATACCTCGACGGGTTGCTGCGGTTATTAAAGCTGACGGATGGTATATTAAATATTGATGAGTTTTTATCTTGTATATAGAAATTTTTGGAGATGTATAGAGATATCTCAATTGTTGTGCTCAAATCTGAGCTAGCTCTCAAATTATTGTGATACATGCATCTCACTCATGCACTCAATTTCTCATAAAGAAAAGGGGGGAATAACCTTTCCCCAACGCACTGTACAGTGGCTTGGTACCGTTAGTCTGGTTGCACGACCCCTCGCCAGGTAGGTAGGTACTCGGTCGAGATACAGTCGGAGTTGAGACCACCGCCCCACAGTCCAAGAGTCTAGCAATTTCAGAAGCCTGCAGAACAATTTCTTGTTGACAATAAGGGGTCTGATTCAAGAAAATAATGTGGTGTCTTTGTCAAGGTTATACGGATGGGGCTGTACTGTTACATCTCTAAATGATAAATTCTTGGCTCAGTTAAGGTTTACATTTAATTATCATTGCCATCCTAACGCTAACGTTGAGTTTCCTCTTTCGGTAGTCGGCCTTTCCTCAAAACACGACGTGCGTCCAATTATCTTGGCGTTAAACTAGTGGCTGACGTTCTGACGTCAATCAGATTCACTAATAAAATTGAGGCCATGGTCTAGTCTCGTGCCCGGCACAACCTCCCAGGTAGTCTGTTCTATGTCGGATTTTTGTTTGTTAAAAGTATATGCTATTATGTCGATCACTGATGCTTGCATCTTGCAATGTCTGCTTGCGTCTTGCAATGTCTGCTTGCGTCTTGTCAATGCTTCGCTCTTTGTTCTGCACAACTTCTTTGTTATTCTTAGGCCTGCAGACCTTACTATTGTGTGTCGTCATTATTGTCTGCTGTCGCTACTCTCTGCTATTGCCTATCGCTGTCTGTGTTCTACTGTGTCGCAAGTCTCTTGCTCCGTGGTTTATTTAAACCAGTCAAAAGTCCTGTCTATATCGATTAATAAGTTAATACATATCAAGAGACACAAGCAATCTTCCGCTGCATATGAACTCATTCTTGCTGTAGTTTTACAACAGGTTATGAGCCCGGTTAGCAAGCTCTCTCGCAAGCTCTCTCGCACGCAAGCTCTCTCGCTCGACGCTCGCAACCTCTCCAATGTCTAATCCATTGCCATCCGATTACTATGTTACTAAAGTGGGGTCGGTTCCGAGACTCACGCATGGAAACTTTGCTGCATGGGCAAATGCTGTTAAGTATACACTTATCGGGATGAATTGCTGGGGGATTGTGATAGGCACCGAAAAGCCTCCGAGCGTTCCTGAAGACGATGAAGAAATGAAGAAATATATGAAGCGATCAAACAAGGCAGTATCAGTCCTATATGGATCTATAACCCCAGCGATCCAAACCTATGTCGCTGGCTTAACTGACGCAGCAGAAATGTGGATGGTTTTATCTAAGACGATGGATATTGTGCAAAATGAATCGGGATCTTCCTATATGAGAGACAAGTTTCACCATGAATCTTTCGCTCCAAATGATACTATTGATCTCTTCATAAGTCGTATTCTCTCTTATCAAGAGCGCCTAGCTGAAGTTACCAGATGAAGATGTTATTACCAAGCTTCTAACGGCCTTACCTCCTGCTTACCATGTGGTAAAAGAAATAATCTTCAATCAACCTGACAGAACTATTGCGACAGTTATCGCAGCGCTACGCGACATGCTGAGATTGTTCAGCCTGAAGTGCCCTCAAATACAACTGGTGGTGCTGGAGGTAGTACAGTATCTCAAGGGTTATTCTTAGGCTTTGGGAAAAATCGACTTGGATCAAGGAGGTTTAAGAGATTTGGAAGCACTCAAGGGACCCGGAAATTTGATTCTGGAAAAAGGTCAGATATATGTTGGTATTGCGCAAAACCTGGACACCGTCAGCAGAATTGTTTTCTTAAGGAGAAAGCAATGAAATTGAGAAAAGGCAAAGGTCCAAGGGAGATACATGCCATTGATACCCAAAAACAAAACCAAGTCCATCTTAAGCGAGCTCTCATTTCTGATGTTAATTCTCCTTCCAACTTGAAGTCTGATCGGTGGTTTATTGATTCTGGTGCAACTGATCATTTATGTTCTAATCTGTTTTCCTTTTCTGATATTACTTATCTTGAGACTCCGATCAAGATATTTATGGGCGACAATCATTTTGTTTATGCTACTGGCCGAGGGACTGCTGATATTGATGCATCGTTAAGTCTTCATTCTGTTCTATATGTCCCGCAGTTGGGTGCCAATTTAATTTCTGTTGGTCAATTATTTCAATATGATTTTGGAGTTTCTTTCTCACTTAATACATGTATTATTTCTTCACTTGCAGGAATTGTTTTGAAGGCTGAATACCGGAATGAAATGTATGAGGTTATACCTACTCAAGGTTCCGGTCGCAGTCTTCAATCTCAAGGTTCTGGTTGCAGTCTTCAATCTCAAGGTTCCGGTCGCAGTCTTCAATCTCAAGGTTCCGGTCGCAGTCTTCAATCTCAAAGTGCATTAGCACTACCAATCGAGACCTGGCACCGAAGACTCGGACATCTCAACCATGGTGATATCACTCGACTAGCAAAGGTTTTGGCTGAGGATATTCATATTGATTGGAAGAATCATAATCACCGATATTATATTTGTATTCCTTGCCTTCAAGGGAAACAACATATGAATATTAATAGGGACTCGAGTGAAAAAGCTAAATACCTTGAAAGTCTTATCTACTCTGATATGTGCGGCCCTATCAGTACTTCTTCACATAGTGGATATCAATACTACATTATCTACATCAATGACTGGAGCCGTTATATCTGGGTCTATTTCCTTAAGACTAAGACTGCTGATGAGGTATCCCTTAGATTTCGAGAGTTTCAAGCCTTACTAGAAACTCAATGTCCTGAAGCGAAAATTCAGAGGTTCCGAAGTGACAATAGAACTGGTGAATATAATAATACCATCTTTCAGCAACTTCTTCGAGAGCAAGGTATCATATATGAGCCATCAACACCTTACACCCAACATCAAAATGGTGTAAGCGAGCGAACTATCAAATCAATTAATAATATGACTCGGAGTATGCTACAAGATAGCAAACTATCGGAAGTTTTTTGGAGTGAGGCAGTAAATACTGCAGTGTATTTACGGAATAGATCTCCAATAGCATCTATATTTAAGGATGGGAAATATAAATATTGTACACCTTATAAGTGTTTTTATAGATCCCGTCCAACATTGGGTCATATTAGACCTTTTAGATGTAATGTTTAGGTACATGTACCTAATGAGAAGCAGACTAAGTTTGAGAGCAAGATAAAGCATCATATCATGCTTGGATATATTACAGGAGCAAAGAATATCTAGAGAGTTTGGGATCCTCAAGGCCAAAGACAGACAATTACGACTGATTGTATCTTTGATGAAAATACATTTGGTGAATCAAATGTAAGTAACTCTTAGTCTGAGGTAGTGAATAATTCTATAGATGTCAGATCTATAGTGGATAATATTACTATACTGGTACAGTCAAGTCCTGCTGCTACACTACCAAAAATACAAGCATTGGTTACTAGACATAGTGAAGAAAGTTCACTGTTGGAGCCCAAGCCTTTTACTTATGAAGAGGCAATGTCTAGTGAGAATTCTATTTATTGGCAGCGAGCTATTGATGAAGAATGGAATTCATTACTTGAAAATCACATATGGGTTGTGAAGGATCGAATTGAGGTTCCGGTCAATAAGAAACCTCTTGGAAATAAGTGGGTATTCAGACTTAAAACCAATGCTAATGGAACTCTTCGATACAAAGCAAGACTGGTTGTTAAAGGATATGAGCAGCAGCGCAGGCCTGGATTATAAAGAGACTTTTGCACCGATCGCAAAATTTGTTTTGGTATAAATATTACTTGCTTTGGCAGCTGTATTAGATTAGGAAATTATATAGCTAGATATTAAGACTACATTCTTATATGGTACTCTTCATGAAGAAACATATATAATATTTCCTGAAGGGTTTGAGATTGAAGGAAAGGTTTGCCTTCTGAAAAAGTCGATTTATGGTTTAAAGCAAGCACCGAAGGCCTAGTATGAAGATATTGATGAATATCTTATAAGTTTAGATTTCATTAAGTCTTCAGCTGAGTGCAACATCAGGAAAGAAAATAGTTTGTCTCCAGTGTCTCTAGAGACAGTATTGCCACTAGAGACAAGGTGTGTCTCCACGATTGGCAGAATGTCTCCTAGTGTCTCCAGGAGATACTGGGAGACACTAGGAGACACATAGGAGACACTTAGGAGACACCTAGGAGACATAAAAGATACAAAAGACACCAGAGACAACCCTGTCTCCTGGAGACACCACCTGGCGTCCCGATGCCACTTTTTTCTTGCTGATGAACCTATACATTCTTCTAGTGTATCAGCTCTATCTTATTCTATATGTTGATGATATTTTATTGTTTTGTTACAGTCGAGCCAGAGCTAAGGAAATACAGGACCAGCTCAACTAGAAATATAAGATGACAGATCTAGGTTTACTTCATCAGGAAAGAAAATAGTTTGTCTCCAGTGTCTCTAGAGACAGTATTGCCACTAGAGACAAGGTGTATCTCCACGATTGGCAGAATGTCTCCCAGTGTCTCCAAGAGATACTGGGAGACACTGAGAGACACATGGGAGACACTTAGGAGACACCTAGGAGACATAAACGATACAAAAGACACCAGAGACAACCTTGTCTCCTGGAGACACCACCTGGCATCCCGATGCCACTTTTTTCTTGCTGATGTTCGGAAGTTCCTAGGTCTTCAAATTATTCGCGATCGCTCCTTATATCAAATCTTCATTCACCAAACAACCTATATTGAAGAGATCCTCCAAACTCAAGGCATGAGTTCCTGTAACCCAGTTGCTATTCCTTTAGAGTCTACAATGAATTTTCCACCATCTGATACAAGCTCCTCTAATACTGAGTTGAAAATAGCCTACCAAATACTCATTAGAAAACTCATATATGCTATAGTTGGCACTCATCCAAATCTTGCTTTTGCTATTGCTGCTCTAGCAAAATATACCGCTATACCTACTGCTCAGCATATAGGAATTTGTAAGCAGGTTCTAAAATATCTCAAGGGTACTAGCTCCTATGGCCTTCTTTACTCTAATAAGTCACTCTGTATTAGATATACAGACTCAAACTATGGTGGAGACAAAAATAACCGAAAATCTATATCTGAGTATGTTTTTACTTTTGCTGGAGCCACCATCAGTTGGAAATTATGGCAGTAATTGGTTGTTACACTGTCAACTACAGAAGTGGAATATATAGTAGCTACGGAAGTATGCAAGGAGCTGATCTAGCTAAATCACCTATTTCTGGATCTCTTGATTCTACGTCTTCTTGGTGATCTTACTCTGATACCTAGGCCTTCACTTCTTTATATTGATAATTAAGCTGCACTTGTACTTGCAAAGAATCCCATGTATCATAATCGTACCAAGCACATTGATATCCAATATCATTTCATTAGATCAGAGGTTGAAGCGGGCTCTATTAACCTTCAGTCTATTGGCACCAAAAACAACTTAGTCGATATTTTTACTAAGGCTCTGCCAAAAGCAACATTTGAAGTGCATCAGTCTAGAATGGGCATTTCTATTTTTCCGAGTTCTTAATATTATTATTATTCCTACTACTTTTCGATGTTCTGGCACTCTTTTATCCTAATTTTTCCCACAGGGTTTTTATAGGTTTTAACGAGGTCAGTAGTTATGTACGCACTCCAGTGGTTATGTACGTTCTTGTTCATATTGTACACACTTTCATAAAGTATGCTCTTGCAACTGTATCAACAGTGTGCAGAGCAAGGTGGAGTGTTAAAAGTATATGCTTGTGTTACTATTATGTCAATCACTGATGCTTGTATCTTGCAATGTCTGCTTGTGTTTTGCAATGTCTACTTGTGTCTTGTCAATGCTTCGCTCTTTATTCTGCACAATTTCTTTATTATTCTTAGGCCTGCAGACCTTACTATTGTGTGTCGTTATTATTGTCTACTGTCGCTACTCTCTGCTATTGCCTATCGCTGTCTATATTCTACTGTTACTGTTGCAAGTCTCTTGCTCTGTAGTTTATTTAAACCAGTCAAAAGTCCTGTCTATATCGATTAATAAGTTAATATATATCAAGAGATACAAGCAATCTTCCGCTGCATATGAACTTATTCTTGCTATAGTTTTACAATATTGTTGCTGATTCTGGTTAGTCACATGCCCAGATCTTCATAGAAGGATTCTTGTAATTACACGCCATATGAGGCTAGTCTGGTTACACTTGTAGCTGTACTTATGTAAGTAGCTATAGCTGAGCCTAACCAGACTAAGCTGAGCCAATGCTAATACATATTATTATATATACATGCATATGGTAATGCCGCTGAATAAGCGGCCTCAACCAAAACACTTTGAGCTTGAATAAGTAAAGTTGCCTTGTAAAAAGATAGATCGAGACTAAAAAGATATGTTATCTGGAAATCTCAAAATGGAAGTCAGTTTTGTATAAAGTGACGATGTGAGGGCTCTCTCTCGAAAGGGAAAACCGTCCTCTCATCATAATAGTGGTAATAATGTCAAGCCCCAAGTGAACTAAAAAGTTTATTGACCACCCTTCTACGACAGCAGCCTAATATCTACGCTGGTCATGAACCAAAACAACTAAAAACAAACAAATGAATACTGAGAGACGTGAGGTGAGATTAGTTACTTCGTGAAGAGGAGATGTGCAACAAAATCAATCATTAGATTCCCATAGAAAAAAACGTAACCCAAAGAAATAGTGCCTACAGGTAATTCTTCCTAACATTTCCTTTTATTTGCATTCATCAACCAAAGAATTTCTAGGCCAGTCGTAGTCAGTGCTATCCCAATTCGTCAAATTGGGATTCATGTAAGCCTCCAAATGATCTCCAATATACTGTGTAGTTTCGTAGCCTGGAGGATCGCAGGTAACTATTGTGTTGTCCGGGTCTTGGTAGATCCGAATGTAATCAACCCGCATCTTTGCGGGGAGAAAAGCTGTTCATGAAATTATTTAGCAGGTATATTCAAACAAAATAGAATAAGGAGTAAGGAGTAGTAGGCCTACTATTCAATCTATCAAAGTCAATGAAGGTGAAGGATGGTGACATCCCAAAATTCAAAATCAAAGCCATAGGTTCCTGTGGAATTGGCCGCCGTCCAACATTTCCATTCGCACGAGTTGCAGCACTGTTGATCCTCCATGTATGCATATCACCTATAAAAAACTCAATATATCCATCGTCACCAGGCTTGTATTCGAAACCGTAGGTTTGGTACGCTTTCCCATCGTACCAGTCATTATTCAACGTTGTCAAACCAGAAATAACTTCCTGGTATTGTCCTCCCCTGTAGGAGTTCATACTGGTGAAATCGGGGTTATAGACTGCGACTTGGTCGTAGTCAGGTTGATGCTATGGAGTATTAGCAATAGATCATTTACAAAAGAGCCCAGAGAGAGGGCAGTGCGAAATGCTTACCCAAATATCAAACGGAGCTACCTGAGATGATTGAGATGCAGTCCCAACCATTTTGCCATTCGTGATGTTACCCACACTGGCTTCCAAGGCATCAATCTCTGGTGCGCCTCTTGCTTTTCCCGGAGTTGGGTGATCTTCTCCAGCACATGTACATCCAGGGAGCCTCATTCCAGGCAGAAAACTGAGACCATCTGTACTTGATTGGTTTGCTGTGATTCCTGCATCACATCCATCATGGTACGTATATGGCCACATTCCCTCAGTAGAAGCAAGATATCCCGGGCGTCCGAGATTCCCCATAGTCCAGAAGGAAGCCCAGAATCCAGGTATATCTCCTGACCCAGGCAGAGAGATACTAGCCTCAATAATTCCACCCTTGAAGCATAGCTTATTCCAACTCTGGAGCATGGCAGAACGGAAATCTAAGTCGTGATTTCGGAATTTTGCGAACTCTAGCTCGAGAACACCATCCTTCGTGGTTGCCGCGTCTGGGTCATACCATTCTAGATCAGCTGTAGCCGAGTAGTGAATATTTACTGCTTCCCAGTATGGATCATCGCCCGGATAGAATGTACGATTTTCAACGTTGAACTCATCCGAAAACTGCATGAATTGTCAGAAGTTATCACAAAGCAGTAGATAAATTAGGAGAAACGTACGACCAACTTCCAGTCTTTTCCATCTACTGACTTCTTTGTGAATGCTAGCTTGGGAGTATCAGGATCGATGAGACTAGAGCGAAAATTCGTCAAGTGCGGGATTGAGTCCATGTCAAGGCACAGACCGGGACCGAACGGGCATGAATCATTCACTAGCTCATTACCCACATTTCGGGCGTAGTTACTATATAGATATTAGAAAAAAAAAATGTCTAGAGATGTATAGATTAGATAGGAAACTTACATGATTGGATATCCAATGAACAAGGTTAATAGTCCGAACACAATGAACATTAAACTTCCAACCTGTACCAATCCACGCCTGGTAAATATGTTCCAGGAACGAGCTTCCTTCTCATCATCTGGTTGATGAAGCTCATCATCGTCCTCGTGTTGGTGAGGATATAGCAAGATCCCTTCCTCTGGAGTGATCTCAAAACGTTCTGCTATGTTCCGGGTGGTCATTCCCTCTGTCTGGCCTCCTTGATGTGACGATGCTCCTGATGACGCACGAGCTACTGAGCCTGCGCTATATTCGTGTCGTAAAGACGACCCTAGTCCCATATCCCCAGAAATATCTACATCTACGCTAAAAGGGATAGAACGAGAAAGTGGTGATGGCTTTCTACCATTGTTTCTAGTGGAGGGATGCAAGGGCCCTCCTGGTACCTGTTGATCTGTTGATCTTCCGGAGTTTGATGCCTGATATAAAGCTCGGAGCCTTCGCCCATGAGGGCTTAATTTTGAGAAAGGGATTGATGAACTGGTGGGTGTTTGAGAGAATGAATATGCTATGCGTTCGTCTGATGTTTTATGCCGAAAGGAATTCGACATGTTGGGGGACCGTTGTTGGCCAGCAGTGAGGGTTCTTCAGCAGGAATTCTTGTTTCTGACTGTCCTTCTATCGGTATACAATCTAGAGAAGTTTCTGATTCAGGTAAAGTAAAGAAATGAAAATGACAGTTGGGAAAGAATGATGGTATGCAAGAGCAATTTGCCGTTTGTGTGTTGACCAGAGAAGTACGAGGCTAGAGCGAAGGTAAACGTCGTGAAGCGAAAGCATAGACACAAACAAACACATAGCACAAACAGAGGAAAATCCGTATTAGGGTCACTTCACGGGAGACCCCGCAAAAAATGAGATCAACTAGCACTTCATATTTTTAAGACAAAGTTTGGAGGAGAGCAAGAGTATTTTGCAAGAAACTAAAAATATATTTTCTATATACAAAGTCAATATTGGCGTTTTTGTCAATGATCTAGGCCCCTAGACGTCCACCGGTGTGGGAATGATGAAGCTGCACTTGATCACCATGGGCTGGAATTGCGGCCCGCCTCAGACGGGCAGAATTAAATTGGTAGCAGGAAAGCTTGCAAAGTTGCAGGGACAGTGGAGGCAAAATAGCTAGCATTTGTTTTGAGACGGTGGTGTCTATTTTGTAAGTAAATCCTCTTGTGAATCGATGGTATAGGTAGTCCGTTACAATCCATGCGATCCTCACTCGGAAAAAGCCCAGTCAGGATGTACCTTCCACAGAAGGGATTAATTGGGAACGTATACAAGAGCATTTAGCTTTACAAGACCATTTACTTTCCATAGGCAAGGCTGGGAAATTGTACATGTAAATTTGGAATGTGGGATTTGGTGTGTAGATGCCATATGTACAGGTACTTAATTGTCCCTACACGACAACTAGTCTGGCTTGCACTAGCCCTCTAACTACACTACACTTGCATACTTGGTCTCGTGACCAGACGCTAACAGGTGCCAAGTATTTACAGAAGCTTTAGAGTACGGAATACATATAACTACATATAACTACATATGATATAGGGCTAACCCTGACGGCTCACGACAGAATTGCGTTTCTTGGCGTGCACCCACAACTCGCACCAATTTGGGAATTTGCAACTAATTGACCAAACCGAACAATCAACGACAACGACGATACCCAAGTGAACGATATCTGACACTCGTTCGCTATGTCTCACAGGTATGTTGTTGAATTGCTGTCCTGTGATAATTGTGCGTTTTACAGGTTTGGCTAACATCGTCAATTTGTAGGAAATACGTACGAATTCTTGTTATCTGGATCAGTATGATGGGAAATTGACAATCTACACAGGAAGCCCCCAGACACGGTTCTCTTGCCTTCCTTCCCAGGAAGCGTGCCGCCAGACACAGGGGAAAGGTCAAATCCTTCCCTAAGGATGATCCCAAAAAGTCTGTCCACCTCACTGCCGCTCTCGGGTACAAGGCTGGTATGACCACCATCGTCCGTGACTTGGACAGGCCTGGTGCCAAGATGCACAAGAAGGAGATTGTTGAGGCGGTTACCGTCATTGAGACTCCACCAGTGAGTACTTTTCCGAGGATTTCGAATGTGGAGCATGGGATACTGAGCGCTCGGTTTTCTAGATGGTCTGCATTGGTGTTGTCGGATACGTCGAGACTCCCCGTGGACTCCGGTCCCTCACCACCGTCTGGGCTGAGCACCTTAGCGAGGAGGTCAGGCGTCGCTTCTACAAGAATTGGTACAAGAGCAAGAAAAAGGCTTTCACCAAGTACGCCAAGAAGTACACCGAGGGAAACGCTGCGCCAATCAACCAAGAGCTCGAGCGCATCAAGAAGTACTGCTCGGTCGTCCGTATCCTTGCACACACCCAGGTCCGCAAGACTCCTCTTAAGCAAAAGAAGGCCCACCTCATGGAGATCCAAGTCAATGGAGGATCTGTTGCGGACAAGGTTGACTTCGCTAAGGGCCTCTTTGAGAAGGAGATCAGCATCGACACTATCTTCGAGATGAACGAGATGATAGACGTCATCGCTGTCACCAAGGGTCACGGTTTCTCCGGAGTCACCTCCCGTTGGGGAACCAAGAAGCTCCCTCGCAAGACCCACAAGGGTCTCAGAAAGGTTGCTTGTATCGGAGCCTGGCATCCTGCCCACGTGCAATGGTCTGTTGCACGTGCTGGTCAAGACGGTTACCACCACCGTACTTCGTGCAACCACAAGGTCTACAGAATCGGAAAGGGTGATAATGAGAGCAATGCATCCACTGAGTTCGATGTTACCAAGAAGAAAATTGTACGTCTCATTTTACTTACTCTCGATGGTTGATGTGTGATTCTAATTGAGTATTCTTTTAGACTCCTATGGGTGGCTGGGTCCGATATGGCATCGTCAACAACGACTACGTTATGATCAAGGGATCTTGCCCTGGTGTCAAGAAGCGAGTCATGACCCTCAGGAAGTCCATGTACACCCACACCTCCCGAAGAGCCTTGGAGAAGGTCGAGCTCAAATGGATCGACACCTCCTCCAAGTTCGGTCACGGAGGATACCAGACCAAGGAGGAGAAGTCCTCTTTCTTGGGTACCCTCAAGAAAGATATTGCTATCTAAGTCCAAATTTAGTTCGAAAAAAATGTCAAAATTCATTTCATCGGGGTTCTACTTGGGGTTCATCAATTTTCTGGTCGTCTGTTTTATTGTCTAGTTTGCTTTCTTCTGGATTGTTTTTGTTCGGTTGGGCCTTTGACGGAATTGTGGGGAATGTTGGGGAATATACGATTTCATGAGGTGGATTAGGTGATATTCAGAAGACACGAATTTCTCCAAGCTCCACTCCGCTTAGCAAACCGAGATTAGCTTTGAGATTATTTGCCATTTCTATGTTTATAAGCCACCATTATTTTCATCGGGTTTTTAAAAGCAGCCAAACTTCCTGCTCTCATTCCCAGCAAACGCCTCACCATCATAGTCACGTCCCTCTGGCAAAAGATATTCGACAAAATTGCATACTTACCTGTAGTCTGGCTTGCACTAGCCCCTCCTTAAAAACTTACCTGTAGCTATAAGTATACTCACATGACCCCATAAGCGCCTTAAACCCTTTGTGCCGCGTACACCTCCTCTGAACGTATTTTCATTTTAAAAGAACTATGATGAGCAACACCGGAATTCAGGGGTAGGCAAGTTTTGATGTGCCGCGCGGCGCGTTATATGTACATGGTAGTGTGAAGTGGGGAATAGGCCCTGGTAAGAGAAAGCAAATGGTGTTAGAAGGTGAGTGTTGAAAAGAAGAGGAAAATATTTTGTATACTGTACCAAGGGAAGTGTAATTTTAAGTGAAAAAATAGCGGAGCTGGAGGGCCATGAGCTCCCCCGATCAACTATATGGTTAACTATATAGTTGATTAAAGAACTCAATTACCTCCAACGAAGTAGGTTTTTAACAAAAAAATATATATATATATAGATATCTCAGGGTGCCTTCTGCTGGACGTAGGAGTGCACATAACCTCGTACCATGTTCCGACAAATTCTATACAATGAAGGCATTAAGTTATAATGGCCATCACTACCATGGCGAATACCTACTACTTGTTGAAGCTCGACTAGGAGTCCTGGAAATAGTGGTACTAAAACAATTGTCCGCAGCACTCGTTTGCAGTTGGAACTATAGTCGACTTGCTGGAATCAGCGTTAACGTTAATGAAATGAGTACGAGACATTTCCCATCTACAATAAGACAAAACAGAGCCTCTTTTCTGAAGAGCTGGTAAAAAAAGCGCCGGGGTTCGGTTCGAAGACTCAGGGTAACACTGCAAGATAATAATTTGGCTGGAGCTCAGGGTAACCATAACTACTACTAGTACATCGGAGATCTAATTATGCTTCCTTGCATTTTAAAAATAAGAAAGTCTGTTTGACATAGTACTATCTTCAGCGGAGATGAAAGGTGAGCCTGGGAAAGATTTTGGAGACCTATTTCTATCAATGTACAATGGCCCCTACTGGCTATGGAATTTGGATCCTTGTCACCCTTCGCTGCATCCATGGATCCATTGGAGGGACCTTGAGAGTGTTCGGGGATACAAATAATAAGATTTAAAGTCACTGTTTTCAGAGTATATTTGCGGTGGAAACCTGGCCGATGACCGAAAGTGCCCAATGCGTAATTATGGGAGGCAGGCTATAGCTAGCGGCTCGAATCTTTTACCCAGAGTTTGGAGGTACGTTATGGACAGGGTGGTACCAGTTACTGACTACTGGGTATTTCATCCCGCAACCTATACTCCTAAGGGTTCATTATTGCTCTCAGATTGCTTTTAAGCACTTGATACAAGAAGGAAGGAGGGAGTCTGGAATAGGTAGATTTCTAGGAGGAAATGCCAGCCTTTGACAGATGTCAGTGCACACCTCAAGCCCAGCTCATTAATATCATCCATTGTATCTTCATCGTATCACTGCAGTATATAATATACTAGGATACCTTTGGATTACTGAAATGATGATCCAAAAATATCCTTACATAGGCTACATTCGAAGGGTTCTAGTCACATATCCAAAGCTATCCAGTTTGTAACTTCTTGCCCTGTACGAGACCCTAGATCAATATTCTTCCTTAGTAAATTTTTTCCACCAGCTAAAGCAAGCACTGACAGTCCCTCTCAACGGCTTCTCACGGACAAAAGTGTCTATTTGCAAAAGCAACAAGATACAAGTCATGGCTGTCGCTCGTTAGTTCTAATTAGTTTTAAGGCCTTGTTAATTAACATGTCCCAGTCCAGCTCGCTCCTCCCCAGCATGAGACTAGAGCCTGGTCCCTCACGGTTTATCTGACTTGGTATTAGGATGCCGGTTGATAATAACCAGACAAGGTGATATGTAATATGGTAGTAAGTATATCGTGCATGCTGCGGCCCGCCCTAAGAAACTGGTATGGCAAAGTTAATTTGATACGACATAAATATGGGCTAAAGGATACATTTGTTATCCCTCTGTTGAGATATAGTCTTGTGGTTCATATCAAGCTTTCAAGTCACGAGACAAAGTAGGTATGAAGTGCATGGGATGTTCCTTCGACCTTCCGCCAGGGATAAGGGTCGGTTTCGTGCGCTCTAAAAAGCTGTGCAGTGCAGGAGATACCCCCACCTTTTTTCTTCCCCTTGACGACGTGCCCCTCAAGGTGTTTAGGCATAGCCCATGTGAAGAGCTTGAGGATAATAGATATCAACTGTTCTCGTTCCGATATCAACAGCCACCATATCCCTTCCGACTCGGTCTTCTTGCGTCCTAACTCTAAGGTGTACTGGCGGCTTGCAAGCTTGATAAGCTTGAGCTTCCCAGCACTCCGTACTGATCATCGCATCCTTTTACATACATTACAGCCACATCCCTCTGCCAGCCCTCAACCATTTTTCTTTTGCTATAGATTCTCTACTCGAAGCTCTAGGGCTGTGTCCGCATTTGGATTTGACCGGCAAGAGACAGCTCTACAGTCAGCATCGTCGCTCGCACCTTGGCCGCCCTTTCCCAGCCTTGTTGGTGTATGTTCTATAGCTTTTATCGAAGCAAGATTCTCATAGAGAGTGGTGTCTCCTGAGCTTCCCAGACCAACCATTTCCATCCCTCGAAGATCGAGCTTCTACAGTCACAACTGCTGGCAGACCAGGCGCGTGATAGCAATTACCAAGATTTATTAATGCCGGTCTGGTCCTCTCGACTCGTCCCAGCATCCTACGGGCCCACAGACTCAAACCTTGCACATTCACATTCGCGTTCGAATTCAGTGGCCAGGACGGGAATAGGAGGTGCTGGTTCCTCTTCGGCGTACCCGCCGCTGGAAGATCAAGTGTCTAGGGTGCCCCATTCCCGGTCATATTCCCACCAGGTCACATCCAGCGCTGGCAATTCGATCAGCACGAGCAGGAATGAGGGAAGAAACCTTGGAGTGAAAGGAGCATTGGGGGATGCTAAACCTCCTTCCTCTGATGTTGGTTTGGTTAGTCTATTCATTTTACGATGCCCAGGGATGATGTTATTTGGTCGATTTGCTAATTGTAGTAGACAACTGGACAATGTATGTGCTGTGATTCCACAGTTAGGTGGCCTAAAAATCTTTTCGTCTTCAGGTGCATGATATGCAGGACTATCAATGATCTGAAACCTTTAGAAGGAAGAAAATCACCAGGTGCGAGCCCCGTCGTGCGTGGGGAGGAGCCATACTGACTTTTGCCATAGAAGTGTCACAAATTTCGATTGAGGAAACCCGAACATTAATTGATAGCTGTGTCTCCGGTTTCCTAGATCAGCGAAGTTACTTGAAATTACTAGGCGCGCAAGCCCTCTCTTATCCACAATCCCATCCAGCAGAGAACAATCCCACTCCTACCGAAGCAGAGAATACCCCTTCGAATGCTGGGTCATTATACCTTTCAATAGGACGACCTTCACTAGGTAGTCTTTCTGACAAGAGTACCTCGTGCTCATCGGGAATACCTTCTTCTCATCAAAGTCTCATAAGTGGATTATTGGACGAGGAGAAGCAACCATTCAACAATCCACTACCTTTCCTATCTGATGAACATGGACACCGAGAGCACAGTGAGTCTCACCGGATACAGCAACAAGCCTCAAGCAATCCCATTGTATCAGGGAATGTACAGCTCCCATCTATTCTCAAAGAGCATTCAGAAATATCGGAAAGCCTAGATCTAAATGATGTATCTGAGCGAAGGAAACGCTACAGAGCACTAGCTCAGAAGATGTTTAAACCTCTTGAGGTTTATATCACAGCTTGCTTCACCTCTTGGGAATGCCTCAATGGTTCCTTCATTCCAGGAGTCATGCAAGAATCAAGAGCTACACAGGGCTCGATCTCTGCTGATATACTAGGCGGGAGAGATCAAAAAACCCTAGCAGAGGGAGATTATGAGAAATCACTTCTCAGCAAAGGAAGGAGAAAGGAGCGGGAGAAACAATGTGATAAAGAGAAGGAGAAGGGGGTTGTTACTCTCAAGACTCCGGCTATTGATTGGGATAGGGTGAGGGAATGGTATGAATTGGTTATCGATGCTGGATCAAATATCATGGAGTTGAGTAGGGAAGAGCATATAAAGGAAGCCTTCGATAATAAGGAGGATGGCCAGCCAATAGCTGAGAAATCGAAAGAGAAGGAAGAGGCTGACGATATCCCGCCGGGTTCAGAGGAAGAAGAATGGGATCTGGCTGAGGCGGTGGAGGAAGCAAGATTACAAGTTGTCAAGGTACTCTTAGTTGCCATGGAAAGCATCTTGAAGCGACCGGGGAGGCCACTTAAGGATCCAGGGGATATCCGATTTCTATTGATTATACTAGAGAATCCTTTATTATACCCATCCTACTCTAGACCAAAACCTTCAATGAAATTATCTCGAAAACAGGAGAAGAGCACTTCACCAGGAAGACAGGCACAAGTAAGGCCTCTTACATCCACCTACAGCTCAGGACCAGGTCAACACTCCGCTATCATCAAAAGAATTATCGGACTCATCTCGATCCTTCCTAACGTTGTACACCACTATATCGTATCATGGCTTTCTCGGTTGCCAGAGCCTCATTTCAGGAGGATAGTTGAATTAGGAGGTAGCTTCGTCACCTACAGGCTTAACAGGCAGAGTGGGCGGAAGAAGCCGCTTGGGGGAGTTGGAGGTGGGTCCATAGGGGGTAAACGAGGGAGAGGGGTAGTATACAACGACGACTGGCAGATACGTGCTGTGGCTAGATTCATGGCGTTATTGTTTTCTGCGAATAACAGTGTACGGTCTTCAAAGGTTTTCCAGTTCGAAAGTGAAGGCCCAATCAATAGTCCGGCAGAAAGCGCGCGACGACAGGCACAAGCTAGAGGGCAGATAATTCTGACAAGTGATTTCTATAACATGCTCCTCGATTACGCGGATCTCATTGCGGATTTTGATAGTTGGGAAAATAGGACAGGGAAGTTCTGTTTTTGTCAATACCCTTTTTTGTTTTCTATGGGAGCAAAGATTCATATATTAGAATATGATGCAAGGAGACAGATGGAAGCGAAAGCAAGAGATGCATTCTTCTCGAGTTTAACAAATAGGCAAGCAGTAAACCAGTATTTGGTGCTGAAAGTTAGAAGGGATTGTTTGGTTGAGGATAGTCTGAAAGGGATTAGTGAGGGTGTTGGTGGGATGGGGGATATTAAGAAGGGACTCAGGATAGAATTCGTTGGGGAGGATGGAGTTGATGCGGGAGGTTTAAGGAAGGAGTGGTTCCTCTTGTTGGTACGAGATGTGTTCGACCCCAACTATGGTATGCCCCACGGACTACTCTTCTCGTCTCTTGTCAACTTGATCTAACCCTAATTACCAAATCAGGTCTATTTATTTACGATGACGACTCTC
Organism: Terfezia claveryi; assembly: GCA_015179025.1. Lineage (NCBI taxonomy): Eukaryota > Fungi > Ascomycota > Pezizomycetes > Pezizales > Pezizaceae > Terfezia > Terfezia claveryi. The sequence continues at coordinate 206,922 of WHUX01000019.1, read as the reverse complement.
GATATTGCTACTTCAACTCTAATTCGTTCGAATCTTCAGAGGAATTCTTCCTAATCGGTGTAGTTTTCGGACTAGCTATATACAACTCAACTATTCTAGATGTTGCACTACCCCCAGTTGTCTTCAAAAAATTATTACAGCCCAGTGGCATGGCAAATGCTCTTTTCTCAGCCGCTACGCTACGACCACCTCAGAAATACACTCTTGATGATCTCGCTGTATTCCGCCCTTCCTTGGCTCGTGGTCTTTGTCAGCTTTTGGAATTCGAAGGGGATGTCGAGGAAGTCTTTTGCAGGAGCTTTTCCGTTGAGATTGATCGCTTTGGTCAACTTTCTACGGTGGCTCTGGTTCCTGGAGGCGAGAATATTCCGGTTACGAATTCTAACAGAAGGGATTTTGTCGATAAATACATTACGTATCTACTGGATACCTCTGTGGCTAAGCAATTCGAGCCATTCAAACGAGGGTTTTATACCGTCTGTGGGGGCAACGCGCTTTCCTTATTCCGGCCGGAGGAAATCGAGCTCCTTGTCCGTGGATCAGACGAGGCTTTAGATATCTCTGCACTCAGGGCAGTAGCCATTTACGAAGGATGGGGTGCCCCCGTAGGCCAGAACAAGGATAACCCAGTGGCAGAAAATGATCCTGTGGTTAAGTGGTTCTGGAGCTTCTTTGAGAGGATTACACCAAAGGAGCAGAGGCTATTATTGACATTCATCACGGGGAGCGATAGGATTCCCGCCATGGGGGCAACAAATCTGGTGATCAAGTTGGTGTGTTTGGGGGGGGATTGTGAGAGGTTTCCGGTTGCAAGGACGTGCTTTAATGCGTTATGCTTGTATAGGTATAAGAGGAGAGAGAAGCTAGAGAAGATGTTGTGGAGGGCGGTGGAGGAGAGCGAGGGGTTTGGGCTAAAGTAGGGAAGGCCTGAGGGAGAGGCCAGAGGACAGTCGCTATGAAACAGGAGAGATGGTGTGGCATTTCTGCGTTATGCGGGTAGACATTGTTGATTTTATTGGATTCTTCGTGGTGTTTACTGTTGGGGTTTGGTATCGTTTGTCATTCCTTAAAATGGGGCTGATACTGATTAACATTCAATTAATGTATTAATCAAACGGGCGTTTTTCTTTTGTCAAGTCTTGTGAATAAGTAAATAGTTATTTTAATCTGATCCTTACCCTGAATAATGACTAAGCACCAATGAAGATCATATCTAAGGACAAAAATGAATTGGATAAGCTCTGTTTAGTGTTGCCATATGATAGAAGTTTCTTCATCTCCTTCTCTAGTTATTTTATTGCGGCTGCTTTCGTATAGCAAATATGCAAGCTTTGTAGTAACTTAAAAAATAGGAAATAAAAGAAATAATTCTGGTATCGTAAACTGTAATATCAATAATGCTAATGAATAAAATAGTGTAGACGATAGATCTGCTGCAAAATAACAATATACCTCATTGGCTGTGAATCAGTTTTAAAACATCAGTGAATAATTCATATGTTCATAGTGTAGAGTACATGCTGCTAATTGCTTTGAAACAGCGAGAAAAAGAACTAAACATTGGGTGATCCTTGTGTGTCGAACCCAAACTGCGACGGTGTTTGATAAGCGGCTCTCGGTGGTATGATCTCATGTTATTATTATTATTATTTGTTTAAAAACTCGCAATCAGGCTTAATCTTTCACCCATTGGATGCTAATCAAACCAATGTTCTGTACTTTCCTTTGTAGGAGTTACGGTTTATTCATGTATTCGAATATGTAATAATTGCGGTGTAGCTCCATCAACGCGAATCAGCCTCAGCTAACGTTCTCAATTACAAATCGTTGCCGATTTGCCTGATGGTAGTTGCACCCTTCGAAAGAGAATCGTATTTACATTGTAGCTACATCACATATATCCACTAACCAATAGATCTCTCTCTTGTAACATCTGTTACTGCAACATATTCCGCATAGGTTGCCTTTCTCCTGTAGCTCTGACTCTCCACCTTAGCCTGATAGCTGAACCCTCTCACTTGAGAAAAAATTTAATGCGGTAAAGACACTCCAATTTTCGGTACTACCGTACCATCTGTAGCGAGGATTGGATCTGGTATAGTCTGGCTAACTACTGGGGGTCTTGTGTAACCCAGCAGGTAGGTACGTACCTCTTAGAGGCGAATTAGAGCCTAGAAAACCAGAGTAAGGTATTAATTATTAGGGAAACTGGTGAATAAGACTCCTTGTCTGTATCTGAATCATAACAAGTCAATAAGTCAAAATTCGAGTCAAGGACGCTAATCTGCCCACAACTAGTAACGCTCCTACCACAAAAAGGAAAGAGCAAAGAGACGGACAAGGAGTCTTATTCACCAGTTTTCCCGGCATGACATCAGTGAAGGGTAACTCAACGACTCAAGGCAGGATGGGTATAAGTTGTCCGGCCTCCGTGAAATCACTAGCTGGTGTTGCTTCTTTCTATGCGGGTTCGAGTATTGCTCCAAGATCGCCGACACGGTCAGCCCTCCCAAAGCAAGGCGACAGAGTTATTAAGGTTCTTTGAATGCCCGAAGAACGACGGGTACGGTATGTTCCTAGATCGAAATGACCAACAACCTGTGCCCCACAGAGAAAAAAAGTTTCCCCGCGGAGACGTAAACTTCATTGTAAAAACTAACAAATACGGTACATACAAACAACACAACTAAACAATGATTGCTAATCTCACATAACTTTCTACATTTACAATCGGATTACACAATTTCCATAAAAATATCATTGCTGGAACCCCAAATTCGCCCTCTCTCCGCAGACCTCACTCCTACTTCTCGCTGGCAGTATGTACTTGCATTCTCTAGAAAGGACCTGTGTCAGCAAGAATAATTGAAGTTGAAGTATTGACGGTGAAGAAGACCACCGTGACACCGAATAGTATTAGAGTCAATATAGATAGGCATAGATTACGCCCCAATAATCTATAACTTTCATCACACATACTATATATATATATACTGCGCAACCCCCTTCCCCCTAGTTCCGTCCATCCCTGTCCTTCCCCTCATATCGCTACTGCTGCGAGAGACTCGTATCTTTACCGAGAGCTGCTGGCATCAAAATAAAGTGGAAAGAATTACTCAGTTAAAAAGACAAACGCCTGGGTGTATGTGCATCGGACCCCCGTGTATGCACAACCCGACCCACCCTCAATAACAACCCATTAACTCATATTGCGAATCTTATATCCCATTGATCTTTTCACTCAGGGTTCTCTCTAGGTTTACGATCGGCATATTGGGGACTTTCTGTAAAAAAAGCCGAAATAAAATGTAAATCTAGGTTTTGTATGTATCATCTCCATAGTAGTGTATACCTAGGAGTATGGAGTCAAAGAAGCGGGTCTCTCAAGAGTGTGGGGATATAATTAGAATATACTATTGCTAGTTTGGTCTCCTCCGACCCCAAGTGCCCATATAATAGACACTCGCAGTAGTAGCCTTCGAAAGCCTCATAATTGCCTCTCTTCAGTGACGGCACTTGTACTATAAGCGATGAACTCGAATGTGTCTTTGGGGGGGGGTTTGGGCGAGCACCGAAGATTTTGGAATTAAGGAGATCAGCAGTGCGCACCCCTTCTAAGTCGAAGGCCCTTCCTCATCGATGTGCGCTGCAACCGGGCACTGAGCAGATGATGGTACGAGTGTTTGATGGTTTGCCAGTAGTTGTATGAGCTGATCTCGAAAGGTAAGTTTGGTGAAACGCAGCTCATCGGTATCCTAGCCTCTTGGAAGCTGCTGGTGATCTAGCTTACCTCCGTTTCCAAAACATTGACTCTCTGCCAGCAGTTTAAACCACAACTCTAATGAATATAATCAAGAAAACCCTGGTTACGGGGAAAATTTCTCAAGGACACAGGGAACCTAGCATCAGGTAATTGAGGTGGGGCACGGAAAAGAGAGGGTCAATAAGTGTATGATTCTTTGAGGTTGAGAAGGAGTGATACGTTCATGTAACATAGCCCTTGTATATACTGTACGAAGCGGAACATATGAACATATGAATTCCTGACTCAAATTTTGTGAATACCCTTTCATATAACCATGCTCTCTTGTCTTACAGTAGATCTTCTAAGTAATTAATTAACTTGATAATTAATAATAACCCACCCGTACTATGTTGATATATATACTGTATTAGTCTTGTTGCACTTGTATAGGTATTGTATAGTCTGGCTTGGGTATTGTACTACACAAATGTTCGAAGGACCAGACTAGCGTTAGCCGCGGTTATCGAAATAAATACTTAGTGCAAGCGGCTTGATAAAACGGGCCATCGATAAGCCAGACTAGCCATCGAATGGCTCTGGGCCCACCGAGGGGCTTGTGCCAACCAGGATACCTATGGAGCCCAACCAGACTACCACCTCCTGTTGGCGAGCCAGACTACGGAACTAGGTTAGAACCAGTGGTGCTTGCACAACGATCACGTGCCAAATTTCGGGAATTTATGAAAGGCAGGAACGCACACCCCTACTACCGCCCTTTAGCTTCCAGACTAGCCCTTTAGTAGGTACATAGCCCAGCAGCTTCCGGCCGGAAAGCACCAACCCTCGGCAGCCAACTCTTATAAAATCCCGCAATGCCGTGTACCAACATCCCGGCACTTCCTGGGGCATGTGTCAATGTTCGGACACCCCATCCCGTCTGTGTTCTTGGCAGGGTTTTTTCTGCTCTTGGTGGAGTCTTGGATTGGAGATCTACATGATAATCAGCAAATGGGGTCCTGATGTGTTGAAAAACGAGGCGTCAAGAGAGAAAGTGATATACTTCCCTGCAGACGTTTACCCCGTAGATTGACCTACCTATGATTGACATATCCACACCTGAATTAGTATTGGTGGTCCGGTTGTTTGTGCACTAGTTATGAGAGATATCAAATATCAAATGGATAGAGTCCATGCATCCATGTACCATGTACTTAGAGTGCTGCAGAAATTTCCAGAGCATTAATTGAACATTTCGGCCGCTAGGTTCCGGATTTCGAGCTTCCTTCAACTGGCTAGGCCACCAAATCTTGTTCGCATGTCGGCCGGGAAGAGGTTTTGCCAGCTTCTCGTCTTGCTGAAATGTAAGATGACGTAGCAAGAGGTAGGGTAGGTGTGAGATATAAAGATGATGAGAAATGAAAAAAAATGAATAGTAAGGTATTTGATTATCATCTCCAGACTGTTCAACGTTTTCGAAAGCCGATGTTGTACCCTCATTTCGAGCAGGTCAACATACATCTCACACAGTTGATGCTGCCTAGTCTGGGATGCGGCCTCAGCTCGGGGTGCTGGAGCAGACTTGGGATTGTAGGGATCTCTCATTCGCTTTGCTTCAATCGGAATGATTAGGATCAGCAAGATGCAGGGTAAAGGTGTCGCCGTACTGAAGACTTGCAGCTCGGTATGCAGGTTGTTGCTGTATCAATACAAGTTAGCCCATAGTAGCCGTCCCAGCCCAGGTATACGGAAGAAGCTCAGAGCCAGAGCTCTCGGAGTAGCTTCAGCATCTAGAAGCTTTGGTAGTGATAAAGTTTTTAGAAGCTACAAGCCATAGTGTCCAACTTGAAACGAAAGACGTATATAAACATAGTGATCTACCCGGCCTTCGATTAATTCCAGATCCTTCCAATCCCCTCAGAACACCATCCCGAATATTTCTATCTCCTTGATCTACTATTATCATAAGCCTTCGCCTATCTAGTTATACATAACACACTATCTACAAATGACTGCTAGACTTCCCAAAACGATGAAGGCTCTCAAGTAAGAAGAGTCTCTATCGCAGTGGTCCATAGAACTAACTCGAGTTAGGTACTCTGAGCCGAGGAAGTGGACAATTGTGAACGATGAGCCACTCCCCACACTCCGTGATAATGATGTACTGGTGAGCTGGCCCTTTCTGGTCAGTTGACTTGAGTACCTTGCTGACATAGTGAGGGTGATAGGTGAAAGTTAAAGCTTGTGGTGTTTGCGGGACCGTTAGTTGCCTATAACAGCCCTTCTCCATTGGCTGGAAGCCTTCTTGTTAACACAAATGCGAACCATAGGATCTTCACATTCACGATGGAGAATTCATTGCAAAGGTCTGTGATTGAGCTTGGACTTCTGGAATGGTCCACGTTTTCCAAAAATTCAGGGACCATTAGTTATGATCACTATTTTCTAGAGTTTTCGCTAACGCCACCAATAGTTTCCCTTAATTCCTGGCCACGAGACAGTTGGTGTTATCGCAGCGGTCGGAAAGGACGTGAAAGGCTTCCAGGTTGGGGACCGCATTGCTGCAGATAATTCTGAATTGTGCAATGAATGTTTCTACTGTCGTCGGGGTCAGCTGTTGCTGTGCGAGAAATTCGAGGCACACGGTGTTACTAGTACGTCACAGTTCGATATGTCTATGTTGCCCAAATAATAATGAGATACATCTGAATAGTGAATGGAGGGTTCGCCGAGTACTGCGCGTACCCCGCTGGGAAAGTATTCAAGATCCACAACCTCACAGATGTTGATGCCACGTTGCTCGAACCAGCTGCTTGTGCAGCACATGGGTTGGAAAAGATTGCACCCAAGTTTGGTTCCTCTGTGCTAATGTTTGGGGCTGGGCCTACTGGTATGCATGACTATAACTCCACTCACAACAGAGCTAATGTGTGTATTAGGATTGTGCCTTGCCCAGCTTCTACGCCAGAATGGTGCTAGCCACGTCGTCATTGCTGCTCCTGGAGGACTCAAGATGGATTTGGCAAAGAAGCTAGACGCTGCTGATGAGTACGTTGAGCTTTCCCGGACAAACCCTCAAGCACAGTTCAGCAAATTGAAAGCGGACAACCCTTACGGATTCGACATTGTCGTCGAGGCTACTGGATCGGCAAAAATCTTGGAGGACTCTATCAACTATGTCCGCCGGGGTGGGAAGTTGGTAGTATATGGTGTCTACTCAGACGAATCACGTGTGACATGGCCACCAAGCAAGATTTGTACACTCCACCCTCCAAGTCAGTCACCAGAGCAAATTTTTGACATTTAATTCTAGTTGGCGACGAAATTACCATCCTCGGGTCTTTCTCTGAAACTTACATGTTCCCGGCTACGATTGGATACCTTGATACGGGCAAGGTTAAGGTTGACGGCATAGTGAATAAGATATTCCCGTTGGAGAAATGGGGAGAATGCCTAGAAAGCATGAGGAACAAGACTGCTATAAAGGCAGCTATCGTTTTCGATTAATCCTTCCCTTTCCCCCCTCCTTGCATCGTTGTGGATAAGCACCTCAAATTTTGGGTTGATTGGTCTCGCACGGGGTATACAGTTGCATGGAGAGACTTCATGGAGTTTGGAAGGATGGTTTTATGAATGTTGGGGAGTTTATCCTCGTCAGCCATATAGATGGATAAATTTATAACATGTGTTTAGATCTTGCATATCATAATTGAGCTACCGAATTCTGTGCAAAAAGCTTATGTCTACGCATTGCACGAGGCCACTAAGTTGTGATCATTTCGAATTATGTAATAGTTGTGGTTGGACTCCATCACAAAACTTTAAATCGAATCACCAACTAGACTTGTCAAATAGACACTATGCCCAACTTGCCAGCGTCACGTCCGTATTGCCGAATTAGTCCTTAGCCTACCCAGGTAATAATTGTTGTTGTGAGTGTGAGTCATGTGATGTAACTTGCCAGGTAATCTCTTGGCAATTGCACCATGCGTTACAATGTAATGGCCAAACAAAGAGTAGTCTCGTGTCAACAACACAACTACTCATGGACACTGTTGGTTCTTCAGTGGCGGTTGCCTTGCCGCCTATCCCAGTTGAACTGACAATACGATTTGCAACCGCCTTACCAGATCTAACAATCTTCCTCCCAAATGCGGCCATAACTACAATTTCGTCTCTCAAGAAACAAATCCGAACCCTCAGGCGTGATGATACAGCAAAAAGGAAGCTGAAGCTCATTTATGGGGGAAAGGTGCTTACTACAGGAGACGGGAGAACATTGGCGGAACAGATGAGACTTACAAGGCCGATTGCACCTCCTACGCCTGCCGGGAAAGGCAAAGGAAAGGCTGTGGAGACCGATCTAGACGAAGATGAACCTAGGGATAGGATAAGAAGTGCAGAGATAAGAAAGGCTTATGTACATTGTGCCGTGGGAGATGAGGCTACCGAGGAGGAGCTTAGTCTTGAAGATCAAGAAGGCACAGTGAGTGCCTAACACTATCCATGGGGGCTTTTCTCTAATTATCTTGAGTCTAGGCCCCTACCTCTGCAGCCACTGCAAATGAACAGCATGCCCACTCGACCCTTCCCCAGCCGCTTGGCTTCGACCGCCTGTTGTCTGCCGGTTTCACAGAAGCAGATGTTGCCCAACTGCGTGCCCAGTTCAATAGGATCCACAACATCAGCCTAGATTCCCCACCGGAAATGTCTCGTATTTTAGAGGAGAGGTGGATAGATGAAGCGGCTGGTACCGGAGCTGGTGAGCTCGCCGATGGATCTCCAGCGGGGACGTATGAGGATATGTTCATTGGGGTAGCTATTGGGTTTTTCTGGCCGGTTGCAGTCTTAGCGTTGCGGGAAGAAGGTATATTTACAAAACGAAGGGGAATGGCAATAGTGGCAGGATTATTGGTAAATTTGCTAGCCGCGGTATTGAGGTTTTGTTCATGATGCTCTTCTGCCATGATCAGGATGACCAACACAGACCAAGCTTTGAATCGAAAATAATCACTGGATTCTTTTTACGTAGCAGAAATATCTAAAGAAGTGAGGGGTACCCCAACCACTGTGGAAAGGGGTACTCGAGCATCCATACTATCGGGTGCAATATCCCACTATACCGGAAACCGCTAAGGAAAATAATATTCTGATGCTGCGCGGCTGTCGCGTGTCTCATTCCTCGCGCAGATCCCCCTGGCATGAGTACTGGAAGAGCGGATGTATTTCCGGTTCTCTCAGATAATAGTGTAAATACTAAGCCTTTGTCCCCGGCCTGTTCCAGCCGCGTTCGTTAGAGTACTTTCATCGCCAGGATAGTAACTTGATCATCTATCTATGTACATTGCGCGCCCTGGTGGCTTGCTCACGGTAGAATATTTGTGTCAAAGCAGCGGGCATAGATACCCCTGTTGATTATAATGCCTGGGCAACGAAATACATATCAAATGTCGCCATTTTACCCTCGCTACTGGTGAAAACCCCGAGGGATACCTAGTCTGGCTGTACCCGAGGGAAGACCGTAGAGCACATACCCTCGGGCTCGGCATCACGCTCTGGACATACAAATCTTATTCTCCGAAATGAAATGCGAAACGTCTCAGGACAGGAGGAGGGGACTGAAAGCAAGTCCTGCTGCTGGTCGATGGCGTGGAAGATATCACCCTACTTGGCTTCAGTGCACCGGAGTATCTGCTTTCCGTCCAATATAGTTATGCTGGAGGGGCACAGTATGACCCCTGCCACAGAATTTAACGGTTGCTTATGCCATTATTTCCACGAATCGACTGCTTGTCGATATGGAGGAGTATTACGCCCCAGAACCCAAGTCTGCTCTACTCCAGCCATAGATCTGTTTCACCGCATGTAACTTATTTGTGTGATCAGATGGAGTTCCTCGACGTTGGATCCTGATTCGGCAAGCCTTGCGCATAGAACGAGTGAATATCCAGACTGGCATTGTGGGTCGCGCTTTGACTGAACCACCTGGATGTCTCAGTTTTACTTGTATATTTTTTTTTTTTTTTTTTTTTTTTAATTCCCCCCCACCCCAAAAAATTCTGTCGTAAACTCACCGGACACGTGCGTGACATGGGGACTCGGCTTCCTTACAGCAACCCACCCGGCTCACCGGACTGCCAATTGAATGGAAAGAGAAGGTACCCGAATAATACGAAGACTTATTATTTGTGTGGAATTGAGCGTCGCGATTGGCGGCAGGCTGACCACTGCTACTACAGCCTAAGTACATGTACTTAGATGCCCTGCTCATCTTGAAGCCAAGACATCTTTGTTGACGCAACAGGTGCCAGCAGTTTCAGGCACCGACTATCATCTCGCGCAAGAAAACATGTAGAAGTTTCGTTCATGAGAGCAGAAGGGCGAACCATGCGCACATCCGCTGGTATCTAGGTAGTTGGAATTCAGATGATGGCTAACTTAGTGGCGAGGGTATCTAAGCGAGCCGAAATATCCCCTTGCTTCGTTCATTATGATCAAGTTTTTTATATACCCCCAGGACTAATGATGGTGATATCCTCCTACCTGTGTTGGATAAGTAACCCGATACCTTGGGGTGGCCGGAGTGGAGCCGGAAAAGTGGTGGAACCGGCTGTTCATTTAGTGCGCACAGGGGGCGAGGAGCACAGGACAACAGTAACACGGCAACTTGCTTGCTTTGGGAAACGTACCGTTCTGCATATTTTGCCTACCTGAGTGCGAATAGGCGAGGCCGAGAGCAATGCACTTTCCTGTGTCGCGGGTGTGGGCTAGTCGTGAGGCTCACCTTGGGACGGCATGGAGCGCAATACCCCGTATACTTACCGGTACCCCCAACTTCTCACGCCTGTGCACACACAAGTTCTCGTCATTTTGCGCCGGTAATCTGGAACGTTTGGTACTGGAGGATCTTATGTGCAGCCTCAGGCTATTGGCAATTTCTCGAATCCGCCCCGCTTCCCTTCCCCCACGTTCTCCACCATTCGGGTATAGCAGGCATTCTCAAGGGGCCACAATCAGGAAAGGCATGACATCCGCCCAGCTTGTCATGGGGGCGTCTCCGGAGAGTGGATCGAGAGGTCTGGAAGGCAATGCCTGCTGTTTGCTGGCTGGCTAACATCTGACTTGCTAGCTGTCTACGAACACGTTGGGACGGCCGAATCCCGGTGCTAGTTTACACCCATACATCCACGTCTTCCCCTCCCTCGCTCGCCCGATCCCCAGGCCCCAGGCTATCTCCGTTTCCTCTTGAGGGTGCATGCTGATGGGCTTGCTGTCCCTTCCTTTGAACAACGCCATGGCCGTCTCCCTTCCTCACACCAGGCGCAATTTTGCTTTTTTAAGAGCGAATTGCATTACTCCGCTTTGTCCCCAAGAATAAGAAGAAGACTCCACTAGCTACTGCTGACGCTACAGCTGTGTACCTAGTAATGGACTGGGGACAGTACTGTAAGTAGGGTACCTTAGGCTGGTAGGGAGATAAAGCTGTTTCCTATTCATAAGGGCCCAGCTCCCGCTCGTCATACCCATGGATGTTGCCAGACACACCTGCCAGGTTCCTAATATCATATTCTCTCCCGAGTTTCCACCTTCAATTCACAATCAGCTATCACACTCCACATCAAAATATCATGGCTCCAAAATCATCTCGAAATTCACCACTTCATTTATACCGTTCCGTCGGCCCTACACGGTTGTCCCCACACTGGTTTTTCCCTGATGGTGATCTTTTATTACGATGCAACTCTACACTCTACCTCGTGCACTCAACAGTTCTATCATCCACAAGTGGAGTATTCCGGGATGCACTCCGAAGACCAGCCCCGACACCCAATTTGCCCTCGTTGGGGGCGCCAATTGTAGGAGCTTCAAAATGTAGAACGCACTCAAAGAGTAGTGTGAAGGTAGTGCTCAATCAACAACCAGGACTATCGCTATCAGCACAATTATGGCTCCGTCAGAACCAAAGGCGTCAGGCAATGGGAAAACCAGTGGACCGTTGGGCAAGCGGGAAGACGGCAAGAGCTCCCAAGGTGCTGGTTATTGAAGATAGAGAGATTAATGTGGATTATCTATTGTACTTTTTATATTCAAGACCGTATGTTCTATGGCTATCTCATATCGAACGAGACCTCACTGAAGGGCGGCAAAACAGAGAAACACCCATCACAAAAGACCTATTACCATATATTCTGTCCCTTGGGATAAGATACCAGATATCCGCCTTCACTTCCGCTTCGCTCTCACTCCTCAAGGCTAATGCCACAATACAACCATTTTTCGTCATCAAGACATTACATCCTTTTATTCCACCTCCAGGCTCGAACTTTACGAGTCCTACAAACATAGCGCATGCCACGACAGTAATAGCATCGATTTACAATATGGCGATAACGGCCTTACTCGATGACTTCCCGAGATGTCATGGCCCAGATTCAAGGGTGAGAGAGGAGTATAAGGCAAGTGTGCCTCTGGTGGTACAGCAAAAGTGCATCCAGAGGTGGAATAGATATGTTAGGGACATGAGCTTTCTCAACCTTGGGGAGATGTTTTCCTCTTATGGGTCCTTGAGTATGAAATTCGAATACGAGCACGACGAGTCCTGTGTGCCATCATCGCAAACCCAATGCTTGGAAAGTACAAGGCGAATGTTGCTCGCACAGTGGTTGATCTGGTGGCAACGGGAAACCGTCCAGAAATGCAGACTTGTCCCGAAACCTAGCCAGTTGAGGATATTCCTCGAAAATATAGAGGCAACACTGGAGGACATGGAAGTAGAAGGGGAGGGAAGATGTGGCGACGGGGTAATGAGAGGAGTTATGAAATTGTTTGAAAGGGTTGTTGGCCATGGCATCTGGGAGGATGGGGAGGAAGGCTTTCAAGGCCTGAGGATTGACGAAGATGGGGTGGATGCTATAATGCATGCACATGCATAATTATATTACGAAAGCCGCGACTATTATCTTAACTATAATACCCCTTTGCTATTTTTATACTACTGGTTATTTAGCATGGTGTCTGGAATGGGGTTTGGGGTCTTTCTTGAATGTAGCACGCTCATACACATATAAGGAAAGCCAATACGTAGATACAAAACATGGGATGAACGGGTCTAGGCATTTTTGATTCACATTTTGGGGTTCACTGGGGGCTTTTTTTCTAGTTGGAGGAGATCCACCTGGGGTGGTTATTTTCTTTTTTGCCATTAATATTTTCCTTTTTGATGCATGAATGCTTTTTGTACTCTTTTGCATCCACGAAACGAAGCATGTAAACACGACGATTCGAGTCTGAACCGTTAGCCTAAATTGCTGCATGAATCCTTTTCCAGACCGCCAGGCTGCTCTCTTATAATAATCATGCATAATGCATTGGCAGTGCATGTAGTCTCAGGCTGCATGCATCCCTGGGAATCATGGGCTGCAGGTGTCTAGCAACAAGCATGTTTGAATTTAACGTGAGGGTAGAGTATAATGTGATAAATGAATACTCCCCAACTTGTGAAGCATATTCCAGTGCACTATCGGGAGACTTCTCATGAGGAGCCAATCACGATGGCAGGTACTGGTAGGAAATTGCAAAAATGTAGATATTCACCGTCTTGTAATGTCATTTCACCCCGGTCCTCCTCCTTTTTCCTTCCACCTTGCCTTAAACTAAGGTTCATATATGCGAACACTGACTTAGAAGAAAAAAAAAAAAACCACTCTACTTCTCTCCTAATACGGATCAGAGATCAGACTACGAACCATACTCCATTCATCACACGGGCTTGATCTGGAACTGAAGCATCGCCGCCATGAAGAATCAATGCAAAGCTAGAAGGGACTCTTGTGCCTCGGCTCTTGGGACTCACCTGCTCCAATGAATGCCGTGCAAACTATACCCGATTGCTTCTGCGGAATGCTATACCGTACTTATATATGAGCGGGTTTTGGTGATCAAGCCCACTGCAAGGGCACTCAGTCTACGTGACACCCGGGAAAAGACGTGCGTGAATTGGCGGCCAAGCCAAGGTCCCCATCAGTCGGCAACGACCAAGTGAGGCAGGTTACTCAGGACAATTAGTCTGAAGAGGCTGGCGTGTACAGTTAGGTTCGAGCGTGCTAGTTACCTAGTTACATTGTATGAGAGGAATCTGAACCATGACGAATCGACAGCCTCCCTACCTACTGGGAATTTTTTGTGCCGTCTGTTTCTTCCACAGTTTGAAGAGCTGCAAACGGTTTGTGTTGGAGGAGGTTTTTGTTATAAATTAGATTCGATCTTGAAACCCAAGGCCGCCGGCATACTGCAGTAACCCCCCCTGCTTGCCATCGATTCGTTGGAGACAGTTTCCCGTGGCTATGACTTTCAATGATTGCTAGTGGCTGTATGTACAGGGTCTTCGAGCAACGAAATCGGCAGGATCTTGTGCAACTCTTTTTCTCTTATTTCGTTTATTTTAACGTTGTGATTACCAAGTGATGATCGATTGGACGCTGAACAGTGGCAAAGACAACGCACATCTCTTTGTTCCCGGTACAGAGCGAATCGTCCACCGGCTAGAATCTGAGTGCTCCCTATGTTCGAATTGGACGATAGCTTTTGTCTTATATGCACAATGACGACGTTTGTCCTGTTGCGTCGTACCCATTCGGGCAACGTTTTAAGACTTTGCCAGATCCTACTGTACTTAGGCAGAAACACGCAGCATTCGCCCGGCCGAACTGGGAAAAACCAAACTATTCCCGAATGAAACCAAAGTTGATTGGTTGAATTTTGAATTCTGAAGACGGTATTCTACTTGATCGCCTGACCACACCCGCAACCTTACCCTGCAGCTGAGCAGGCAGGTTCTGTGGCACGAGGTACTTAGCAGAAACACTCTCATGTTGAACTAATTCGTGAGCGTGGCTGCTTAGGTAGGTCAACAAACCTTGAGAATGTAGAACAAATCCAGTGTTTGCCTGTACAGGTACTAGTATGACTTTGGTGCGCGCGATCGCTGTGCATTATTGCAACATTCTCTTACGTGGTGGACACTTATCACGCCTCTTTGATTATGATCCCAACTCTGTTGTCTATAATCCTGGAGGGACGGCACCGTGTTGAGGGCAGTGCTTATTAGTGGATGAAAGATTTATAAAAATCATAGAAGTGCTCCTTGGCTGACAATGAATCACAGTTGATGTTCGTGGTGGTGTGTGGGTTGGGTTTCTCTACGTGAGACCATTGGTTGTTTTTCCCCACGAAATGCTTCGTATGTTCCTACACTGCAGCTGGCAGTGTGACACGCAGTGGGGTTGGTGTTCTGCCCTCTTCTAGAGGTGATGGCTCAAACCTATCCTTCCAGAGGCGATCGATTGCTACATCCTTGGTATTGGTGCCGGTAAAGGAATGATTTGAATTAGCAGATGATTTCCTACGCGGGATGTTCCCTCGGCTCTCATACGGCATGGGAGATTAGCAATATCTGGGTGACAGCGCGGGAGTAGCCGGTTATACAGTATGGTCCGAGCTCAGACATCCTGCTGGGTGGATTTCCTGACCCTTACTAATACCTTGGCTTCATGCTCATGGTCCGCGCATCAAGGTCTTAGGAGTGTCATTTGCTCTGAGATCGAGAGTCGTTGATTGGGCCAGGAACTACTCGCTAATGCTGATCATCGATATTGGGTTACAATCGTGTTCAGAAAACCAGATATCGGTGTCATGGATAAGATTTTTAGGGGGGGTCCCTTTTTACCAAATTTACGGCTTAATAAGGTTATGGTATCAAAATGCCGGTCCCTCTGGCTTGCTCCCTATTCTGATGTTCTCTTTGCATGCATGCTCTTTCAGCCTTAACTTTAAGCTTAACTTCCCCCCAGCTCCTCTCGGATAACGGAAAGGGACTGAATGAAAGAAGGGGTTACAGTATATTTGTTTCCGCTGTGTTTGTGCCCATTGGTAACACAAACTAGGATGAACCATCTGAGAATATGTATGATAGGGGATTGTCATTGGTCCGGAGATAATATCACAGGTTTCAGCCGCTTGCTGTGTTGTGGGGAATGAGTTGGATACTTACACCGTCAGGCAAGAGCGATATGTGGTGTGTTCTATTATACCGGGGATATACCGGTCTGTGGTACAGAAGCTGATGATTGCACAAATGCGGGTGTACCAGGTGGAGTTTTAGTTGAGGCAAATGAAACAATGTTAGATATGAGCAGCCTACCATTGTTACTTGTTTTGGATACTAATATCTTCTTGTCTCTAGTCCGGTTGGCGTTGTCTCTATATAGACCACGCCTTTACATTTCAATTTTACTATGATAATCATTCCTGGGTATGGGCGTCGGCTCATAAGGGATGAGATACCTAATACAATCTGGCTTAGGAGCTGTTTGTGGTAATATTTACAACTTAATTCTTCGTAAACCAATGAATTACAGCAGCCGCCAAACAATGTTCCAAGGTTCCTGAATCCGTAATACTAATTTACTGTTCCCTGTTGGCCCCCGGGGTTTTTGTTGTACAATCTCATGAGTGGGTATTCTTTTCAAAGTTCTAAGATCACTGGTGTGGCTCAGCAGGCAGTATCAATACTAGTCTTACTTCCATTAAGTAATTATCATATAAGCGGTGCTATGAGCGTGGTGGAGATCTACTGTACCCAGGCTGAATGCATCACCTGTGGAACGGATTCGTTTTATATGTATCTATCTAACCGATAACGAGTAATAAGAGTCAACTCAGACATTCATGATTAGTCTTCTTCATTCTGTGCGCCATGCGCCGGGAATGATGAAATTCGCGGCTCGGCCATAACTACGGAGCGAGCGCGAGGAACTAGGTACCTACACTGTAATACCTACCTAAGCTGACGAATAGTAAATGGGCGGAGACAGAAGTACCAAAAAGGAACTTGTAAGTATCGGTACTTTCTTACTGCCGAGACCCGAGCGTAAGGAAATAAGAAAAATCACATAATAATGGCACCGTATCCATGGCTGCTGCGTACGCGTAAAAACGTTGATTCTGCTCCTCCAGATTGAAGCGGGTTATAACGATGCGTGGGAGAAAGTCTTCACGCACCCCTTTTTATGCATCGATCGCACTGCTGTATGTCTCACCAGAAATAGCGGGCGCTACCGTAGAGCCGTGTTATGTAGGCGGGATGCGTGAAGAACTTTCCCCCACGCATTATTCCTACATGAGTACCGTAATGTACCTACTGTACATGTACCTACTGTACATGTACCTACTGTACATGTACCTACTGTACATGTACCTATTGTTATGTACGCAGTATGTATTCTCAGCCAACCATCCAACCATTACATGGAGTTTTTCTCACCGCTTTACAATGCGGGCAAATTCGACGGCTGACAGAACGGTGCATATGCGATATGCAGCATGAAACTGGCCGAATTTCTGTTCAGGTATCCAAACAACTCTTGCAGCACAGAAAGTCTAATAATGTTGCATGATTTTAATATATTTGATCCCACACGTTTCGTTGTTCTACTTACTCTTAGCAAGGGAAAGTGCGGGGAGGAGGGGTGTCGACATGGGGTAGCGAGGGTCTGCCTACGGTACGGGCTAATCGGTGGATGCGGGGAAGGGGGTGCGGTTGCTCTGAGAGGAAAAAGGCATTCAGGGGGAAAATCTGCCTGTCTGGTTGCACAGATTTGATCTGGCTGCAGCTCTGGTGTGAAGCTTATTGATTCATGACCTCGATGTATGGGGACTAGTCCAGCGGTGTTTGGTCTCGTGGTGGATATGATACACAACAGCTGAGGAGTTTACCTAGGCAAGTACCGGAGCCCTGTACCCAAAAGTTGCTTCGTATTATTGGGGCAAAGCGGAGAAGGATGACTCGGAGGAGCAAAGCAGGTCGCAGGAGCAAGGCCCGTTCAGGCTTACTGCTTTCATAAGGATACATAAAAGTTATCCATTTGGAGCCAGCAGCTGTCAATTGACTCGTTCACCCGAGTAACTCCTTGCAGAGATTTTTTTTGGGTCGCTGCCTTCGTGAAATTGCACTTTGAAATTGCAAAGGGGGGGGGGTGGGTGGGTTTGAGTTCTCAACGGCATCGTAAGTTTGTGCCTCATTATTCTATTTGTTTTTTTTTTGGTTCCTGTTTTTGAGACGGAAATTGCTCGATATCACTATTTGAGGTGTTTGGTTGGATTTTGAGACAAAGTCGCGATAGCATTCGCGGATTAAACGGCTTCTTCTGCTTGTCGCGGAAATTTTGTATTTCGGAAATCTTTTTTTTGAAATTGGGGAACTTTTAAGATGGTGAGTTTCGTGCAATTTTCCCCTTATTCCGAGAAGTTGCCTCTATTGCTTCGGAACCCTATCGGTACCGGCGTTATAATCATGATAAATTACCTGTACATGATCCATGTTTCTGGGTTACACACTGACTGCTTTGAACAGCCTGCACTCAAATTGGCTCTCTCCTCGAGCTCTATCACTGCCACTACATCGGATTGTAATGAAACTCCTCCAATTGAAGCACAACCAGACCTCGCTCCCTTGAGGCGCATAAATGGAGTCTCCTTGTTCGCTCGCACAACCACTGCAGGTCGGTACGAAGAGATAGCAGGTGAAGGGGACAGCTTGCAAGGAATGAGAAGCAACAATATCCACCCCGCACTGTACTTGCAGTTGCCGGCAAAAGTCCCCGCGCCGCCCCAACCAACCGGCGTGGACGGTTGCGTGGATCTAGAAAAGGTGAATGAGCGGTTGATGGAGCTTGTGCGGAAGGCGAGGGCGGAGAAGGAGAGGCTTGAGGCAAGGGAGAGGATTGAGAGGAAGGCGGAAATGAAGAGGGCGATGAGGGAGGAGAAGGTCTTGGAGAAGGTTGTTAAGGCAGTAAATCATGCGCCGAGGGTTGGGGAGTCGGAGCCGGGTAGGAGTTGGGAGGAAAGTGTGAGAAGACAGGAAAGATCGAATAGCGATTCATATGCACAGGGATATCTTCCGCAAGTATTGCAGCTCCGGTCAAGTCAGTCTATGAATGTTCTCATGAGAAGCTTGTCCCCCCTCCCAGCGGCCCCGCCATCCCGCACCTTCTCGCCATCCCCGTGGACGCTTCTAGGTACGGCTCATACGAGAATAAGCTTCCCGCCGCTGTCGCGCTCGTTGTCACCTACGTCGCCACAACAAACATCGAATCCGGAACATCATCAGCGTGGATCATATGACCGCCCTGATTGGTCCGAGTCGGATGAGAATGGTAATGGGGGCGCGGGGGTGGGGCTGGGTTGAGGGTTGGCTCTGGATTGAGGCTGTTGGTGAAGAAGTCCGAGAGTGTATTGAGAAAAGGAGGTGGGGGAAGGAGTAAGGAGGCGGTCACCGTGGGGGTAGGGGTGTTGCAGGGAATACCTGAGAGAAGCATGGTGATGAGGATGCAGAATGACTCGGTGGTTTCGAGGGAGGTAGGGACGCAGGTTGGGGGATGGAGATGTGGGTGCTGGATGAAATAGGCAGATGTATTGTTGGGAGTGATGGGGCAGGTTGATGGTTTTTGTTGTTGAAATGGGGCGTTCATGGTGTATGATTTGCTAGATGCGTTTCATATTGGATAAGGAGTGGTGGATACTGGGTTCAGGATCGAGCTTGGGTTTGTGTCCTTGATTCAACCGATACCCATTGTAGTGAAATGTCTGGCATAATTATCACACCGATATCTTAAAATAGTACTGTCTGGCTACGAGACTATATGGGGTATCTATGAAGTGGGTGGGGGAAAGGAGGGGCTCTGTTGTATATACTGCTTATTTACTCGTAGCTGAGGACCACCAGTAACTACCCTCCACAGGAGGAGGGTAATGCAGCCAGACTACCAAGTTGTGTATGTATGTATGTATGTATGTATGTATGTAATTGCTGCGGATTCAATTAGCAATTAATTAAAAAAAGAAAAAAACCACCCTGCCCCCTTCTCCCCCAGAAAAAAACTCTTTAAAAAACGTACCATCCCCTTCCTACTACACTATTTGAACAAAAAGAATATATATGTCCCCCCCCTTCAAATAAAAAAAAAAAGAAAAAGAATGCTAGATACAGACCAAAAAAGAGTCCCTCACCGTAATTCCATTCTTGCAATTCTACATAAAAGGGATAAAAAGACTATAGGGGGGTTATTTATTCATGTATTAAAACCTCAAAGCCACCCCCCTCCCCCCCTCTTATTACCGGGCTAGCAAATAGTGAGATACAATGATCGAGCTGGGGATAACGATGTCACAAGCGGCTATTGGACTGTTAATACACATTAGGGGCGCGCGGGGCTTAAGACCTGGTAGATGCTTGAGCCAAAGTAGATGTCGAGATAACTAAGATTGGGAATACAGCGCGGTCAATTTCCGGGTTTGGAGGCCACTTCTACAGTAGGTGCTGAGGTACTACTAACTGTGTCCAGTCGTTCCTGGTAGTTGATTCAGGGTAATGCCCCCTCCTCTCCCCCGTTCCTATTTTCTCGTAAGAGGGGATATTCAATCTGATGCATAATCAACTCAAAATAGCAATACAGAGTTCTGGAATTCAAACTTGTAAAGGTAAAGGATAAAAGACGATAGATCTATGCATAATTTAGCAACTAAGACGACATGTTTTGGGGGGAAACAGGAAAAAAGGGAAAATCGTACTGCCGGTATTGTGCAATTCCACATCTCCCCCCAAAGAGTCACAAACTCAAGCACATTGTCTTGTATACTGCCACGCTTTACCATATAGTACAAATCCCCAGCCTTAACACCCGCCCGGGGAGCCGTAGTTTCAAGCCAGAGCTCTTATATATTATATCACTCCTCCGTCGTCCCGCCAACCCTACCCACCAAGCCCATCCCATCACACCTCATGCCCCCCCGTTCCACCCTCCCCAATACACCCCACCACCATCCCCACAAATTCCTCCAATGTCCCCCCATCCCCTCCCCCCGCCAGCCCCTTTTCCCGAATCCTGTTCAGCCGTTTAACACCTTTTACTATCCCTACCGGGGGGGTCCAGATGGGTTTGTTTTTTTGGTGTTTAGAAATTTTATAGGGATTGGAGGGGGTGATGGTTGGTCTTTGTGGGGGGACGGGGGGGCTCGAGGGTTGCCAGGTAAATTTGGTAGAGGAGGGAGTGTAGGGAGGGAGTGGAGCGGAGGTGGGCGAGGAGGGTGGGGTGCGTGAGGAGGAGGGAGGTGTATTTTGATGTTGAGGGAGTTAGGGTTGGTGCTGTGACAGCTGATGGGGGTGGTATTGATGATCCTGGTGGTGGGGGCGCGGTTGAGGTGGGTTCTGCTGTTGTGTTGGTAGATGGAGTTTCAATGGGAGCCGGTGCGGGATTGGCTTCGTGCTCAGTTTTGTGGGGTTTGTAACATGCGAGGGAGCAGCTGTATGGGCAAAGGCGATCAGCTGCCATACGGCGTAGCAAAGCTGGAGGGACGTACTATGGCATGAAGCAAGTGGGGCATTTGTAGCGGGACTCTACGACGTTGCAGAGCTGGCAGAACGGCATTCTGTGGGTTCGTGGGGATGACCGGGTGCGAGGACTGGGTGAATGTGAATGTGTGAATGGTCTTTCTGTGCCTTCGTGGTACTTCTTTGTGGTACTTGTGGAATGGGTATTGGAAGCTTCATTCGAACTGTCGCGACAATTTCTTCGGAAGAGGCTTAGTGCGGCTCTCCGAGATCTTAGGTTTCAAGGGACCGAAACAAACACACCAACCATCACATCAACCACCCCACCACCACCACGACATCACGTTGATTGCCCTTCCACACCCTCGTACCCACACAGATACACGTGCACCCACATTAAACACATCTCCCAAATGGTCACAATATCCGATATCAAAAGCACCTCCAGCTCCCGCGAAAACCGCACCGCAACCCACACTCACATCCGTGGGCTCGGTCTGCGACCCGATGGCGCTGCCGAAAAGATTGCTGCCGGCTTCGTAGGACAGGAGGGTGCTCGTGAGGTTTGTCCCGCCTTCAACCTCCTCACCTCCTACTCTGAGCTAACCTAATTTCCTCCCTAGGCCTGCGGTATCATCGTGGACCTCATCAAAGCCCGCAAAATGTCCGGCCGCGCTGTCCTCCTCGCCGGCCCTCCTGGTACCGGAAAAACCGCTCTCGCCCTGGCAATCTCGCAGGACCTCGGCCCAAAGGTCCCCTTCCGCCCCATCGTCGGCTCGGAGGTCTATAGCGCAGAAATTAAAAAGACCGAGGTCCTCATGGAAAACTTCCGGCGGGCAATTGGGCTCCGGGTCCGCGAGACTAAAGAGGTTTACGAGGGGGAGGTGACAGAGCTTACCCCGGAAGAAACCGATAACCCCTTGGGTGGGTACGGGAAGAGCATTAGCCATGTGGTGGTGGGTTTGAAGAGCTTCAAGGGGACGAAGAAGCTTAGGCTCGATCCATCGATCTATGAGAGTATTCAGAAGGAGAAGGTGTCTGTAGGTGATGTAATTTATATCGAGGCGAATACGGGGGCGGTGAAGAGGGTGGGAAGGAGTGATGCGTATGCGACGGAGTTTGATTTGGAGGCGGAAGAATATGTGCCAGTGCCGAAGGGGGATGTACATAAAAAGAAGGAGATTGTGCAGGATGTTACACTACATGATCTTGATGTTGCGAATTCAAGACCTCAGGTACGAACAATCCCCCTTCCCCCCTTCCCCCTACCCCACTTCCCCCCTTCCCCCCTACCCCACTTCCCCCTTCCCCCCAGCCAACCAGCTCACTAGCCCACCAAACCACCAACCCACCAATCCATCTCTACGTACAATGATATGCTAATACACAAAACTACTCTGCACAGGGCGGACAAGACATCATGTCTATGATGGGCCAACTCATGAAACCCAAAAAGACCGAAATAACCGATAAACTTCGCGCTGAAATTAACAAAGTCGTAACCCGGTATATCGATCTCGGCCACGCGGAGCTCATCCCAGGAGTCCTCTTCATCGACGAAGTCCACATGCTTGATATCGAATGCTTCACCTACCTTAACCGCGCCCTCGAGTCCCCGATCTCCCCGATCGTCATCCTCGCGTCAAACCGCGGAATCTGCCAAGTTAGGGGCACCCCCGATCTTGTTTCCGCGCATGGAGTTCCTCCGGATCTGCTGAATCGATTGTTGATTATTCCTACTACCTCGTATATTGAGGGGGAGGTGAGGAGTATTGTGCAAATGAGGGCGAGGACGGAGGGGGTCGAGGTTAGTGATGCGGCGGTAGAGTTGTTGGCGAAGGAGGGCGTTAGGATTAGTTTGAGGTATACGCTGCAGCTACTGGCGCCGGCGCAGATCCTGGCGAGGGTCAGGTGTGGTGGGGCGGGGAATACGAAAATTGAGGACAGGGATGTGAGGGAGGCGGAGGAGTTATTCATTGATGTGGGGAGGAGTAGGAAGATTGTAACAGAGGGGGGAAGGACTATATTTAGAGAGGAGGAGATGAAAGTGTGTGCAGGGAGTCGGGTGGGGATCATAAATGGGTGGCAAAGAAGGCAGTTTGAGGATATAGTGCTTTGATGCATTGCTGTTCATTTTTACCCTTTCTATATTTTTTTTACGGCTAAAAAAGTTCTAATGAATGGATGGCCATTGGGCTGCTGGGAAGGGTGAAGAGAGTTCGAGGAGGATTCACTGGCTACAAATGTTGCTACATTTGGTGGAGCCCAGGCGGATGTCACTTGCTTTTGGGAATCAAACGCCAAGACGGATATGAAGTATGTGTGATCATATAGAATTCTCATTGACTCCTATCAGAGTGTCATTTTCCTGACTCAATTCCGCCGAATATATGATGCACAAATCATAGATAGATTCCAGTGTATCGCTTAATATTCAAAAGTTGAACCCTGAATCACCAGCAGGAATATATATGTCACATTGAGATTTTGTTTTCGAGGCCGAAGTCCGATATATATCATACACTGGCAATGGCGGTTTGAACAATGGATGTTCCATGTCTCTTTGAAAATGTTCTCTGTCTGAAGATTCTCGGAGTTAGCCCTATAAAATTAATTAGATAGTATTATTGCAGAAGAGATACATACACATTATCAACATTCAAAGGATGGACATCTGCCAGCTTCTTAATCCTGCGGTGCACTCCTTGTACTAAGTGTTGGTAAGGTCCAAATTGAGCTACTCCACTTGGGACTTGATAGCATTCCATCCAGTTAACCTACTTACAAAGTGGATATATCGGGTAAGACTGAAATCTACAGGGTTGATGATCTTGTCGAGTTGGCCAAGATGGCTTTGGCATGAATACCAGCCTTATGGGTGAAAGCACAGAAACCAGTGATATAGTTGTTGAAGGGAATATTGACCTCAATAGCCTCAGCATAGGTCGCAGAGCTTGTAAAGCTTGTCTTGTACTTTGAGAGGATGTCGGCTACAATCATACGGGCCATGAGACCACCATAAGGGTGATTCCATTACGCTCACCGGTATACAAGACGTTAGATAGGGATCCAACGTCAGTGCAAGATCGAGAACATATATATACATCATGACTAGGGGAGCCAAGACTTGATAACGAAATAGACTTCTCAAGATAGAGATGAGAGTCAGATAGATCCTGCCGTATGACTCTCAAAAGGCATAACAATGACTCCTACTCCTGCTCTTGCCCTTGCCAATACCCTGAACGTACCCCTTGGTCGTCATACTCCTCATGCCCCGTTACACTACGTTGGATCATTCTGACCAACTGGTACATTTAAAATATCATAAACATATAAGCTCTCCCACTGCCAGCTGTCAGGTTCCAGACCTGGAGGACTTCCCCTATCCCCTCAGGCCTGAAGGAGCTGAATGCATATCGTTGAGAAATAATCGACATCTTTGAAGCCATGGACACCATCGGGGCAGAACTCGGCAACCGCCTGGCTATAGCTGAATGCCAGCTGAAGTCAGCCGATGAGGAGATCATTGTCCTACAGAGGGACCTTGATGAAATGAGCACAGCACTCACCAATGAACGGACCACGGTCCAACACCTCAGCTATGCCCTGGCAAACCTTGTGGTCCCAACAACAGCCATCAACAAGACCAAGAGCATTCTGACTCCCCCTAAGTTCAATGGGGATCAGGTTCGTTTACGAGTGTAACAACCGTCTCTCCTTGACTCTCGTTATCATTGTTAATTGTCTTTGATATCACCTAGCATTGTCCTTTTAAGAGTCATACAGAGGAATCCGTCTGACTCTCATTTCTATTTCAGAAAGTCTATTTCCTTGTCAAATCTTAGCTCTCCTAGTCATAATATATATATCTTCTCGATCTCACACTGATATTGGATTCCCATCCAACATCTTGTATACCAAATACAGACCTTGCTTCCTCTCATGTTAGTGTATTTCCTCTGTGCACCCTCTTGCCTCGTCTTGTCTCTGCAGCCTTGCTGTCCGTACCTTTACTCCTATTCCCCTCTTATCTAGATATACTTCTTAGCCACTGTACCCTCTTGAGCCCTCCATTATACTACGTTGGATTGCTTTGACTAACTGGTACAATACCTAAATTAGGTCCTTTACTGGTATTTTAAGAGGGCAAGGTAGTCTGAGCTATACAGGCAAGGAAGTGAACAATAGTATTGTAAATAGCTTAGGTACAGAGAGGAGAACAAGTTATTACATAAGGAGAGAAGACCATAAAGACAGGAGAAATTGATCTCTTTTATAGAGAATCTGGTTCCGATGTCTACCACGAGCAGTGATACTGCCGGCTGCTGCGGTACTGCAGACAAGACATGTTGTGGAGCTATGAACGGCAAATGTGCCACGGAGGCGATGTGTACCTGTGGAAGCTAGCTGCCTTGCAGTGTGACTGTGTGAGTGCTAGGAGTGAGAACACTTTAGGATCCAAGACTTGTTTATGTCTTATGTATCTCCGGGATTGCGGTTTGTACGATTCATCTTTGTCTGGGATCGTCATTAGCATAATTTAATCCCTTTGATACTCAATCTCCTCATAGATCCCTCATCATACCAGCCGGTTAACTCTTACCCTCAACTAGAACTCCGTCAATGGGAAAATGCACCTGCATCCGCTCCGCCGCCGAAAATCTAGTTGCCGCATCCGCTATCTCCCAAGGGAGCGACTTCGTCCCAGCTTGATCTACCTCCACGCCCTCAAATACTTGCAACTGCACTGCGACGAAAACCGGCCAATGTACCTGCAAAGCCGGATGCAATTGTGGAGTCAAACCCCAGCTTGCTAAGACCTGTGGATGCGTAGACGAGATATTACCCGGTGCACCGGCAAGCCTCCTGTGGTGAGAGTGGTGTCGCTTCAAGGTCTGGACCCTCGACATTCACCGAGGCGACCAAATGTAAATGCTCCGCCAAAAAAGACGGAGAATATACCTGCACATCGAATCAATGTAAGTGTGGTTTCCAGGCCCGCGCAGACGGGAAATATGCATGTGCAAAGCCGGGCGGGGCCCTGGCGAAGGAGAAAGGCATGTGTACTTGTACGGAGGAGAAGTGCGAGTGAAGCCGCGCGTGGATGGGATTGTGTGTGCGGAAGGAATGCCGCTGTGGGGCGGCGAGGCTGGGCAAGTGTATGTAGTGCGGGGGGACGTAAGTGTGGAGGGAAGTTGAATGCGGATGGGAGTTGTGGATGTGCGGGGGTGGAAGAGAGCGATTTGATTGAGAATATCGTTTTAATTAGTCTGGTTGGCACAAGCCCATCCCCTCCCTCCGTACGTCTAATTGGGGTTTGGGTATGGTAGATCCGGAGAATGCAAATATGAGGAAGATGATATGTAGGACGTGGGAGGATTGGAATTGGTGGATAAGAGTGTACGGTCTCTAAGCTTGCATTGCGTTTATATTATCGAAGCAATGTCATTAAGGTGAGAATGTTTAATAGTTATGGGAGGTGGTAGTCTGGTGAAGGTGGAAGATATGTCGTATAATACTTTTTGAATTTCACCTTCAAGGTTTCCTAATGATATAAATATTACACTCTATCACTTTATCCACAATGTAGTAGGCATAGATAATAATCCCATACCAAGCTAATGAGGTTTCGCTTAGGAACGGGATTTGAAGTTTGGCATGATTCATACTTGTAGTACGTAAGTAGTAAACTCTTCATGAAATTTCCTAAAGAACTCCGAGATCCATTGCCAATCCGCTTAACCACTAGTAGAAGAGAGAAGTAATAGTATGGTTTTTATTACCCTCATGAAAAGCACCCTAGCTTAACAATCCCCGGTAGTACCCAACCCATTTTTGCCGCAACCCGAGAAAATAGCCCAGAGAATGAACGAGATATGATTGAATGAAATGAGAAGTATATGCGGAACCAGTTGAGGATGGAAGTCCAAATCCGCGCGCCAGTGGGAATTGATGACTGCATCTAACGGTAACGCCTATAGGGGAAATAATATCAGTGATGTGAATCCTGATATAAGAAGATTTTGAGGATAGAATATCAACATACCAGTAGCTCTCAGTGTTGTGTCTCTTCCAGGTCTTTCTCCTGCCAGCAGTGGTCTTGTTGTACCTGTGACCCTTGTTGAGACCCCTGCTCTTCTTTCCAGTAGCAGTAAGTCCCCTGCTCTCTCTGTGCTTATGGACAGGCTTGACGATCCAGTTGATCTTAGGATCACGGCGGATAGCCTTGTGCTGAGGGTCAACGAGGATGACCTCGAAGTACTTGTAGGTAGAATCTTGGTTGACCCAGTAGGAGTTGAGAACACGCAAGTTTGCGCAGCGGCGGCCAACACGCTCCTCGGCGGTGGACTTGAGGGAACGCTGGTACTTGAGTTGGTTCACACCCTGGTTGGTGGGCTTGCCATAGGTGGCTCCCTTGGGGACAGGTCGCTTGCGGCCTCCACGGCGGACGCGGATGCGGTAGATGACGTATCCTTGCTTGGCCTTATATCCGAGGCGGCGGGCCTTGTCGGGGCGAGAGGGCCGCGAGGCGCGGTGGCAGACCTCTAGAGAGAATAGAGGTTAGTAGTCGTTTACGGAAGAAGAGCATAGGTATCATAGATAATTTCATTCACGACAGGGGGAAAGCGCAGGAGATATACTCAAGTTCCTCAACTCCCAACATCTAACACGGAGCAAAAACCGAAGCACATCCGACTGCTTCTTCTTGTGAAGTTCCTCAACGTACTTAAGCGCACCCATCTTTATACGGTTCTAAACGATTCACCCAAGAGGGGCACAACTCGAGTTAGATACCATATACAAAGTAGAAAATAAATGATATTTTCAATGCATCATCTTCAATTATTTCCTTCTCCCCGGTTGGTCATAATTTCATTCCGAAAATGAGATTGCCCGATCCAAGAGAGTTGGAAAAATTAAGCGTGCGGCAGAGGAGTATTCCTCTGGGATGAGCGTACCTTGTCTGGCTGGTCGTAGGTTGTTAGTAGGTCGTGGGTCGGTGTATGTGGGACAGTGTGGACAGTGTGGATGGGTGTTGGAGATAGTATCAATCCGTGGTGTGGAACCATTCATGCCAAGAGTTTCCAATGGTTAGCTATGTGGATTAGGGTATGCCCTGGGGCGGCGATTCCCACGTGAGTCAGTTTGTATCACGTGATTAGAGCCTCTTAAGAAGCATAACGTTTAGCTACCCAATACCAGACTACCCAAGAATAACGTTGCATTACACTCAAATAATAATTAAACTTGCATGCATTGACTCAGCAGATGAACAAGACGCTTTGCAGCTACCTAGTAGGTATGATGTATGCTGAGATGTTCCTTGATGTAAGCCGGCAATATACATTTAGCGATACTTTAAATATTTGAATAGCGACCCGAGCTTCTTTCAGAATGTCTGGAATTCTACGGCGACCCTTTGAGAGGGGTATTTGTATCCGTAGCCTTGATGGCCTGGCCCAAATGCAGCGTTGGTAACCTGGTGACAATAGGCACAGGTCCCCCTCGTCTGATCTGGTACCAGGTAATGCAAGTTCCAGATCTCAGAACCTACTTAGCCCCGCCGAAAATCTCTTCCTGAATTGTCACTTCCGCCACAAACTATCAGTGAGGATCGTCACAAATATAAAGCCTCCGGGGTCTATCTCTGGGTATGAGAGTAACTTTTTACCACCGGCACTATGGTTGTGGAACAGCCGCTTCCGAGGCCTAGATCTGTATCACTTGCTGCAACTGTCCCACGATTTTGATGACCTTTGATCGTCCGGTTGACAACACTGCATGTCTTGAAATTGTGCCAGCATGTATATCCTAGTCCCACATATTTCAGTGAACTATGGTAGGGTGGCTTGTGGGTACGTAGATTCCTAGAGACTCCGCTTGTGAAGGAACTTGCATCCATTGTCTTTTGTGCTACTCGAATACGGGTTCTTTATAGTCTGGTTGGCACAACGACCTCCGAAAACCAGACTAGGTTCTTTATCTGCCGTGTATATATGCAGGATTTCAATTGTTTAGGTTTATCAATATTCTAGTGAATGACGCTGTCGTTTGTCCTGTTTAGCTTCGGCAGGCACCTGACATAGACCTAGACAATCCCATTATCACGTGGCAAAAATGTTCTTGTTTCAGACAAGACAAGCACGACAAGGATGTGAACAAGTCAACATTGGGAAAAAATCCACTTGCAAACGACCAGATATTATTGCGGAAAGAGCCGATGAGTCTAGATGTCAGTGACGTTTGCTAAGAGAAGTATTAAGACAAATTCAATAAGAATGGAGAGTCAATCTGAAGCAGAGGGCTTTGCGTTCATGCAGGTAAAATTAAGGACCTCGATGGCAGCCGAATATCGACATTCAGGGGATTGAAAGTGGATTGGAGTCCATTTCTATGACTGCTGCATACCAAGTACATACGCACATTAATTGTCCGAGCAAAGCACCTGAGCGGCGTGGATGTCTGGCTTTCGTATGAATGCTGTGGCTTGTGGTTCCAGCACCGTTATGGGCCTTAGTGGCGCTTTCTACTTCCCCTTTCGACACCCATAATAATGTACACTGACTCCATTCTCAACCTCAGACACCAATCAACCTAGGATCCTTCTCTTTGAGCCCACCTCTTTGGTCGGGACCTTCTTGTCAACTGGTAATGTAGTCTCGCTGTCAATGACCTAGGCAAGTGGGGAATGTTATCTCACGTGGTCGATCCTAGACGCCCTCTCCTGTCTCAAGTCAAAATAGGATAGGAGTAACTTACGGAGGCCTAGGGATACAGGCGCAAGAGCAGGGCAACTATCCTAACCTATCTCACACCAATGCCGAGCCGGTGAGAAGCTACTATAATATGAAAGTGGGGCTTGCAGCATTACAGGCGGTTAGTGCTGCATGATGATGACGGGGTGCCAGACGTCCGGCTTTTGATCATTCTCCAGGAATCCTGCTAACCCCCTTGAGATTGAATGAAGGGTGAGCATTTGTTGTGCCAACCAGACTAGAGCATTTGTATGAAAAAGATGAATCTGCATTTTTCTAATGGAGTTTTGTTGGTTCAGTTTTATTGTTCAAGGGAAGAATTGAAGGGATATGCATCACGAGCTTTGCTCTGATCAATCAGAGGCAGAGCTGCACTGCCGTGGTTTTAAGTTGCAAAAGTGATTTTATGCGGTACGGTACTGTATCAGAAGCATCTCTGTGATAAACTAATGCAGTGCCACCAATTCCGGAGCAGGCATCTGTGAAGCATAATAACCCATTTGTTTAAGCCTGTATACCCTTTACCTATAGCCAGCATCGATCTTGAGATAATGATATTGGACTACTAGAATATATGTAGATATATATTTAATCCCCCACACACTCATGGATATAGGTACATGTGTATACCCCTCCATGCACCAAAGAAGCAGCCCTCTCAGTGAGGCTAGTGCAGGACATGGGGAGCACGGTACTCACATATGTACTGTGATGTTTCGTCTGTGGTATTGATGTTGGTACCCATACCCCCCATTCTTTCCGCCCCATCACTCCCGCGCAAGAAAATCAATCTACATAGCGGACAATGCAGACGGCACGCTACAAACCGCGATATGGGCCCCAGTCACAAGGAGGGTTCTTTTTGTTCATGCGGGGGGTCGGTGCAGCGGTTTGCCAGTGATGAATGAAACTCGCAGCAGCGGCCATACCGCAGAGTTGGATGTCAATGATAACAGTATCGCCAACTTCCCTCTGCACGAGTAAATTATGCCATATTGCAAATGTAATATGTATGGGCCTATTGTCTGTGGCTAGGCACTCTCGCCATGTCTGATGTCTCGGCACCTACTCCATGCAAATCGCGGACCTTGGAGCTTACACGATCACCGTAGCCATCCTGCCAAGCCACCCGCTGGCTCCCCACCAGAGCCTCGAACAATCCCCTTCTCCGCCAGACATTATCTCGACCTCCATTGCGACCGCAGCACACCCATAGCAGTACCGCTTAGCGACAACCTTACATCCTGCCCGTCCATCCATTTCATCGCGCCAATACTGCGGGCAGGGGTTGCTGGCCAATTATTGGATCCCCCCACGAACATCGAGCTGCTAAAATAATATCCATATACATAGCTGCTCTAATCTCCACGGAAGGGCGCCGAGTCTGTCGTTACCTCAATCACCAGGTCCCGGAGTTGTGTGGACCGTCTCAGGCCTGGAATAGCTACTCCTCCACATAAGTATATATTCGGCGGTTGCTCATCTTGCTTTTTTATCATCTTGGGGTATAGTCCATAGTCCCACCGTATACATACTATACTACCGCTAAGCAAGTAGTCAAAGCCTATGGCAGAGTAGCTTTTTCAGCATTCAATTCGCCTCTCCCGCCAACAAGGTTCGATACTCCCACCACCATCACAGCCCACCTGCACCAACTCAGGATACACAATCAGCCCATTACTCGTGCCAACCGCCAGTTAAGAGCTCTCGGCCCCGGCCCTTGATCGCTTGTTCAAAAATACAATATCGAGTTTCCGAAACGCGCAAAGAAGCATCATCACTGGGAACAAAGCGTTGGTGACCTTTCTCGACCAAACTTAGCGTAGATACAAATAGCGTCCGGTTCCCACATCCAAGACGTTACTTGTGTCCTGCTCTACATCTGAACACTGTCGTCACCGTTTTCAGATGACGGATACAATTGGCATTGATGCCCCGGCATCCGTCGACGAAGGACCCGACTTAAGATCCCTATTAGGCGAGCATAATTCTGTGGATACCGTGATGAGGGAAGCTACATCAGACTCTCCCCAGATCGATATTCCAACCACAACTGCTGCTGTAGCCGCAGCACAAAAAGCACAACTCCAGAATGCAGCTAGCCAGCACGAGGAGTCCCACATATGCTCAGAACAGTCCAGTGCTGCAGCCTCCATGGCATCAGTAATGCAGCCAGCCTCCCCGACTTTGTCCCCATTACAGGACATACAGCACCAGCAGTCTCCACCACCGGCTATTTCCCCTGGTCGGGATATGAGTGACCATGAGCTGAGGTTATCACCGTTGCCTGGGGATACCCATCCTCCAGCTCAGATCTGTCTTTGCCAGCAGCCAGCTAGGATACCGAGACCTCGGAATGGTGAGTAGTGACCCTGTTTTTCCATGTCCCATCGTGGGCGATCATTGGGACATTAAAGGAGCTGAAATTACTATCATTATTCTAGCCTTCATCTTATTTAGACAACACAATCATGCGTCGGTAGTACAAGCAAATCCAGGCAAGCCAAATCCAGAGATATCGAAGATTATCGGTGAAATGTGGAGGGAAAGCTCCAAAGAGACGAAAGCAATCTGGCAGAGGCATGCTGATGTTGGTCGCCCAAATCTGCGTATACCCAGAAATAGTCTAATGTCAGGGCTGCATAGGAAGAAAAACGCCAGCACCTCGCCAGGTATCCAGAATACAAGTATCAACCTCGACGGAATGGCAAGAAAAGTACTTCAGCCCTCGGTCCAGCTGGCATTCCAGGCATGATGGATTCTGCATTGTGTAGCACATGTGGAGGGCATACTGGAGCCCTGAATACTCCAGATACGCCAGCTACCCCGATGACTGCTACTCCTGTTTCTGCAACACATCCACTATCCGCTGTCTCCAAGACCTTCAGAAATACGTATATGCCAACACCACGAACACCACCCGCGTCATTTACTCAGATTCCACCGATACCAAAAAGCGCTAGGAGGCGAAGGAAAGGAGATGGGTCCCATGCTGGAGTTGAAGCGCTGCTACAACTGGGTTTACCGGAGCAAGAGGAAGGGGAGCTTTCGCCCACAAACTCGAGTCCACAGAATCCTCAGGCTAGCAAGAAGCGACGGCTGAATGTCACATCACCAACAAGTGGAGGGGACGTCATGATAGAAGTTCTTCGTACACCTCGCTCATCCGTACCACTTGTTTTCGGTCAGGACCCAAATATAGATCCCTTTCTCAAGCATACGAATTTACACGAGAGATCTTTCGGCGGATCTGAGTCCCCACCAGCTATAAGTGGTGGGCCGGGCAATAGCATGTCATTTTCACCGACTGCGTCAGGAGAGGATGCTCTCAAGGCTATACCCGCACTTAGCAAACTACAAGCAATTGCAAAGATTTGTAGGCCTCTACCTGCACCCGAACTCAATTCCGGGGCTTCTCCTCGTGGTGCTATTATTGCTATTGAGGGTGACGATACAGCAGCCGTGAAGTCTCTATGCGATTCGCTAGCAGAGACACTAAAAGGGGAGCTCGTCGAGATTATTGAAGGAAAGGATGCGGTGGAAGAGACATCATCCCCTGAAGAAAAGAATCCCAAGAGTGGGGGCTATGTAATACATTCTGACAATATGCAGGATTTTTCCGGCGGAGAATTTACCCTTTCGGATGATGACCTAGGTGAAGAGGGAGTAAAAACGGCAAAATATCTGAAATGTGTGGCTGATTGGAGATTATACTCGTACAAGATGCGGCGGAAAGTCTTGCCCACACTACCACACAGCGACAATCCGGAAGCACATGGCAGCCAGTTGTTGGCCGCAACAAACCCCGCAACAAGAAACCAACAGAGCCCTTCTTCTTCACAAGCGTCGGGTAAATTACCAATACTTTTGCTGAATAGATATATCCTCTCTCGCACAGACTCTGCCGCAGCTAACCTTCCCAAAGAGGGTCTCACTCCCCTCCAACACTGGCAATGGGCTGCAAGTATATGGAAGGGTTGTGTCGGCGCGGATATGACGATCTTGGTCAAAACGGATGGACCAGCAGGGGGGGATGGTGTGGAAGTGAAAGATCCGGGGAAAGTACTTGTGGCTAGGAAGGATGTGGGGAAAGAATGGGATGGCGGAAGAGTGAGGAGACTGGGGTTTGAAGTGAATGAGTGTGTGAGGAGTTTAATGGGGGTGAATTCTTAGGCTGCAGGAGAGCATATGCATGAGCGAAGGATTTGAAACTGATGGATGCTGGGATCATCATCGCGCAGGGTGAAACCTTGCTCGAACATGCAGCAATGCAGCACGACGAGCGATTACGACTTGTGGCTTTAATCTGTTCTTTTTTTATGCCTATTTCTGGTATTTTGCCTATCTCCTTTTGCTGTGCAGGACATTTTGGGAGTTACTGTTTGCTCTTGGGTTTTCCCTAATTACATTTATTTTTCTTTAGCCATATCACTCGCATCTTGTTCGTGTCACCATGTTCTTTCCCAACATAGCTTTTCCTCTTTCTATATTCTTAGAGAGTGTTACTAAAATCCCCCTATCTAAGTACCTGTTCTTGCAAAATCCCCCTGGTTGGTAACTTTTTGTGCGTTTGAGTTTGGTTAATGGGTTATGGCTACATGAAATCTTTTGGGTTTGTGGGATCTCGGTTATGGATTTCACATGGTCATGTTTATGTCTCTCAAACTTTTGCTTTTTATCATGCCGATTGGTACGGTCCTTTCACGTTACATCACGTTACTTATATGCTGGTTTCGAGACTACCTCTACACTGGGCCAATGGAGCACGCCGGAGAAGTCGCAAAACCAAAACAGAAGCAAACAAGCGCCAGGGGCGGCTGCCTCAGAGTGGTAGGATATTACCGCTTCTGCTTGTGCTACATTCATTCCATGGCAAGGTGGCTGGTGCTGGTCACATATCACTTGCTTATCATTATCAATTTGCATGTTTACACATGCAGAAATTTACACTGCAGTTGTTAAACCAACCTTCACCTCACTGCAGATCATGCCTCCATGGATGAGTGGCTACCAACCTTAATGACAGGTACCACGTGCCACAAGCTTGCTTGCCTCGGCCTCTTCTGCCGCATTTCTCTTTTCTCTTACATGGATCCGGCTGGTATTTTCCCGTTTTTCTGGTCTAGGTACTGTACTCGTTTACGTTTGAGTCAGTCCTGGTGCCGAGACGAGACAGAAGTCAGAATATGCCGCGACTGGCTCTGGCAGCTATATCTGCAAACTTCACGATTGTCCTTGATTGCGTTTCTGTGTTACGTTACGAGCTTATGATAGCACCCATGGTATACACCATACATACTGCAGATATTTCATACACATACATATCATAGACTTTTATATCCTCGATCTTACCACTTTTCACTTTACGTTCTTCAGAAACTTGGAACGAACTACACTGTGATACCCCCTGCTTTTGTTTTCTGCTTATTTCTATATAGAATGATGCCGCTGCTGCTGCGATGACCTGCGTGGGTGTGTCTTCGATGTGTAGGCATAGGCCAGGTTCAACGCTTATAACTCAACAGCTTGTTTGACAATCGTCCTTGCGTCCTGCTGCCCCCTCCTAAACCATTCTAGGTACCTCGCCTCCTCCTCGCCGCTCATTATCTTTCCGTCCTTCGTGATCTGTTTTTTCGATCTGCGCCGGCACATATTGTATGTGCTATGCTCTTAGGGATGGGCCCAACATGGTGTGGTGATGTAGTTTACGTACTCTTGCATATTCAAGTAAATGTGGGACGTTGACTTCTAGGACCCCGGGGCTTACTGATTGTACATTCGGTTGCTTGACGTACATTTGACATATGTATGGACTCAGGAGTTGGTAGGACCCCTCACTGTCTAAACGCACATGCCCTCAGGAAGCTTGGACTATCATGGCTTTGCGCAGTTCGATTCAGGTTCAGCGCACAAATATCTCCCAGCAGTAATATTTCACAAGACATGCAGTGGTTTTGTTCATTTTGTACACATTTGATTAATGCTTTATCGGATAGTCTAGCTTACAAAAGGCATTCAAGGTCCACAAAGCTACAATACTTGATTGACATATGGGCTATTGGGTGGATGGATACAACTTACTATCTTTCCATGTCACAAGGCCTTCTGAGGAGCGCAAATTTCTTATGCGGACAAAGGGTAACGGGATGCATAAAGCAAGCCACTGTTTCGACTAACTTTAGGCGCCTACTAATAAAGTGCCATAGGTATTTCAGGAGATAAGGCCTGGCCACTCATGATCACAGCTTTCGGGTTTGCGACTCATGAGCTTGAATAATTTGGTCTCTGACCAATTGTGGAGAGTTGGAGTTTGAATAGGTTTATTTGTCAGACGGATGATTGTTACTTCATATTTCTAATGTATGTGAAAAAAGTATTCATAATAAGCAAAATATAGGAGACTGTATCATGACATCCCAATTGTTTCTAGAAGTAGTGTAGTGTAGTGCTGCCCCTCCCCCACCTAGCCCAAACACCCACCTACCTCTACCCCTCAAACTCTTTCTCTTCCTCTACCAACATCCAACTCGCCCACGCCCCTGCCCACACTTTCTCCATCTTCACTTCCCTCTCCCTCTCAAACTCAATCTTCACCCAGCCCTCCCTCCCTCTCCCTTCCCTACTACGTCCACATCCAAGCTGCCCCTCCTCGGCCCTTCCAATCCCAAAAACCTCTCCGGAGTCAAGCAATACGAGGAGATGACTACTTCCTAGGGCTACGTCCTTGACTCCACTATCGTCCTCTTCGTGGGATACTTCTATTCTCACATTTTCCTCTTTTTCGTTTTCTTTTCCTTCTCTTTCTTCTGATGCTGACGATAACAGTGTAGGACTGCTAATGAGGATTACGTCCTCCCGCTCCTCTTGTGCCTGCACCTCAGCAACCATATCCTTCACCCCTACCCCTTCTCCACCAGATCGCCCTCCAAAGAGATACACCCCTCCACCCCCATCCAACACCGCAATTTCCCACCCTCCCGGATCTGCTTCTAATCGTACAAGGTCCTGGAGACCCTCGAGAGGCGCGAGGGGAAGGAGTTCACGTTCGGTTGTGCTAGTGGTAGTGGCATCTTTAGAGTGAAGGAGGAGGGAGGGATGTCTTGGGTCGCCGATGGTGAGGATGAGGGGGTAGGGGTGATGGGGTAGTGGGGAGTGAGGTGAATGGGGTGGAGAAGTCGATGTGGGGTTTGGTTGCAGAAGGAGGGCGTGGGAGGTGAGGGTTGAGCAGAGGGAGGTAGGGATATGGGAGGGTGAGAGGGGGTAGGTGGATGCTGAGGTTGGATGGGGGATAGAGATAGAATTGGGCGGGAAAGCGGGGTGGGTAGGGAAGAGAACGTCGAGGGAAGAGTATATCTGTAATGTATACCATTTCGGCTGTTCCATCCCATCTACATTCCCGAATACCATATCGCTCAGTAAATAAAGCCTAATTTTCTCTGGGAAAGATCAACTAATCACTTACCCTGAACCTCCCTCCTCCCCTGCCACTCGCTTCCCCACTCTACCACAACGGCCACATCCCCATTCCCAGAAACACTAACATCCACCATACGCCCCTTGACATTATCCTCCTCTCCCTCTCTACCCACACGAGGAATAGCTTCCCACCATACTCCCGCTCCACCAATCCATCCTAGCCCTGAGTCTTTCCTGTTGAGGATCCAGATTCCCCCATGGTTGGCGAGCACCACGCCGAGAAATTCACCGGTGGGCGTGCCGAAGCCGTAGGAGATAATGTGAGGGAAGAAAGAAGGGAGAGTAAGTTCTCCCCCAAGGGGAATGGAGGGGTCGAGGCGAGCGGGGGTGGAACCGCGGAGGTAGAGGGTAGGGGAGGAGGGGACTTTTGGGCTAAGGGGGTTGAGTTCTACTTTCGGGGAGTCAGCAATTTGAAAGCGAGTTAAATTTGAACATGGAGAAATCGGATGGTATGTGTACGATGGGTATCCGCTAGAAATATGTAATAAAGGGTATAAAAAAGTGCAATCTATATGTTCCCAATCTCCGATATTGGTTAGCTATACATGTATATTGGCTAAGAATCCTTTATCGAAAGGAAACGCTACCCTTTATACATACACAGCACATCCGCCAGCCCAGCATACAATA
This sequence comes from Terfezia claveryi, assembly GCA_015179025.1. NCBI lineage: Eukaryota > Fungi > Ascomycota > Pezizomycetes > Pezizales > Pezizaceae > Terfezia > Terfezia claveryi. Next base: position 168,929 of record WHUX01000019.1, on the reverse strand, counting down.
CCCGTGCATCACCCACGTTGGCGAATACCCTGTGGGGCTGTGTGATGAGCTCATGTCCTAATTCATCCAAGTCATCTGTGATACCCGTATTGCTATTGTTGTTGCAGGGGATTATGTGTCCGAGTAGGTTTGAGCCACAGGCATAGAGTGATTTCACTGACATGTTTTGGGTAGGTACGGCTTGATTGGTACGCGTACTGCGCCTACTCGGTGCTATGTAGTGGCGTCGGTATATTTTAGTGATCATGAAAGCCGACGTCGACCGACATTTATAATCGATAAGCGATCTAATGCATCCAGACTACACGCCAGACGGTTTTGCCACGCGTCTCCAATAAGAGTGCACAGGAGCTCAAAGCGCTACCGTAAGCGCAATTGTATTCTTCATCCATCTAGGTAGGAATTTTTTTGCAGAGCAGGAATCCCACCCAGCGAAACCAGCCCGCATCACGAATGTGAACATGTACTGAATGACACTTATGCAAGTTCGACTGATTTCCAGTGAAAGAATCGCTATGTAATCTGCACTCAAGGTAACTAATATGATTATGGCTAAGTAGCAAGAAGCGTCGTAAGAATCTCATGCCTTCTCGCTTCAGTCGATTGGCAAGACAAAGACTTGATAGTTAATGTTGTTCTATGCTTGCAATTGCAGCAATCATGCCGACCCATATCCAACGTGGCGGCATGTTTGATGCCCTGCATCTACTTAGTGTGTTGGTAGCACATCTTCTTAAAACATGTCTGGTAACGAGGACAGACATGTCTACTTTTTTGCTACTTGGTATATATGGTAAGGTTTTTGTTTGACAGCGTTATTTGAGTGGGAAAGAATTAATATTATTGAACATGTAGCAATGCATCGAGGTGAAGTATTAGTCTCGATCAGACCCTCGTAGTATCAGACTACTACTACACTACCTAGCTTGGGGCTAGACTTCCGTAATAGGCAGCATTCTATGGATTACTTAAGTCTAGGCAAGTACCTTAACTGGCAACCAAGTCGAACGTCTGGAACATATACAGTTCATTTCATTGTTGGATCAGATGTCATGATCTCGGCGTACTATTTTACCCTCATGCTAACTACTGGACAGCCCAATGATGATCCTTGTTCACCAGCACTTTTTTGTAGGTCAACCGGCGAGAGTATTTCCCACACCTACCCCCTCCCCTAACCCCCTCTCTCCCAACAAATCCAATTCCTTATGAAACTGGAGGTGGTGTCCGGAGGAGCTACAGCTCTCCTCTTTAAGGCCAGGCTGAAGCTGTGTCTTGCAGGTGAAGCTTAAGGCGAAGTTGGTGGTGCACCAACCACACCTGCCCCCATCCCCTACCCCACACTTCCCCTACCCCACACTTCCCCTACCCCACACTTCCCCTACCCCACACTTCCCCAACACATCCAACTCCTTATGAACTGGAGGTGGTTGTTGAATATTATAATCCGTGCCAGCTGGCATCGGGTGGGAAAGGAAAGATGCCTTAAGTTCTTGCAAACGGTTTGAAGGTTTCGGGGATTGGCATATTCGGGGTTTAATGTATTCGAAGTATAGCATATGTGCAAGTCGTGCAAACGGAGTTTGGTGTTCAATACGAGCATGAGGGTCATATAAGGCCCGCTCGCATCTCGTTTTCTGTGCTTCTCTTCTTATTATTATCAGCATCAGCATCTTATGAAGAGTATTTTGAACAATATAAGCTTTCTCCTACCACAATCCGAGCATTGTGCGTTTATTCTGGTCCGGAGCTGGGTCCGGAGCTGGGTCCGGAGGAGCTACAGCCTCCTTTTAAAGCCAGGCTGAAGCTGTCTTGCAGGTGAAGCTTAAGGCGAAGTTGGTGATGCGCCAACCGATCGGTACGAGGAGGATCAGTATCGACGCCAATATAATCAAAATGTATATTTCATCCCTATTTAGTAGCTGTTAGCTAATCTCACTACCAGCTTGAACGGATAATTGGGGCCATCAAGCTTTGAAATGAGTTTTGAGTATCTGGAGCCGATGAGGTATCAGAATATAAAATATTTGAAGAAACACTCACTTCTTTAGAGTGATGGTTAAGTAGATGGTTACACCAATAATCCCCAAAGTAGGATAGATGGTAGTATCGGACAAGAGCAAGAAGCTGACGGAGGGAAGTTGGGGAAGAAGTTGGAGGAGAAGTAGCCTCGTACAAACCAGTCTGTTGTCTATGGGGGGAGTTGCGAGGTCAAGAACACTACAAAAATATTAACCTGGGTATGAGGCTAGAGGAGAAGAAGGAGGAGGAGGAGAAGAAGGAGGAGAAGGAGAAGAAGGAGGAGGAGGAGAAGAAGGAGGAGAAAAAGGTGGTGGGGTATGGGCAGGGTATGGTGGTGGTGTTGGTAGCTGATTTCCTAATTCGATATCTTCCCTATTAGATGCTGACCATCCTGGCATGTTCCTTAAGAAACGAGAAAACAGAAACTACAGATACAAAATACGAGAACAGCTGGCAATTTCAGTCTCAGGCCAAAGACCCACGTGCAGAGACCAAGTGCAGCATCAATATAAACAACCTTAATTAGCTGTGCCCCAGTCAATTTTGTATGGGAAAATAAGATCTTGTAATAGGAGACTCGCTGGGACTTGGCTCCAGGGGTTTATTACAAGGGCGGAGGTCATGTATATTCACCACCACCTCGGGGCAGATCTCCCCAATATCATTCTGTATTACAGACACCTGATATGCCATTCATCCCATAAAGCAAAAGGCTGTGCTCACATGTATGACAAGTAAAGACACATGTATGAGCGTACTAGCTAAGGACCGCATAGCAAAGACGTACGGTAAGTGCCATCGACCGTCTCGAAATCATAATCTTACAAACAAATAAATGAAAGCTATTTAAATGCCATGATGCCATGGTGCGCAACACATTGTTCCCATCGCCTTCGTCCCAAAATACCTGACCTTATCTGGCACAATCGTTTTCAAATCATCTCCATGATACCTGTCAACTTTCACAATGAAGTTCTCAGCCCTTGCGGCTCTGTACATACCGGTACTCCCCAGTGTGGGGCGGAATTCCTAACTTTCGGTGAATCTGGATGTGAGTGCAATCTTCAGGGTTACTATGCATGTTGTTAACTAGTAAAAATAGGATGACTATAAGATTGTGGAGTTTGGGATGGAATGGACGGAAAATACTATCTAATGTGTAGCAATGCAGAGGAGCTCTTGAGGCGATTTTAGGCAGTGTATTCTTCCGAATAAGTAATTATATTGTGAGTGACGTATAGCGTTGCATATGTAATAGTTTGAATAGTGACTAGCCTGAGAAAGTATCTAAAGTGAGGGTAAGGGCATCTTAATCCTTGACTTTTGGAGATAGGTAATATAGTATAGACTATACTAGTTAAGAATCTGGAGAGACGTAAGAATTCCCCAGCCTAAGTGTTAGTTGATTAACAGATTCGAAGAAGCATAATTCTTGCTTGTAAAGAGGTACAAAATACTTGCTTCTATATGTCTCGAGAGTGAACTAAGGACATATCACTGACATATACTGATAAACGGACTAAATATAGAGTCACTTGTAATACTAGTGTTGCACGTGAATTCCTATGTGCGTAAAAAGATTAAATTGAAGTTACAGTATATCCAAAAAAGAAGAACCTTACTTCTATCCATAGTATGGCGGTAAGTGACATTGATGTGGTGCTTCCTTGTCACTGATTATCTTCAAGCTTTCAGATTTTTATTACATTACTTTATATATAGCAATATCACTTTCAAAGTATCCTTTACCAACGCAGCCGAGTACGTGGTCTAGTTGGTAGTAAGCGCATGGCTGTTCAGCGCCACAAAAATATATGGTTGAACTGTCGTATTTTTGATTCGAACACTTTTCGCTATACCCCTAGTAGATCATATTCCCCACCCTCAACATACAGTAGTAGGTCATCTAACATTGGACTCATAGATCCTCTTCAGGCTCCTGGTACAGGATTTTACCAGGCAGTGGCGCCTATGTGAGACAAGGTGCCGTTCACAAGGAGAAAGCTTTAAGGGTGCCGTGATCGCAACCAGACTTATATCTCTTCCTACACAAAATGGTACTAGTAGAAACTACCCAAAGGAAATCTAAATGACGCCGGTCTTGCTTCAAGGCGTATTTCAGGGATGCTGAATATCCCCAAGTCCACAGTGAGCATTATTTTCACGCACGGAAAGCAATACTGGAGGCAAAAACTTGATCCAACAAACAACCTATCTCTCGGCAAATATCGGTCGTATTTAAGAACTTGCACAAGAAGACCCTGTGAGCAGTATTGGCAAAAAGTCAACCTTACCCATGAAGTTCATTGAGAAAGTAATGCAGTTGCAGAACTTAACTTTCGTGTTGCTTGACGGAAGCTGTTTGAGAAAAGATCTTGACGTCTTATTTGGACAGATGAAAGCTCTTCTTGAGCTTGGAGGTTGGCAGCGAGTTCGAAAAAAATAAAGGTACTGCATTTGGATCTCATTTTACGTCTATATTGGACTCTATGGTTTGGGAGACAATTATAAAATATTAACTATGACCATCCATTATCACATTTGAATTCCTTCTGTTTAAACCTCTTGGAATTGCAGAGATAATGGAGGATGAATCTTCAGTTTATACTTCTGGAGCTACGTATGGACCGACTTCAATGTGCTGGCTAGCGCAATCTCACCTCATGACGCCTCACATTAGTCAAAAAGGAGGTCTCATGCCCCTCAGTATAGAGAAACATCATAGCTTGCATGCCTCGGCGAATTGCGGAAGATTCAGCTCATTATTGAATCTTGTAACTCTTGCATGTTAGGTACTTTAAGTGATTTTTCAAAAATTTTGGACAATTTAGCAGATCACCAAAGAGTGCGACTCCTACCCAATTTTCTAAGCCAATCCAGCCTTCTATTTACTCGCTCTCTATTGCTTGTTTCTTATGTATTACACCTCCTAGTCCCACTTATACCTCCGACCATCCAGTGGTTCTCTTCCGTACTCTCGCTCTATCATCATCATCCTCCCCTTCCATAAATACTCTCTTTTATATATATTTATGATCACAATGTTAACAATATGTGCATATGTTCTCCTACTAACCTGCAAGTTATATTGGCAGGGCCATGATATGTGGACGCCTTCAGGGTCAAATTTTATTGGCGAATGAGCATGCGCATGCCAACACAGTCTACGGTACCGGTATATGAAGTTTACCCGTATAAACGTGGAAATTGGTCAATGGTCGTTAAATTGATGGCATCTATGACCACTCTAGTTAGATCGATTTGCGAGAAGGAGAACGGGACTGATGACTGCTATTGGTACTATTGACAGGATAAATGTAGGAAGGCAGCAGGCGCGCAACCCTCTGCAAAGGGCCTTGTTCGATTAGAACTGCCGGAGACGAACTCGTGAGCACTATGCTAGAGGTCTTGAGAAAACTGGTTGACCCCCCGTCCACCTAAAAATGGCAATAGTAGACGCCCTTTGCGTTCGATCTCCCACTCGTACACAACACATTAGTGTTCACTTACTATCACTATCCTCCTTCGCATCCTTCACTGTAGTTTTCTCGCTTGATGCAATCCACAAGGAGGAGGAGGTCAATAGGCTATGTGTCAAAGCTATTTCTGGGCTCAAACTAACAGCTTGCAGCAAAATGACTGCGGAGCTCTATGCTTAGTCTCAATGTGGCGGATGACGTGGGAGTAATCGCAATGTGGTTCTAGCGTTGATGAAAGAGAAGCCTTCACAAATCAATGTATTGGGCACCCTTGGAGCATAAGGTACCGGGGAAGATCTATATCTCTTCTACGAGTCACTATATGCCGATCCATGAGAGCCTTGTTCTTAGAAGCTACGCTATATGGATGCGTGTTGCACTTATAAGTGTGGTGCGAAAGGATTGTGTGCGATTGCTATACAGTGCAGTGCCGTTGCTGTCATATTATTCCGTCTTTTATCTTTTTATCTTTTTTATATATGCAACTGTTCTTCTCCCCATGCCCTTGTCTCCAGGGTATATAAGTATCCCAGAGGATGGTCGAGTTGATTTCTCGTGGCAGGGCCCTTCTTCCAACACTCTGTGGTTGTATGCTGAGGCACTCAAACTTCCCCATAAAATAAAACAATATAATATTTACGCACAGGTGAATTACAGTATAGTTTGCTGTGTTGGAACGAATGATTCAGAGTTCAGGGTAACGTTATCAACTATGGGTAAGAAAACTGATAAAGGGGAGGCCTGCAGGTGGGGAAGGCCACCTGTTTTGAGAGAATTAATGGCTTCTTCATACCTTTATTATCTCCTATGAGATAGCAGGCTTGTACGTTTTTACATCTGCATAGTCCTTATACATTTATATTATTCAGTATATAGTATAGCCACATTTTCTTATTTACAGGTACCACCAAGATAAGTAGAATAGTACCATGGCAGTATACTATTATAAGTAAAGGATGAAAATTTTTGAAAAATGGAGATCTCATCATCACTTAGCTGTGAAATGGGAGCTCAGGGTAACTTGGGGAGATTTGGAAGTAGTATAAAGTACCTACAATGAAGTACCAATTGCATCAACACACTCTCTCTACTAAGAAGAACTATTTAGTTATCTTAGTATTATACCGAAGGGCCTGAAAATAGACATTGGAAGACGACAGCGGGAATACGGGGACCGTAAGAACCTCTGTAATTCAGCGTATATCCCCTTAATGCCATTATAACTAAACCGATGTAGTGAAGGACAAAGAGCCACTTAAAGTTGGTGCGTGCATGATTCGCCCCTGTAGATTGAAGCATAGAATATCTAAGTCTAATGTAGCTAAGGCTAACATAGCATATTTGTTGAAAGCGTGTAGGTGTGGCTTACTCACCCACAGTCTTCACAACATGAACCACGAGCTCATCCATGTATCATACCTTGCTATATCTATCATATTCGTATATTGTGACTGGTGACGTGTTCCTTGATTGGTCATCAGCCTATTCTACTGTTACCGTTGCATCAGTTCAAGTCTGGTTGCGGCCAAGATATGTAACCGAGCATAACCACTATGCTTATGCAATAAAGATATGCTTGCCAAGAAATCTAATGTTTATACCAAAATCCATCATTCCAGCATATTTCACCAACAGCAGCAATGGCTTCCTCCCCCCGTGATGGCTCTCCCCACGGAAGCTCGAATCGCGACCGTGGCCAGCGCTCTTTGCACCACTCCCGCTCCGCCAAATCCCTCCACTCCTCGTCTCGGTCCCCCATACGCCCACTCATCTCCGAGCTCCCTCTGCACGTTTCAAATGAAGACATCAACGCCTTCCTATCCTTACTTGGGGATGTCTTACGTCTGTATGTTCCCCTTTCTAACCAATCACCACCAATACCTAGAAGCTAATCTCCTCTCATTACACATGCAGCCCCGAAGAAACTCTCTCCATGACACACATCTACATGAACCGTTACCTCCGCTGGCACCAAGCCACCACCACCGAACCTACGCCCCCAGGCACCAATAACCCCACAAACTCTCCTCCGCTCCTAGATCCACACACCCTCGCCCTCGCATCCCTTTCCCTCTCCTCAAAATCCACCGAATGCCCTCGCCGCCTCCGCGACATCCTTCTCCCGGCATACCACATCCTCCACCCTCCCCCCTACAACCCGCCGCTCACCTACCCCTCCCACAAATACGACGCCCTCAGGCACACCATCGTCCAAGCAGAGCTCATCCTCCTCCGGGCGCTCGCATTTGGGATCCACCAGTCCCCGGTGGCATACGAGTACCTCCCGCGACTGGTGAGTAAAATTCTGAACACAAAGATTTATGGTGGGGATTTCTACTCCCCTACTGTTGGGGGGATGGAGGACTGGGACGCATATACCCCTGGAGAGGCGGAAGAGTGTGGAGTGGTGGAGGTTATGCAGACGGGGTTAGCGAAAAGAGCAAAGTTCTGGGTAGGGAGGGCGAGTAGGGAGTATTTGCTGGTAAATTTTTATACGATGAGGACAGTAGCGGTGGCGAGTGTGTGGTTGGGGATGAAGGATGTTGGCTGGGGGATTCCGAGAGACGGCGGGGAGGAGGATGGTGCGGGGTGGACAGAAGGGAATGGGAAGTTGACTACGGAGATTAGAACGTGGGTTGAACAGATTGCTAGTGGGAGGGTGGATCCGGAAGAGTTCTGGGAGGTACTGGAGGTTCTAGAGAGGAGTGGGAACGTGGAGAGGTAGGTGATGGTACCGCAGAGGGAACCGTTATTGATATCTCCCTCTCCTCCTCCGCCTATACAACCCCCCCCCCCCCTTGGAACTGAGTTCGAAACCGGGAATCTCTATAGTGATTCCCGAAGCAAAATCTACAGCTCTTTCATGAAAGAGATGCTATGCTGGTGGGTATTCTCATTACTAGAAGAAGCTCACCACAATATTCTCCTACACCTCTTATATAATGTCCGTAACCTCAATCCCCCATCTCTGTAGACCTGGAAATAACACTCTTCATACCCGAAAATTCTCGTCCACAGCTCTGATACAGTACCACACCCTCCACCACCATCTCATCCCTTTTAAAGAAACAAAACCAAACACCTTCCACCTCTAACACCTCCATCCTCCCCGAGCCAAGAAGAACGACATACCCGCCTCCATCATCGCTACCGCCATCGCCCCCGCCACCACTCTCGAACCCTCCTCCCACGGTATATGCCAGGGGATTAAATAAAGGCCGGTTATCGCACGTGGGCTTGAGTCGGGTGTGGGGGTTGGCCGAGAAATGGGGTATGGAGATAGAGGTTTTGCTGAATTTGTGAGTGTGTTGTAATATTATAGGCTCAATCTAATTAATTGCCCCTCTATAAATCTAAGAAACGGGCGGTTACATTCTAGCTCCATATTATATATATACGACTTGAGGGTAATTAATTTTTTCATTCGCTCATAAACCCTCACGAGAATAAACTTCAAATGTTGGTTTTTTTTAGATTTCACATGAGAAAATGACCCGGTTCCGGGCTTGACAAGCCTCATATCCTCACCTTGACACAATGAAAGCCTAAATATTTAAAGAAAAAAAAAGGCTATTACCATGATGCTTTTCCTCCCAGTCAAATGTTCTATCCATAGAAGCTATGCTACATATCTAGATACTCTAAGCATCCAGTCTTTGGGGGGGGAAAGCCCGATGATCGACCCAACTATGCCCCATTGCAATTCACCAACCCAGTAACTCCCGTCCAATCCCTATATATCACGTCAAACGTGCTCGCCCTAACCAACACGACCCCTCATCAAGTCCACTCAAGGACCAGTAACGATGCCCAGGGGGGAAGAGTAGACCAGACTAAGGGGACAGAAAAGGGAGGGGTAGATATATCTGATCAAGAAAAGTCTCATTTCTATAAATGAGCAACTTCGCAAGCAAAACGCAAGAGCACTAGTATTTTTTTTCCCAACCAGACCGATCCTTATCCCATAACAACTCCCCAACAACTACCTTTCCTCCTCTCAACAAAAAGAAGTACCAAAGCCCAGCCCACAAGTAAAATAAAGAGTATACAAGAATCAGAGCGTAGATAAGTAGTAACACCACAAGGCTCAAGCAACGTCTAGCAAACTGCCAAGGCTCAAGTAAAAAATATCAATGCCTGTCCGAAGCAAGAAATAGAAACAGAAAAAAGTAAAAAATGCTCCCAACCAGCCAACCCGAAACCAAAAGAACAAAGAATAAAGCTAGAAAGGTCTCAAAAAGTAATGTTCAGCAATAAGAACCCAACAATTCTCACCAGCAAGTAAAAAGATACAGTATCAACTCCCTCATGCAAACTGAGACTCTACAATCACCCCGGCCAGTTCCATAACTCTTCGTAAGAGTCATATGCACTACTTGAACTTTCATCATCATCGCTACCACTGCTGTCCACCTGCGTCTCTTCCTGGGGGAACACCGACGCTTCATCTACAGCAAGGGCTGTTGTGGCAGTTATAGTCCTTGCTTCATCGGCGGAAGTGTTCTATTCTTCCTCGCTCTCACTATTGGAACTCTCATCATCGCTACTACTCTCCTCCTCCTCTTGAGCCTCGACAGCCTCCGAGGTGGACTGATTAGCGTTTTGTGGATTCTCGAATACTGCCAATTTTGCGTTCAGATCTTTGATTTTCGCCTCCTGCTCAGTCGCGCTCATAGGCTTGTTCTTCTTGGGTCTTGGCGCTGCTTTTGGCTTAGGTACAGCAGCGGGTGCAGGCGGAGCTGAATAGCCATACTCTGTATTCTGTGGAGCAAGTGGTGCATGCTTGGTGACATACTTGTGTAGCTTGTACAAAATCTCCGGCGGAAGATCGTCAATATCGAGTTCAATCTCATCATCACCCTTTTTCACGTTAGTAAAAAGAATACCATAAAGTATCATGAGTACATACAGATAAATTTGGTAAATTGTCCTGAATGAGTTTCGTCGCATATAGCATCTTATTCGGTGAAAGAAGATTAATCCGTTGTGAGAGTTCGGTCTTCTCCTCCATACTGAGAAGTGGAACTTCCTCAACTTTCTTCATCGCCTTCTTCCTTTGACTGGCAGGTTGAGATATTGAACCTTTTCTTCCGGCAGCGGAGCCACCAGCTTTACCCTTCTTGCCTCCTTGGGCTTGTGCAGGAGGGCTCTTCTTCTTACCCTTCATCGCCTCCAACTGTTTCTGCATCACCTCCAACTGCTTCTGTAGAATTTCCATCTGAGGATCTTCCTCGCCACTCATCTCACCTTCATCATCAGGTGGCGGCGAGGCTGAAACTGGAGACCTACTTCCGCTTTGGCTTTGGATGAAGGCGGTTTTCTCAGCCCACTTCTTGTTGAAGACTTCTTCCAACTTCCTGCCCATAGCGTGGACCGCAGTACCGTTGGGGTTGAATTTGTAGCAGTTGGAAAGCATAAGCCGCATATCTGCCTCAAACTCGTTTGCGTTGTCGTACTGATTCGTCTTCAATTTATTCTGCATCGTGCTAAAGTCCATAGGTTTCTTAATGATCCTAAAGTAATCTGGAATATTCAGTGCAACAGGGTCGACGGGAGTATAGAAAGGGTATGCGTAAGCCTCATGCTGCTTTTTCTGAAGCTCCTTCATGACTTGGTCACAGAACTTAAGCTCGGCAGCAGTTTTCTTTCGACGGGGCTTAACGTCGCTGTATGGTAAGTCACGAGGAGGGGGTGGGTGGATCTCTCGTTTGGGTCTCCCATCGCTTTGCACACTCTCACGGCGTATTGTCGGCATACCTGAGGGGTCGAGTGCAAAGGTCTGCGACTGTGTCGTCTTGGCTTCTCGTCTGGGTGCTTTAGTTGCCTTTGATTTCACTGTAGCGGATTTGGGTGCAACGGGGCTAGTGACGGGTGGTGGAGGTGGGGGTGGGGGCGGGGGTGGGAGTGGGTCTGGTGGAGATGCAGCTTTGGGGGCCGCAGCAGGTTTAGGTTTGCTTCCACCACTCTTGCTGTTGCTTCCTTTTTTGTGCGACTTTTTCTCTGGAGGCTCCGGTTGGTCTGGTGCCGGCATGTTCTTCATTTGCCTCTCAAACGTAGCTTCAATCCCTCTAGCCATATCTGATATCTTGTGCTCAACACCATTGAAGGTCAGACAGTTGGATATTATCAACTTAAAGTCTTTGACGAAGTCCTCAACGGTAGCGTATTGGTCTGACTGCAGCTTTTTCTCCATGGTACTCAGATCCATCGGATTCTTGACGTAGTCAAAGTACGTCGGAATAGCCAGCTTGACTGGATCAACAGGGACCAGGAATGGTCCAGCGTCTTTCGTCCGTCGGATTGTCCGTATGGTTTGGAGAGCGTGTTTAGCCTGAACTTTTGGCATGGGTCCAGTAGACGTTGACGCCTGTGACATCAATGGTTTATTCTCTAGTTCATCTGTCTTTGCTCTTTTCGAGGGTCTCTCCTGCGACTCCTCATCGTCCTCCTCCTCTCGTTCTCGTCCAGTCTTCACTAACGAAGTTGGTGCATCCACCATCTCGTGATCTGTTGAGACCGTTGGCCTTTGTGATTTTGTAGCCTCTGGCGTCGGGTTTGCGCCACTGCCAGTGGTGCTACGTGGTGCTGATGTAAGCGGAGAAATGGGGTCGTCGTCCATCTCCATCTTCGTTCCAGGAGAAATTGTCTCCTCATCGGGCTGGGGACTGCTTCCGAGATTCGGAACCCTTTTAGTCTGAGCTCCTGGCGTGGGAGATGTGATATGAAGATCCGATAAATCCTGTGCCCTGTCCACAGAGATATGAAGTGGGGGTGTCGGTATTGGTGGTGAAGGTGGTGCGTTTACCCCTTTTGGGTTCCCATTTACAGAATCAACGTTATCCTTTTCATTCGACGAGGATGACAATGTGGCAGGATTTTGGGTAGCGAACGAATCAACTTGTTTGGTGGTTCTAAAGTATAAATAGAAAATGTAAATACAAGTGATTCAAATTAAACATGGTAGGAAAAAGAAGCAGATTGGAATCAGAGAATGGAAGATTCTATCGAAATGCACGCTCTGCTCAGCTCATCCATTGAGCTGCAAACCCACCCAGCAGTTGAGGAAGTGGAACATGGCAGGTACAATGGATGAACAGCGATTGAGCCGGGCAAACCAGAATAGATAAACTCAGGCAGAAAGACAGGGAAAAGGGTAAACTCACCCGTTAACATCCAAGTCCATCGCCGTAGCCTCATCTAAATATGCCCCTCCGGTAGGCTTATTTTGATCTTGCTGAATAGTGGTCATAACTGCCATGGGCAACACAACGTGAGCCTCACTTTTCCTTCCGAGTCCTATTTTGTAGCCCCCAGGTAAAAACCAACGTCTGATAATTCTATGTCGCAATAGTTCCGATGATCTCCAATTGAGAGTGCCGCCCGAGAGTTGGGGATTAAATACAGATGTTAGAAGCGTAGCTGGACACGAGCGACAGCGACGTTGGTTGGGAATGCGAGGTATGTTGTGTTGGTGAACGATGAATTGAAAGGCCGTAAGGTCGTCAGAAACACTGGTCGTAGCTGTTTCCGTCGAGGGCCGAACGCACCGTGACGTAAAACGAGGGTTGAACCAGAGATATAAGTTTGTGGGGGGTAGATCAATAAATTAAATAAAACGTGGGGAGCGGGAGAGGCTGATAAGATGATGTAGAATTGCAGGGAGGAGAGGATGTGAGGACGGGGGTGAGGACGGGGGTGACCACGAGAATTTAAAAGTCGCTCCAGATAGCAGCTGAGTCAGCAACAGCCCGCAGTGACCAGATGGACTATTTGCTGTCAAAGTGCGTTTGCGAACTGATCCCCAAGGTTAAAGTTAGACAAATATAATATCAACGAATCGGAAAACGCAGCGTAATTATAGAGGGCAAATGGGAAGTGGGGGATGGGGAGTATGGAAGGAAGAGTTGGAACAACGGCGGTAGTAGTGAAGGGCAGACGGGCGACGCAACCAAGATATAGGTAAGTAGATGCGATATGTGAGCGCCCAAATGAGATGGAAAAAATAAATAAATCAAATGCGACGATCGAAGAAAGGATCGATGCATACCCAAGTACTCGGTTGCGCACACACAAGAACAATGGATTGTTGCTCAAGTGGTGTGGATGGATGGATGATGCAAGAGCAGAGAAATCTGTTATCTCTGGAAGCCTACGTCGCAATCGCAAAAGTCCAGGCTCGCTCTTATACAGAGCGCAGTGGACCGTCCCCGCTTTTTTTTCTCGTGCGGTGTCGGGGAAGGAGGGAATGGGAAAAAAAGAAAATACACGGAGGAGGTCGAACTTAGAAATTAATTATCGCCCCAAATAAGTGCAAGAGGGTCAAGTCTAGCACCAAGGCTGGAGGCTGAAGAAGGTATGGTTGACCTTATGGTTGACCTAATCCTGTGCGGGCGGATTAAATATAAAAATATTTAATCCCGGGCAGCACTGCGATTGGTGGGGGTTTGGTGGCGGACGAGTGAGGGGTCGTGATTGCTGAGTGGACACAAGGGGCGAAATAGCAAATGACAGAAGGAAAATTGGAGCAAAGCGGGTTTGTGTGGGTGTGGGCGATGGCTCCCTTATGTACTGCGCAACGGATCATGACCCACAACCTGGCAAGTTTCTACAAGAAAAATAAAAAGGAGCGCGACGCACGCTGCCCTTGGCGCGCCGCTAGAGCAGGCGTGGCGACAACCTAACCCTGCTGGGACCGACTCATAGCAGCCCCCTGCTGGAGCCCCTGCCGACTCGACTGAATCCCTGCCTGCCGCCGCTTTTCCTGTGCACTTAGGACAGGAGGAACCGATCGCTTTGCCTGGCCTTTCGTGTCGTATCGGGTACACCACCAGCCCCGAAAAAAAGAATATCAAGCTCGGTGAGGCTAGTGCTGTCGCAACCGTCACCCGCACTAGCCAATGATGACGCGTTACCTACTTAGATAGTTCAGCATGAGGCCAGATCACTGACTCCCGCCACCGCCACGACCAAAACGGAAATATACACAGATGAAATAAATCTGCAATAAAATATAATTCTCCATAGCACAAGCCAGGTTGATAGCAGAGGAATGTTTCCTTTTGTGAAGTCCGGGAATGAGTCAGTTGATAACTTTCCCATCTCAAACTCAAAGCATCCAGTCCACACCCCACTTTGAATTGTATAAAGACAATAATCATTCCAAGTAGATAATCTTTCAGCACCTGAACATCGGCGAGTGAGAGGACAGGGCGTTCCTTTTCTTAGGCGGCAGCCAGAGGGCTAATCAGACTCTGGGTATTTTTCATTTGAGAGATCTAGTCAGCGTAAGCTATGAGCGAGGACTTTTGGTTATAAGGGTATATAAAACAAAATCGTGATCAGAATAGTTACGTCGGATGTCGCTCGAGCCGGAATCATTGTCGCCATCGGCGATGCAAGAACAGGAAAAATAAGTGAAAATCACTTCAGAGCCAACTGAGATGAAGGGAGTTATTGTATTTGCAGTCGAGAGCGAAAGTTGGTCACGAATAGGTGTTATGTCACTCTGCGCGAAGACGTCTAAGTTGCTTGTGTGTCTTGGCAGCAGGGTTCTGGAATCTGCGCCCACCTGGGGAATGTTTAGGCATGTCTTAATTTAGTTTCGTAGGAAAAAAAGTTGCAATTTGCGCACACAGAACAAACTCGGACTATTCACGACTCCTTTAAGACAGCTCCAGCACCCCCAAAGCGCCCAGGGAAAGCCCCATCTATTTGGCGTCTTGATCTTGCGATTATTTTTCAGAATCAGGCATTACAATGGTGAGCAAAAAGCCTGCTAAGGCGCCAAAGCCCCACCACTCGGCGCACTTGTCCAGCAAAGTCTCAGCGACGTCCTCCACAATCCTCTCTTCATCATTCTCCCCCTCACATCTCCGTCTTTCCTTGTTTGCATCAATGGTGTTTGGTCTTGATGCCCAGAGGCTTCGGATCCATGATACCACTACTGGGAGGCTGCGATGTGAGCACGTGTTCGACAAAGGCGCTGTGTGTAATTCGATTGCATGGAGTATTTTGCCAGCTGTTGATCTGAAGGATGATGGAAAGACCAAAAAGAAGAAGAGGAAGCGAATGAGCACTTCAATGGGGGATAGTTCAGAGCATGATGGTACTGCTGTATTGGCTTTGGGAATGAACAAGGGAAACATCCTGCTCTATTCTCCAACTGAGGGTACTTTAGTTGGAAGCTTGGATGCTGCTCATACTGGAGAAGTCACATCATTCAAGTTCAGTGATAGCCCAGGAAGGGGTTGGAGTTGTGGTACAGATGGCAAGCTGGTGGAGTGGGATTTGAGACGGAAAACAACCCTCCGGTATGTGCAATTTCTGGCAGAGCTCCCCATTCACTTTCTACTAACACACAGATCTTCATAAATAGCATTGTATCTCTCCCTGATCCGTCAATCAGAACACTCGCCCTAGCACCTCCGACTGTTCTTTGTGCTTCTCATACCGTTTACTCCATAAACCCAGACGTCCAAGGCAGTATTCCCAAATTCGCTGCCAATGCAACTCCAATCAATGATCTCATCGTATCTTCGGATTCTAGCCACCCCCATTTCCTTACCTCTGCGGAGGCTGACCGATACATTAATGTTTTCTCTCTCACTCAGCAAAAGCAAGTTGGTGCCCTGGTTGCCAAGTCGGATGTGAAGCACCTTTCTACAAACTTCGAGCATGGAGGCGAGGGTCTGGAAGTACTGGCAGCTGTCACTGCAGATGGTGTGGTAGAACTATTCTCACATCCATGGCAGCCTGCTCCAGCCGCTGCCAGCAGCTCCCCCACAGTCTCGAGGAAGGCAAAGGCTATCACTAGAAAAGCAGACACTAAAATTCAAGTCATCCGGCCGAAGACTAAGGAAACCGTTTCAATCATCAATGCATCATTCCAAACTGGAGGTGAATTAGTTTTCGCATGGGTGGAGAGTGGAGTGAACGTTGAGTTTGATAGAATTAGATGGCAGAATGCAGAAGATGGATCCCTAACCCTCCATGGCTTAGTTGAAGTCAGCAAGACAAAGTCACTTGGGCTCGGAAGCGGTACTGCCGGGAATGCAGTGCAAATGAACGGAGCCAAGGACATGGGGAAGTCTCACGTAGACCAATCTCGTACCGTTGTTATCAGCGGTGTGGATACTCAGGATATGGGGATGATAGATGTTGCGGATGCTAGTGATGTAGTAGATGAGGAGTCGGATAATGCTAATGAATCGGAAGACGAAACCTCCAAACATGCCCCAGAGGAGCCATCCTTTGCCGACAAGTTCCAGGCCCTTGAGGTGTCAGCTGCCAATAACAATTCTGCTGCTAATGTTTCCAAAGCCGTTGCCACGCCTGCTGCTGGGAACAAGGCCATCAAACCGTTCTCAGGATCACTTACCACGGTGCTAACTCAAGCTCTCAGGACCGACGATGCTCAGTTACTAGAGTCATGTCTCCTTACTACCGATAGCAAATCTATCTTGAACACCATACGCCGTCTAGACTCCACATATGCTGTTACCCTCATTGAGAAGCTGTCGGACCGGATAGCACGGCGTCCTGGGCGTGCTGCAACCCTCAGTGTATGGGTACGATGGACAATAGTAGCCCATGGGGGTTATTTGCTCAGCTTACCGAACTTGATGATGACCTTGGCAGGACTACATTCCACATTAGCAACAAGAGCCGGGGCATTACCGAAGCTACTACAGCTACAAGGTAGGTTGGACATGCTGAACGCACAGCTGGAGCTTAGGAATAGTCTAAGGAGGGGCGTTGGTGAAACTGGTGTTGATCTTGCGGAGGAGGAAGAGCAGATTGAGGAAGGTGTCTTGTATATTGAGGGCAAGTCTAAGGATGATAATGATGATAGCGAGGATGAGAATGGTGGGAGTGATGAAGAACCAGAGGAAGTTGGTATGGAGGGGCTTCAAATTGAAGATGCTAGCTTTATCCAAGGAAAGCTAGACACCTCTGATGATGAAGATGGAGAGGAGGAGGAGGAGGAAGAGGAGGAGGAGGAAGAGGAGGAGGAAAAGGGTTCAGAGGGAGATGGGGATGATGATGAAGATGAGGACGCAAAGTTCAATGACGTTGTGTCGGAGGACGAGGATGAAGAAGAAGACCAGGATATGGATGGGGATGTCGATGGCGATGACGATGAGGATGACGAGGTCGTTGAGCGGTATGGGGGACTAATCGATGATGAAGCAGAGGAAAGCGATGGTGAGGATTTTGAAGAGATATCAGAAGATGAGCCCGTGACGCCAGTGAAGCCAGTGGTAGTGAAAAAGAAGACTCCTGAAGGGAAGAAACGGTAAAGGCTGGTGGAAGAGATCTAGAGATATATGGTTAGATATACTATACCATTTCCGTCGGCTTTGAATTGGCATCATTTCTGTAAAATCCCATCCTCCTAAATGAAGCTAGATGTACAGCCGTATCTCCGTTTTCTTTTTTTGTCCTTTCCATTGTACAATCTCTATTCCTTTTCTGTTTCTGGTGCTAGGAATTTTAAAGCTGCATGCCTTGTTTATAACATTGTCAGTCCTTCGTCAATATATGTTCCCGAACTTTGGTAGTCAGACTAAGTCGTATGTCATGGTTGTCTTGACAAGGTTGGGGTAAAAGCGGCGAGTTTGACTCTATCTTCAGCAACCCCTTGACATCTGCTTCCCGTATATAAACCTTGCAGCAACCATAGCACCGCTAACGGTCAATTCTCCTCAATCAACTATGATTCTACCTGTGTATGTATGGCGTTTAGGCCCGGGCTGAAGCACGAGGGTACCCAGCAAAGCAGGTATGAAACCGCAGAGAGGGGGGGAGGGGGGGAGGGGGGGTGGTGTTCGTGCGAAGATTGATATTGGAACAGCAGGTGGTCCGTGTGGAGTCCTTGCTGGTCAGTGGGTCAATCTCCAGGGGTGGTACTGCTGTTCGTAAGATTATGTGCATATATACAAGAATATACCTACTTAACTTCCGCATGCTTCATGTTCTCAACATCCTTCCCTTGGACCAATGCATGCAGGCCTTGCCTACCGGATCAGAGTCATACTGACCTGGTTATTTTCCCATTTAGGCAAGGTATTTTTACCGGATGGGCAAATTCTCATGTAATGCCAGCTGCGGATTATTACACAACGGCACTGGCTAACTACGTACCCCTCACCAACCACTGCACCAGTCAAATACAATCACATATCCAAGCAACCATACCAGTACTCTAACCCCTCCGCGCGCGCCGCCCCCGCGCCGCAAACAAACAGGTTCGTTCGAATTCATGCTGCAGCGCGACTGCGGTCCGCGGCTGTGATTTGTTTCCGGGCCTCCGACGACGACTCTAGTCATAGGTACCCCGCTACGTTGATCGGCAAAAGTGGCTTTTTTTTCTCTTTTTTTCACCCTGTTTATCATGCCTCGCATCGTATTTCGCGTTTCCCCACTTATCCGAGGTTACCCACGGCGTAGGCGGCTAGGATATTCACATGTGAAGAACTGGCCAACGAGATGGAAAGGTTTGGGAGTTGTTGGTATATTGCCTAAATAGGTAATATGCGGCGTGGTACCCCCTTTGGGTGTGTTGAACGTACCTCTTCTTTGAAGAAGGAAAGTTTCTGGGGATGAGGATCACTCATATGACATGGCACATAAGAAGGTTGAGTTCTCCTAGATCTACGCCTTGAGGGTGTGATATCCTAATATCCCCGAAGATTCAGGCTGATCTAATGCAGAACTTTTATCAAGCCGGTCAATCAAAAGGTTGTCCAAGGGTACAAATCTCATGTAATTTGATATTTTGCACCTAGATGATATGCTCAAGTCAGTCAAGGCTTCTCCTGAAACTGATTTGGTTTGAATAGATGAATCAATATTCCCCACTACTGGCGTTGCCTCATAACGGTCCTTCTCTCTATGTTCCTTCCTCCTTCGACATCCCTGGTGAATACCGTCACTACCGGACGGCAAGTGAGCTTCTTTGGCTCAGAAATTCACAACACTTATGTTGGTAAACCCAGGCCCGCGGGGGTTTTCAGGGGGCCGTGTGTAGTGTTGAGATTAGCGAGGCCGATGAGAACGTGGATAAGCCAATACTCTGTAGATTTGAACTGCTAGATATCCAAAATATTCAAGTGCACTCGGCAAATCATATTCATGACTATACTTACAAGCTACATTCAAAGTGACGTGGAGACTTTTTTCAAGGCTTACTTAACAATACCCTCATAAACATGATGCTCAGGGATGTCAACTATGCTACTCGGGCACTCCGAAGGTATATATTGCGGCCTTGAGCATTAAAATCCCTGAACAATCGCAATTGGTTCCACTACCACTAGGCGCTTGACGCCTTCATATGGAGGCGGAGGAGCAGCTACCTCAACATCTAGAAAGCCTATGCCTGGGGAACGCCTAGGTATTAATGCACATGCACAACGCAAAGGATATAACTATCAAGGGATCTGAACCTAAGCATTAACGCCTACATTTTTGGGGATATGGCGGCGAGAAGCTGCTGCTGGCATAGGATGCCGGTAGGTATTCATTGCAGGCTTTGGGTTATGTGCGACTCTTATACTTTTGTCAGCAAGTTGGGGAACACGAAGAACAGATGTTTTGTTCGAAAAGTAGAGTAGGAACTTTTGTGCTTGATGGAGGAGTGTGGGTGATTGGGGTAGTTTATTTGTATGGTTTTTAGCTGCCTCCAATCCTCCTCTCGTATGTGCCATATCAGCCTCGCATGAAAAGTATACCTATCAGCTCTATGCATATCATGCATATCAATTATTTAGGTGTGTCATTTTAGACTAGGTTACCTCGAAGTGTCAATCGAATAACTATTTTACACATTAACTGAGGGTGGGCGTACATAACCTACAATAGCAGTAGGTAGATGAACACACACCAATAGAGGCAATGAATCAAATCTTCCAACGAACCTCACTGCCCTTGCCTATGAATGTGTTTAATATCGCTTTTTGTCTGCCCATATCGAAATATTATATGTAAGGTCTTACACGCAACCAGACTAGTCTTATACATAGAGTGTTTCCTTTTAAGTTTATAATGCACAAGGGAAGAAAGGGCCACTCAGGGAAGATTATAGTATCAATATGTGTATTAAAGTTTATAAGTTCTATGTTCTATTATATCTCAGCAGCTTAGTCACACCGCCGAATGTGCTATGTAAAACGTGCAACGCCATTAACATCCATGTGGTATGGGTATATACTGTACTGGTAGCCTCTACTTAAGCCCTTGAAGTTCTATATAAGTTACCCTGAATATATATTATAGTTAAGTAGATGGATTGGCTAATAATTTATGGTCAAATGGCGCAATAGTAGCGCGTTGGTTTTCGGCACCAAAGGTAGTCCTGTTTTGATCGTATAGTGCGTCAGGGATTAGGTAGATAGTGCCGGCCTACCTAATCTTGGTTTTATTTTTCTTAATATAGATTTTAGTAGAGCAGTGGGGTAGGTACAGGCAGGTCCGAGATTTCACATGGATAGCAGTGGTATACAGTACAGTGGAATAATTTACAATGGCTTCGAAACCAGCATCACCACATTCCTCACACATAATCCTCATCTGGTTTACCCACAACATATCCACCATAATATAAGAGTTGACTCTGACATAGCAGCTCGAAGTTGATGCAGAAATGTATGTGTAGGATGGGATGGATGGTTGGGCGGGTGCAGCATGTGAGGGGGCGAGATGGGATGGGAAGTGGAGCGACGTATGGGAGGTAATGCTTGATAGTGGGAGAAGAAAATTACAGGAGCAGAGAGTTGATGACTTGAAATAATACTGATAGGTATTCTTGCTCGGGATTGGGGATTAGCATATCCTTTTTCATTGACTTTTCTAGCCTGGTTCTCATGATTTCAGGGTTCTGCTTTTTGCCACTCAACTTTACTGGCTCTTAATACTTGTACTGTACGTATTCGCAAACATGGAGGCCAAATCTCAAGTGGCATGAGATGGCATTGAAAGGACAAAAACCCCTTGATTGCATTACTATACTTTATATATATTCCGGGATTTCATTTGACTATTATACAATATAAGTCAAAAAGGATCATGAGGGCCCTTTATTAGACTGTAGGTGTTATTTAATCATACGGCTGGCCGCGGGCTGTCTATAGGCGAAGTAACTGGCCTGCCGTGGAAAAAATAGACAGAATCTATAGCCTAGCTATTGAATCTCTAACCTGTAAATGAACTAGACTGTGAAGTAGCTTTTCCTATTTCAGCAGTTACTTCCTATTTGAGCAAGTAGTATAGTATGAAGACTAGTTTTTACAATTCAATATTGATAAAGGACTGATTAAGTAAAGAAGCCCTAGTCATAATGCACCTCCTAGGTTCCCACCATTTCTCGAACACAATTTACAACCTACTTCCTAGGCTTACAGTTCCTGCTTTCACTCTGGTGTCATATTCTTCAGAGGCCATTACGTCATGGGAGGGTTTATGAAGGGACTTGTATCCCCCAATTTTTATCTTGTGACAACACTCTAATCTAGTAGAGGATAGAGGCCAACAATGAGAATTCTCTACTTTTCAACAACCTTGACTTCTAGCAGATTCTGAATCTAGGGCAACTGTGAGCAGTTAGGTGGAGTAGGATGACCTTCAGATAGTATTTGAGGTGGAGCTTGATAGAATTAATAATGTTTGGATTTTCAATTTATCTTACACTCAATTAGTGCTATACAGATTTACAGTTAGATTGAACTTGCTGAGTTTAGTTCTAGTGACTCTTGTTTGCCGCTAAAAATGGCGGCAATTCTGTGAGCAGTCTGGTTTGTAGTTCGGAATTAGTGTCTGTGGCGTGAAATGAAGTTGCACAAAACGGTGTTACCCTCAATTTCTGCCCCTGGTGTCTATTACACAGTTGTCCATCCTAACTCTCGGGAAAACAAGAGAAACCGAAAACACCGTAGCCAACCAGGCGAAAATTTTAAATTTGACCTGTCAATTTAACAAAGCCAGCACAGGGATCTAGACTACTGGAACAATTTTTTTTTTTTCCGAAAAAAAAATTCATTACTCATATGCGGTCTCAATGGGGATCATGACGAGCACCCGGAAACCCGGGTGGATTCAGGGACAATGCAAGATGCAAGTTAATGTGCCAGGTCCGGCGCTAAATATACAGACTATAAAGGAAGGTGAAGGTCCCATGCTGTCATTAACGGGCTTCCGCCTGATGACCCAGGGGGCCTGACTGAACCTCGACCCAAAACAAAAGCAGAGGAGCTATAAACAAAATTGAGCTGTAACAATATAATTCGTGAAAAACCCGGGGAGCTCGTAAACCAAAGGCATTTGAGGAGTTGTAAACAAATAGGGAACTCGTGGAAGAATAAACTCTGGAAAATTGAACGTAAGAATAAGGTGAGCTCGTTATGTAAGTTATTGAAGAAGGCTCTCCATGGCCTCAAAAACCTCCTCACCCTTCTTTCTCCACTCTGCTTTATCTAAGTCCTCCTACGTGTTCTTGTTCCTCAGGAGGTAGGCTTTCTCCCGTGCGAACCGAGGGCACTCAAACGTGATGTGGTGTGAATTTTCTAAGGCGTGTCCACACTCGCATATTGTGCTCTCTGCCTTGCCAACGCGGTGGAGCCAGCTTTTCTGCGGACTCGGTCAGTCCGCATCCACGTGTAGGCTCTCCTCCTTCAGCGCCTTCCCCCCGCCCGCCCCTCAGGGAGCGATGTATTGTAATATACCAGTTGTAAATGTTGACTGCCCTCTGCACTGTATCATGCCTGCAACGAACTCAACACCTTTGAGTACAGGGAACGAAAGCCTCGGGAAGTTGTAGGCTTTTGCGTTCCGCGCCCTGAGAACGTTGACGAGGAAGTATGTTACTTTTATCTTACCAGCGGAGCCCAGTGGGCAAGGTGGAGGGTAAAGTTGGAGGTAGGCCTGGCACGAGACGTCTGGTGGGCCAGGGATAGTGGTCCTGAGACGTCTCGAGACACTATGGCTGTGGCCTCGAGACAGTCTCGTAAGTCTCGAGTCTTTTGGACATCGAGCACCCAACACAATCATAATCATATTCAAACTCGCTATCCAATCACAGATATCTGCATGTCGCAGCCAATGAAAGATTTTCACAGAAGTCTCGAGACATCTTGTCTCGTGCCCAAGCCTAGGTACTTGAGGGAGTAAATCTTGGAAGTTATTAAATTTAGGGATTTTCCATGTTTACCCTTCTGAGGACGTACTGGTCTCTTGATGGTATTAGAAACTTTTGGGGGGTCTATCAGTACTTGAATTTAAGTTATCTAGCTTATGACGATGTACGCTATTGGAATTGCCTTCACAATACTAAGACTGGCCATAGTCAAGCCAGATTAGCGTAATACTGAACGGATACATCAAGTAATGAACTAGGGTGACACTAGCCACCGTATTATAAAACTACAGAACAGATAGATGGGAAAGTTTGTTGATACATTACCACCCCTCAACTGTGCGATTTTGCGATACTAATCATGCTGAAGCTACATACGGTACCTACTTTGAGGAAGTAATAGGCATTTTCTGATCCCTACCCAGTCTTTAATTACAAAATGTACGTTATATAGTGAAAACCTCTAGTACTAACCTAACTAACCAAACCCGGTGCCAAATTAAACAATACTTATGCTTTATATAATCGAGAGGTTATGTAAAGAAATCTAGAGAGAGCTATATTAGCCTTGGCTGATTTAACAAAAAACAATACTACTTACTTGATATTCACCTAAGCAAATTCCAGCCAACTCGATGCACTCAACCTCTCAGCTATCCTCAATTCTTGAATACCCGAATACCCCCTAGTCTATCGATTTTTCCATTTATCGATATATCATTCACTTGTTGATTCGACTCAAGTCCCTCTGACTCGTGTAGTCCAATTGTAACTTGTGCTTCAGCGCTTCCAGCCGGGATCTGTGCATCTGTCTTTTCGAGCATACTTGATGGGGTCCTATGAAAGATGAAGTATCCCCTCACCAAGGCTCCTAGAATAACTATGAAGGAGGTCCAAGTTAGTACCTAAGTAGCTTTCCTATATAAAGGATGATTGGTGGGAATAAGGGACTTGCCATCAAGTAACCAAAATATGTTTCCTATGATTGTGTATGTATTTAATCCTGATACTGAACCAACTATACTTAGGCTCGCGGCGGCGATGGCTGAAATCATTCCTAGAATGAGTACTACGGTGTGCCTTTTGGCAAAGATTAACTATAGATATTACAGATTAGTCGCTTGTGTTTAAATTTATAAATAGCGTTTAGGAGTACCAGGTCTTTGCTGTGAGTTTGAACGGCATTTTGGTTTTGAGGAATCCATTGCATCATAGGTCATACAGTACTGTTGAATTAGAGTGTTTGATACATTTTCTGATATGGGGTGTCTTGCATTTAAAAGGTAAGATGGTGGAGAGAGCTATAGCAGCAACTAAGACATAGGTCAGGCACCGGGTCAAATACATAACAAGTAACGAGCTTCAGAGCAAAATACAGATTATGTTCAGTTCCATACAGTCGATTGGCCGAACGATATTGACCCAATTATTTCAGAATACAAAGCCACCACCTACCGCACCTACAGTAGTCCCATCTCCTATCCAGTCAGCCCATCTTGCAACTCATACTAGGTACGGCAGTCGCTTCAGAAATCGCGAGGCTATGGTTGCCTTTTGTCATGCAAAATAAAAAGGAAGCTCCGCTCCCGATTTGGTAACAAACAAATAACAAACTTATATTCTCGTTTATAGCACAATATAGGTTCTAAAATTATATTCGATTAATCTACTACTCGTTCTTTTGACCTGGCGCTAGCAGAAATCTAACGTGAAGAATACTTAGTCCACTTGGCAATAGCGCCAGGCAAGAATGACGGAGTACGGTACTACATAAGTAGGAATCGGACTAGAAGCCTTGTTGGTGAGATCACACCAAAGCCACAATCACATCCATATGCAAGTTCCTGGATACTGTGGGAAGGCTTGTGAGCATGTGGGCTATGGGGTTGCATATGTAGCTGCAACATATCGTGCACAGTAAGGGTTCAATGGTAAGAGAGAGTGCATGAGACTTACCTATTCAGGAGCCATAATATATTCCCTCTATTTGTATACGTATTCCCTTTTATTATTGAATGGAATATGATTACTAGCCTCGTGTTAAGTAAATGATGGTCAATAATACTGAGCAAACAAAAAGACCTCTCCAATCCGTGACGTCGCGCTCCCTACTGTGACCAGCGAAGATACGGAACAGCGCATGCCAGCATAAGAAGGCCTGGGTGCCAGATCAGCAAGATAGTCCGAAGTTCAACTTCATTGGAGTAGGGTAACAGATATCCAGTTGCCATACGTTAATTAGTCAGCGCTCCAGCCGGACATGTGCGATTTCTTCAAACGCACCACCATATTCAAGTATTCATATTCCGGTTTTTTATTTATATATGCAAGATATCAATACTTTCTGCTAGAATACTTTGTATAGGCATGCGGTACATCAAATAATAAGGTTTTAGAATCTTGAATTTACGACTCCTTTGCAATGTAGCGTGACGGAACGTCAAGTTCGTCACCCCACCGCGCACAATATAAAGGCTGTCTGTTAAACATTATGACTGTCCATAGAAACACAATGGCCTACACAATACGAAACAAATCCTTCCTCGGCTCGAGACTTACAAATATACCTAATCTATAATCTACATTCCCACGAGCGAGGTAAGTTGCACTGATGTTGCACCGGAAACTCTCCGGATGCTTACTATGTAGGACCAAAGGCTAACACTTTGAGCACTATTTTAAACAACAAAACCTCCTTGGTATGTTAAAGGAATAGATATTAGTTTGCACCAGTCAAAATCCAGTGAAGCACCAGAGAATCCCCATGGAAGAGGAGGCTACCCGGCAGCCATGTCAGAAGCCCCTGATTTCTGTTTGTATATCACTTGTCTTGGCTTGACCATGACAGTCATAGCAGTATTCGATTTGTCTGCCCTTAATTGTCTTGTTCTTGTTCTTGTTCTCCTTCCCTTCTCTTCTTTTTCCACCTACTTGTATTATTGCTAAGCTTAGCCATTGCAGTCATTGGGATATTATGCTTCTTTTCACTTCATCCAATCTCTTGCCTTGAATCTAGTGGAATATTTCTAGTATATCGCTCGGAACCTGGACATGTCTGGTGCAAGATGCAGTGCATACTACTGGAGACATAGTCACTTTAGTATACCCCCACGTTATGATTTCGACAAACCCCAACAACGCTGCTGGGGGCATACAGTACCAGATTCAATGGATTTAGCACTGTAACGTCTTGATCCGGACTAAGCAGGTATTCTTCCATTGTTAGTGTCCATGTGTTCTCCTAGCATGGAAGTTATTACCCTGAACTGAAAAAAAACGCCTTCAAGTCCTAAGTACATGTATGCACAAAATCTACAATTGCACTCAAAGCCACTCGTTCTCGAAAAGCAGTGGATATCAATATCTGTTTAATAATCACCCTCTCCCTATACAAGCTCCAACTTAACACAATGGGTAAATTCTCTCCAGTTCCACTCCGCTGTCCGTCCACCTGTTCTTTGTACGCACAACACCAGGATATCCCAGTACCACTATATTCTAAGTTAGTAAAGAAATTACTAACATCTTCGGAAAAAGAAAATAGATATCTCAAATAAAAAGAGTTAAACTAAAATATGTTTTGACCAAGAGATGAACCCGAATGAATCGAAGCAAGAATCAGCAAAAAGAAAAAGAAAAAGAAAAAGAACCAAACCACACGACCATAACGACAAGCAAGGGAAAAAACCCGATCCCATCCACATCCATCCTTCCATCTGATGGCCCGGTATAAAAAGAAAGGAAATTCAGATATATTCGGAAAAAGGAAAGACAAGACATATGAAAGCGGGTGGATAATACAGCAAAAGCAACATTAGACACAACAAGCAACGATATATAAAACATTTAATCGCAAACGGCTATAAGAATCACAATCAAGGAAAATAGTTAAGTGATAGGATAGGTAACTCAGTGGAGTAGTAGAGGAGGTGCATGAGATAGTGAGTAGTGTGATAAAGTAATACGACTGACAGATTCTGACGTCGTCCCAAACAGTAGCAAGATACAATAAGAAAATAATGTTCTAACAAAGGAAAGAGAATGTGATGTTTCAAGGACCCGATAATAACCAGACAGGACAGTTCGGTAATAAAGACTAACATGTCACTCTCGAATCCATGTTGTAGGTATAAAAAAACGATATCTGACTGAGGCAAGGACAAAGCAGTAGGATATATGGTAATCTCAAACACAAAAAATAAAACAAGACTCCACCCAAGTCGATCTTTCCTTTTAAAACAAAACAGAAAAAAAAGAATAAATAGAATAAAGCTAGTACAAGTTAAATATGCCAGTTGACCATGATTACACCTTTTTATATTCACACCTCCCAACCAACTGACCAGAAGATGCATATGGGAATACCTCGAACCCGAGACCGATACAATACTAAAAAATAATAATAATAAAGCACACAAATGAACAAAATATCGACTCAAGCCCGGTAGAGGACGATTGTGACCGCTGTAGATTTATAAGAGAATGCGCCGGAAAACCAACAAACATGCATCGTTCCAAGAAGGAGGTGCAAGTCTATCGTCGTGCCTCCATAGCCCCGACAGACGCAAATGCCCCAACAGCAGTTACCCATTCATTATCCTCATATGGCGGTGTGGGCCACTTGGGTTGTTGGACATCGTCTTTTCTTCGTCCCTTGGCAACGTCAACTGCTCTTGAGCCCCCATAGTTTTGCGCTATTGAGTGTCGATACTGCTGAGGTGAGGGAGTAGGGTATCCGCCAGTGCGGTACACCCCATTCTCATTGGTCGTGCTAAGGTTGCTCCCTTGGTGCCTCAATGGCGGTTGATCTCGTCGGACAGGTGTTGTGTTATGTGATAGTGTATTTTGAACACTGTGTCGTCCATTCAACCTTCGTACTGCTTCCGCAGCAGATAGTATGGCCTCATCAAGTAATTCGTCATTCTCATCAGGGGTATCATATCGTGGTCCAGGTTTCCCCATTGATCTCCGTGTCCTGCTAGAAATGGGTCCAGTATTATTCATTGTGCTATTCTCTGATCTCGAGGCATTCGGTGTCGGTGGGAAAAAGTTCTTCCTTGAAGAGTTAGACTGAGAGCTATTCGAGTGCTTTCCACTCCCATTCCCTAGCCCGAGTGCGGTTGGTGTGCTGCTTTCCTCCAGAGCCTCCTGTACATCCATAAGCGCCCTATCCAGATCCTTCTGGTCAGTGCTACTACTCGCATTTGCTGTCGTTGGGCTTGACTGGTCAATGATCATAGATGATCGATTCGATGACCAGGGTCCACATCCAGCACCAGCTTCCAAGTCATCAGAGTTTGGAGAAACGGGTACTTTTCCAGAAAGTCTCCGTGCCCGTTTCCGCAGGTGAGAAAAAAAACTCTCTTTCCCCCCCGTGGGTGACGACAATCCATGGCCTGCAGTTAAAGACGCGACAGCTTGCGCGTGATGTGGGTTTGTATATCGTTCATTGTTAGTTGATTGAACAGATAGTTGCCTCCCAATTTTCTTAGCTGTCTTCTCATCAATAATTGACCTTCTTTTGTCTGATGCGCTAGTTGTCCCACTTTCTTGGGAAGGATCTCTTGACATTCTTGCGGCCTGGGCGGTAACGGCATCAGACAATGGTGATACAGGTCGAATAGTGGGTAGTATTGGCATTGGCGCGCCGTTACTAGGAGCTAACCTTGATGGATGCCATGTCATTCTCTTCTCCGCCTTCTGCCTAACTTCCGGGAGTAGTGACGGGTTTGGGGAATCACGACCAGGCGAGGCTGCACAGGTTGTAACAATAACTGGAGATGGAACAGGAGCGTCCCTTGAAGATGACCCAATGAACGATTTCCTGAACCAAGACGCCTTTGAGGAAAGAGTTGGTTGTTCAACAGACTCTCTTGATGGTCGCGTGGTAAGCTCCGAGTGCTTTCGTAAGATTCTAGATGGAGTAGTAGATCGTGGTCGGAGAGGATCAACAGCATCGATGAAATACTCGTGTTGTAGTGCCTGTACCGATGTAGGCCTGTTCTTAGGGTCCCACATCAAGCACTTGGTCACAAAGTCGCACAAGCTCGCTGGCCACTGCGGTGGGAGCAAGATCTTCTCCATTGCAACTGGGGACATCTACCCCGTCTGTTAGCCCAGTCTTGAATGATCTCATAGGTTTCAGAATACTGCCGACCAATAACTCACCTTCGGGAATGAGAAACCTAGCTTCTGTGCCAACCGTGTACCTTCCCTCCACTCACCACCTCCAATCTTCTTTCCACTTTTGTTCACCCAATTACCAGGACTTCCCATAATCTCACAAACCCTCCATACTTGATCCACTTCATTTCCACCAGGAAATAGAGCTTTTAATGTAGCAACCTCCACCGCCATAGCTCCGATAGCCCAAATATCCACTGGGGCGCTATATTCACCTGCTCGCAATAATACCTCGGGAGCACGGTACCACCGTGTTGATACATAAGTAGTATATGGAAGCTTTGAGTGAGTCTCCCTAGCAAGCCCAAAGTCCGCAATTTTCACAGTGTATGATGGAGGTGTTGCTGGTGGAGTAACCAGGTTAGAGTATCGGCGGAATGTACCTGCTGAATCATGAGAGTACGATGATGACGAGGATACCAAGATATTTTCTGGCTTAATGTCTCGATGGAAGAATCCATGGGCATGTATGTGTTCCAAGCCGGATAAGATTTGATACCTGTAAATGATTAATTAAGAACCTCACGACCCCTTCAGCAGCACTTTGCACTCACAAAATACTCTTGACACTGCTTCCATCCAATGGCTTATGATCTCTTGCTTTCATCAGCTGATATAAATTTCCATCCATATACTCCATGCAAATATGCAGCTTCTTAGTTGTTGGGTCGAGGAAAATATCGAGAGCCGGAACGAGGTGCTGGTGTGCAGGAAGTGACTTAAGAAAAATGACTTCTCGAAGCTCCAGGCAAGGCTGGAACGACTCGAATTTCTTCTTCATTGTTTTAATCGCGACCTGTTACCCAAAACACAATCCGTTAATTGCTAAATTTACACTTGTAAGGGAGAAGACATAACGAACCAGTGTGCCCCTCCTGGCAATACTACTCCCAGCACCTCTCACTTTCGCCAACACAACATTACCGAAACTTCCATCTCCAATATCCTTCACTATCTCAAACCTATCCGTCAAATTCGATGTGCCCGATGTAGAAGTCATCCTGAATATTGTGAAAAGGGGTTTCAATATAGAAGTGTCTAAGGACCATACGGTTAGCTACAACGCGCGAGGCCCCCAAACGTCCTATAGCGATGAAATTGAACTCACGATCGAGAGAGCACACACGGGGGGACAACTCGGTAAATTCCAACTTCTAATCCTCCCTATTACTATTGGCCTTCAACCTAAAAACCCAATCACTAGAATATCGACTGTCGCTGTGAACCCAAACACAAAAAGAGACACTACCCTTCGATACCAACCACAGGTATATATTAATATAGATAATCTCCAACACCGGTATTAGTTGAAATATGCACACCACGAAGTAATGGGAGTGTTATTGTATTAAAGAACGGCGCAGATGCTACGATAGCGATCCAGCATGCGGCTTGAATATCTTTGACGATAGGAGAAAACAGGGGCTGAACCACTGGTATTATGTTGAGGTGCGAAGCAGTGTGGCGATAAAGTTAGGCGTCCCCTTACCCCCGAACAGTCGGAAGCACGAGTTGGGCTGAGGTGAACCGGGGCGTAGACTGTCCAGTTTCGGTGATTGTTCAAGAATAATAATATGTTATGATGGTGAACCCGATTCACTCGATGATAGGTATGCTCGGAGATAGTGAGTGAGCTGTAAGTGAGGTAGGGTCAAGCAACAGCAAGCAGATTTGTCGTCAAGAAGAAAAGGATAAGATGAAGGGGGTAGGAAAATGATTGGGAAATAATTCGGGTATGCCTTTGCAGAAGTTAGGGAACCGAACCAAACTGTTGGTTGGTTAGTTTCCAGTCGGGTTGCGAGGAGGCGGGAAGAGGGGCGTGGGGTGAGCGTGCACGAGATTGGGCCTTCACCGTGCGGTGCCTGCTTGCTTTTTTTTTTTTCGCTTTACAGTACTCTCTCCTCGCAACTGAAGCTGCTGCTCCTGCAGGTGTCTGTTGGGACAAGTTCCAGATGACTGGAACGGTGCAAGTGGCCAATGAACACAAATTCCTGCCTCGCACCGGCAAGTGATGGATGAGACGAGGGATGGCAGAGGCGAAGGCAGGTGGGCAAGTGGGGAAATGCAGGTGAGTTATGCAGAATGATGGAATACCTACTGATGAGCGAGGGCGGAGGCCGGCAGGTATCTATCTAGGCCAAGGGGAGTTTGCGAAGTACCTCACTTCGCGATGGGCCTTTCGTCTTTTGGCTTGCGCTGGAATAATACACTGTTCTAGTACGGAGTAAACGGCCCCTCCTTCGCTCTGTCGACAAGAAATGAGCCTGGAGGGCGTTTCTTGGAAACTTTCTTGTCTAACGCAAGCTAAACCGTTCAACCGTCCGTCTCAGCGGGCTATTCCTTTGCTGTAAATTGTGGGATCTGTTTCCGTCGAAATGGTCGGTGGGTAGACAAGTCGGGTTAAGTCGCGTGAGATTGCGATGTGCAGGGGTCGTGGGGCACTAAGTAGAGCGGACGAAGCAAAAACGGAGGTGGCTGCAGCTGCGAGTGCTGGGGACAGAACCAGTGCAGGTAGAGATATAGGCAGTAGGTAGCAGTGATATGGATCGATATGAATAAATGAAATGGAAGTGGCTCTGAAGCCATATTGTAGGAACGTCCTGCGAATTCAAAACGCCGCAAGGATGACAAGAGCTACAGCACACGACAGGGCAGCATCACAGCTGGCGAGGTTTACATTAGGGATGCAGCAAGCAAGCAGGGGATGTGAGATGCGGCGATCGCCGCGGAGGCAAGGACTCGCAACGCAACAGCAGAACGTGACCTGCTCAATTCTTATAAGATGCCGTAGCAATGCAGCAGTCAGCTTTCTTAGGCGCTTGAGATATATAGTTTTGCCTGGGTTAGTTAAAAGTGGGAAAGAAAATTCACCAAAGGCGAACCAGATGACCTAAGGCGGGGGCGGGATGAGCAGGAGGTGAATTGATATTTTGTTTCAGATGGGGGTACTAGGTAATACTTGAGGAGCCAGGAGGACTGATGCTTGCTATCGCTAAATAGGCAAACAGCTCTGGGTATAGTTAGTGGAAATTTGGATTGCAGTCTGATTTGGGATCAATACAAATGACCAATAATAACATACATTCGTTCTGGTCTCTCACGCCTCTCGGGAGCATGGTATGCTTTCGGTCGGGATACCTGACGTAGAGTTATAGCTAGGATGCACCTCATTAGCGATCCTTCATGACCATACTGGCATACCTAGGTAGAGCTCGTACATTATATGATTCATGCTCTCCCGCTATTATGGTAATCCAGAATCCTGAGTCCCCAAACTAGTGCCGTCCTCGTCGTCGCCATGGGTTAAAGGGCATTACTGGTATCATGACCTGAGTGAAAAAATCAGGAGAGACAGGTGAAGGTGCTCCACTCAAGCTTAACCTGGGGGAGGGGCTAGTGCAAGCCAGACTAAGCTTAACCCTAGTCTGGTTGGCTTAACAAGATACTAGCTTCATCTCTTAAGTTGCATTTTCAATGCTAGACTAATAGCACGTTTGTCCCAAAGAGGATAGCTGCGACATTGGCCGACCGGGCCTGCTGCTTATGATTGTTACCAGTTAGACTCAGCCATATTTGTAAGAGTGATCCTGAATGCTGCTTCTTGAGGGTATATACATACCTACCAACTGTGAGATCTTATGGTACTCTATCATCTGCACATATATTAGAGTGGTACAGGTAAGTGGCTTATAACTTACGATGCGTATGGGTAGTCTTGGCAATAGAGCTAGCAGCATTTCTAAAAGCCCGGCCAAATCTCACCATGCTAATTCGAATGTTAGCTGCCGTGCCGGAATTCAAAAGGAGTTGTCCTTCTTGTAGGTACTTTACTTACCTGGCGAGCTATATGCGAGCACTGACATTAAAAGTTCAAAATAACAAACATAAATAGTAATCAGGGATTTGGACCCTCCGCCATGACACCTTGCTTCATTTCCCATCCCATTGTGTAGTACCTACTTTTTGGTGTGTTGGGAACGGGCCGTGATCTGGCTGGTGTGACCACAGAAAAGCAAAAAGGCACCTATCAGTATTGCCATGTCAAAACCACTGCATCCTGCACGATATGTGAGCCCTTCGAATCGAACTGAGAATTCCTGTTCTGTCCCAGCATCGTCTCTCTCATCTGGGGAAGTGGATAAACATAGACTGACAGCTGTGCCAATACGCCGTGCTGCTTCAGCGTTCTTTCCCCTGATCCTGGCAAGGCGGAACGTGACTGTGACATTCTTATTATTGACGGGATTGTTAGGAGTGGGACGCTAGCAGCCACAATCTCGGTACCAACACCCAGGACCCGAGCGAGCGCATCCCAGACGGGGAAGAGGCCCCTATGTAATTGTATCCAGGAGGAGATCCCTAAGTTTCGATATCCATTCTGTTTCATGTGTCATTTCGTTTGAAGTTGCCCTACCATTTGATGGGTCTTTTATGGGTTTGGTTCCTGGGGCATATTGATAATTTGATAGGGAGAACTCAAAGCTGGTAATTATTAGTTAGGATATGTAATATAGAAGGGTTGATCTTCCTCTTCCAAGATTCAAGAAGCTCCTCTTCTACTGACATACTTCAATAACATTCAAACTATGTCGTCCATTTAGGCCTGTACCAACTTCTGTTGGATATCTCGAAAGTGAGGATGGTCTTCTGAGACCAGGTTTACGTTGTGAGATACTGTTGGGTGGAAAGTCAGCCCATAGCTGTGGAGTTAATAGGAATTGCTCCTTTTAATGTGAAGTTGCAGCGGGTAGAGTCTCAGCTACGTTCCTAAATGCGAAGAGGTAATATGGATGTTCTTCATAAGAGCGTTAATTGCGCCCGCTGCCCCGAAGGGCATAGCGGAACCCTTCAAGAGGGCCTCGCTTGACCTTAGGTCCCATGTGAGTAGGTAAGTCTCTAAATGAGGGAAAAAAATAAGAGTGAAATTATCAGTACACTCTAGAATGTGAATATGTTCATGATACGAGATTATGTACGGAGTACATATGTATGTATGTATATGTTCATTAAAATTTTGGTCAAAGGTTTTCAATACTACTATACCATAGCGGTTCTACAATACTATAGCGACACTCCAATATTACAGTTACTTTATAGCAAGTTACTTAATTAAACTAAAAACAAAGGGATAGAGCGCAAGTAACTAAACAAAATGAGGGGGATAAAAAAGAGCTTCGCTTGCTCAACCCTCCACTCAATCAATCCATCAATTGCCGAACCTTCCTTTTGAAGGAAGAAATCACACAATGCTCGGATTGTAGTAGAAAATTTCTTGTATTCCCTGAAAATACTAATCGCCCAGAATCGCCGCTTCTATATATTGTACGGAGTAGGAGTTCATGCATTCACGGCTTCTATATATTGGAGGACTTCATGCATTCGTGGCTTCATATATTGTAGGAGTTCATGCATTTGCGGCTTCTACATATTCCTACAAACGTATGAACTCCAGACATATATCACGGTTCCGAATAATATGGAGGAGTTCCGTACTTACAATAAGAGCAAAGTTGAGCCAAATATGACTATTACCGGCACAGGCATGCGCAGCTGCCAAGCTGGATTGATCATACCCGCACACGTACTGGCGGCACTAGCTATGGTGTTATGAATACCTATGCTACCCCAATAGCACAACATCCCTCTCGCACAACAACATTCTACAGTACAACATCCTATAGAATAATATCCATAAAACACACATAGATAGGGTTGTAAATAATGCAGTATTGCTAATGAAACTGTCAAAATATATGCTATAGTGGCACTTGTGTATGCTATGGCAATATCTGTGCCAGCTTTTTTTTTTTTTTTTCCTTTAATACTTGTGAAAAGATCTGTGCCAGCCGTAAGCGATTTTGAACTAAGAATTGGGGAGGCATTGGTGAAGGCATTGGTGAGAGCATTGGTGGCTGCGGCAACATATTCACAATATGCCTACTTACGCACATGTCAACTGAGTTCTATTTGTCTCTTTATTTGGTGTTTAATCACTTGCGCTAGGTATCTGCTTTCATAGATATGCTTGGAGTGCGCATATAATGTATATGAATGTATATGCCATTCCCGAATGGCCTGCAATCCCGCAGCGGCCCAGAACATATATATCTTATGTATAAACTATATTTGTGATATTTATGCCATCCCGGAACAGCCCGGGCAATCTCGCGATCTCGCAACTGCCCGGTCCATACCGGTATGGCCCCATATCGGTACGGCCCCATATCGGTACGGACTGAGTCCCGGAACGGACCAGAACATACGGAGTATAAATGACTGATATAGGTTGACGATGATCATTTATATATGCACATTCTGCATAGATTCACGAGACAAAGTCACGACAATAGAAGATTTTATAGAGTCCAATTCCTCCTATCGACATTGTGCAAACAATTGATCAACACAGGAAATAGTGGATACCAGTGATATCCGGCATGGAATCACCCGGATATTATCGTTCTCACCCCCATGCAAGCCAAGTGATTCTCTTACTCGCACAGCGGATTCTTTGCGTTTAACGCAGGCGATGAATAGGGAGGGAAGGCGGGGAGGGAGGGCAGGTGGGGTGCTGGTCCCGTGGGTGGGTGGGGGGGTGGGCGTGCTTGGGCGGGAGGACATGGTGGGGTAGTGGGGTAGTGGGGTAGTGAGGTAGTAAGGTAGTGGGGTATGTATGCTGAAGGCTTACGATTGTGAGGCTGGGATAACCTGGTTTGTACGAGCTCGCTGGAGTGCAATTGTGATTGGAGCTGGAGAGAGGGACTAAACTTGAGATTGAAACCCTGAGTGTGGAAAAGGAAAATTGTTTATTTAGCCGAAAGAGGGAAACAACCCCTTCTACACTCGAGTCTAAATAAACTACATCACCTAGATCACGCCCCTCCTACATCTAAGAGAATAATCGTTAGGAACGAAGATATTTTACTTCAAGCAGTAACTTAGATCTCTCATTTATTTACGTAGTGACATACATACTTACATCACAACATCACGGGCCTGGAAAGAAAGGTCGAGCTTTGGTGATTTTCTTGCTTGTTAGTTTGGGTTTTCGTTAGCTTAATGCTTATGAGTTGTTAGTTAGTTATGTTGGCAAAGTTACTTCCGCATAGCGCTTGGGACGACGTTTTGGCTGGTATAGCATGCTCAGCTGTATAGGCTAAGATCAGAAGGACGTTCATCGTTTTTGTTATTAGCATGTGGAATATGGCAGGGGAAGCATTAATATAAGTGACTTCTCGCATGGCTTTTTCTATACAAGCAGCTATGGTCCTCACTGCATTCGTCTTGGCATGAGACTAGATTGGTACTTTTTTGACCTACATATCCAACTTCGAGACGAATTTCTCTACTCGAATCCTGTGACACTCAACATTTTCCTCTATTGAGGGCGGCTGTGCTATTTGATTTACGGGTTTCTCATCCTCCCTGGAGGCTCCGTAATCTGCGGCTCGACTGAAATTTAAAATAACACCCCTAGAACTATGGCCCCCAAAGGCCTCTCCTTACCCACCTCCCCTACCCCATACCCTGATATGGCAAACCTGTCACTTCGGGAACGGGAACAGGCTATAACTTTACGCCCAGCTCCAGGCCACCCCTACCACAAAACCTTTCTTAGAGTGCACTTGCACCGTCAAACGCTTGCCAACCTTCAATTGAAAGCTGGAGAGCTTTGCCACATTTCCGTGCCAAAAACCCACAAACCAGTCATTGGCGATGTCACCACTGTGATGGAATTATATCCTGCAATAGCATGGCTTACCACTGATGGCCAGTTGGGTGGAAATAAGGCACAGGTATCTGAGGGGTGGAGGATGTTAAGTGGGACTACCTTGGAAAGCAAGGGGCTGTTGCTTGGGAGATATATTGGAGATAATGGGGATGCAAGTGAGGTGGTCATCAAGGAGGTGGGAGATTCTGGAGATGTATGGCAGACAGAAGGTAGAGGGTGGGTTCCTATGCTGGAAAATGCTCTGTGTAGGTGATTTATGGATTATCATTTTTTACTGGGTTAGTGTGTCTTGACTAATGTGCTATGTTGAGTCTAGTTGAGGGGAAATATGTGTTTGAAGGAATGCCATTGAGATCCGTAGAGTATAAAGGTGTCAAGCGGGACTTCGAAATAACCAGAGTTGTGCCCGCCGATGCACAACGGGCCAGTACGGTTTCGCCTTGCCAGAGGAGGATTATATCAGCCTACAAGGTGACCTTTACAACGGCCGTTGACCTGGCAGGAATGGAGATTATCGAAGCCTCGATCCCGGAGGTATCAGCACAAAAATCCGAGGTGAATGGGAGAGGTGAGACACCAGGGCCTGCTGAATCTCCGCTACATACAGATCCCCCGAACCCAGCACCTCTTCCCGCCTTCGCTCAAATAGCTGGCCTTACCATACAGCTAGCGAAGCTAAAATCGCTCCTTCTCTCGACTTTATATTACTCTCATCGTTTTACCTCCGTGAATTTGACACCTTTTAGGGGTATTCTTCTCTATGGCCCCCCTGGTACGGGCAAGTCGCTGATTATGCGCTGCCTCCCCGGTGAACTCTCCTCGTCCCTCCCGCGTCCGCTTTCCACCTTCTCCATCTCGAGTTCCGTGATAGGAAAATACCTTGGGGAGTCCGAAGCTTCTATTCGAAAAATTTTCAGCGACGCTAAAACGAACAAGCCATCTGTCATATTTATCGACGATGTGGACTCTCTGGCACCTAAACGGTCCCTCAGTGGCGAATTAAGTGATGCACGACTGGTAGCAACGCTAATGGCAGAATTGGATGAGTTAGGCGATGGCATCGTCGTCGTTGCGGCAACAAGCAATCCTAATAACATTGATGAAGGGCTCAGGAGACCAGGAAGGCTAGAACAAGAAATTGAAATTCCACGCCCAGATATGAAGGCTCGAGAAGAAATCTTGAGTTTGTTACTGAGCAAGGTTCCAAAGGGATGGGTAGAGCAATCGGAGGAGGGGGATATTCAGGGTAACAAAGTCGTCAACCGAGACCCTGTGATAAAGTCTTTAGCCTTCCATACTCATGGTTTTGTCGGTGCCGATCTTGAAGCTCTTGTGCGCGGCAGTGTGCTCCACGCAATCTCCCGCCTGGAAACACTGTCTCTGCCAACGTCGAGTGAAACTCTGGCATCCCAGGATACCATCCTCGAATCTGACTTGGAAAGGTCCCTGAAAGAGGTGCGTCCGACATCTATGAAAGAAGTGTTTCTTGACACTCCCAATGTTCGCTGGTCAGACGTTGGCGGACAAGCAGAGCTTAAACAACGCCTCCGGGAAACCGTGGAGTGGCCCTTGACCTGTCCTGAAGTCTTTACCCGCCTGGGCTGTACCCCACGGAAAGGCCTATTACTATA
The DNA here is from genome assembly GCA_015179025.1 of Terfezia claveryi. Taxonomy (NCBI): domain Eukaryota; kingdom Fungi; phylum Ascomycota; class Pezizomycetes; order Pezizales; family Pezizaceae; genus Terfezia; species Terfezia claveryi. Next base: position 129,755 of record WHUX01000019.1, on the reverse strand, counting down.
TGGACCTCCGGGCTGTTCCAAGACGTTGGTTGCCAAGGCTCTCGCAACTGAAGCCGGACTGAACTTTATAACGGTCAAAGGGCCTGAGCTACTCAACATGTATGTTGGGGAATCAGAACGTGCCGTGCGTGAAGTCTTCAGGAAAGCCCGTGCAGCCAGCCCGAGTATAATTTTTTTTGACGAGATTGATGCACTCGGTTCCAGCCGCACCCGCTCCGGGGAACATAATGGGGTTAATGTCCTTACTGCATTACTGAACGAGATGGACGGGATAGAAGTTCTCCATGGGGTTATCGTCCTCGCCGCAACGAATCGACCTGATATCCTTGATCTCGCCTTATTGCGGCCAGGACGGCTTGATACAATTCTCTACGTTGGACCCCCGGACCTTCCCGCTCGCAGAGAAATTCTCCAAATCAGATCAAAGAGGATGGTTATTTCACCTGATGTAGATCTAGGGCAGTTGGCCATAGACACGGAAGGATATTCTGGAGCCGAACTGGTTCACTTGTGTGACGAAGCGTCACACTACGCCATGAGAGAAAGCTTACAGATCGAAAGCGTCGCTTGGCGGCATTTCGAGGAAGCAAAGAGGCATTCGACTAGGCAAATCACCGACGAAATGCGAAAGTTTTACGAAGACTGGAGGGTTGGAGGGGTTAACAGATTATAATGTTTTGTGGGTTGGTCAGACTGCCATGTCTTTTCTTTTCTAGACGGGGGTGTGTGCTGGGCATTGTGGATTGGTTCTTTTCCTCAAAATCCTGACAAGAGTTTTGCCGTACGGGTCGTATTTGGTCGTATTTGATCTATTATGCTCTTGGGATCTTACAATTGGTTGATAGATTGAAGAAAGGTTCGGATTTAGCTGTTCCTAGGCTCTGGTTGTTAGGGAGCCTCATAGGCTTGAGGCTTACTTCAGAATCATTCCGTGGCAGCGGTAACTTATTGCCTGATTCTCAGGCCCTTTGTTCACACATGTCCGCCTAATCCCTCGCATTAGCATTGTTGGGCAGGGCGAATTGTTTTAATATTGTGCCGTGAATCTAGAGTTATAATTTTGTTTTCCTGCTTCATGAATTGTACAGCACTCCTCATCATGTGTGGTTGAGGGCACTACACAAGATTACCCAGATCTTCAACAATCAAACTGCGAGTCTTTTCACAAGTATTACCCCTTAACAATAAGTATTACCCTGAAATTGACTTGCTCGGCAGAAGAAAACAAGTCAACGAGGATAAGACATTGGAGCGGTTGGGGAATACACAACGGCAACCCTGTGAATAACTTCCCTCTCCTCTTGGGTAAGCTAACATGTTGCACACAAGCAATGGCGAAGGTAGTCTCCGCAACAACTTCCATGGAGATCGAACTTCTCCCTAATCTTCTTTCTCTGGGAGTGCCCCAGTGTGAATGGAGTGCATAGCGAAAGAGACCCATAGAGACAGCATTGGGGTTAATTAGCAATTTGGCTGACAATTGGGTCGATAAGATACCAACATTCCAGTTACAACAGCAGTACCCTTTTGTTGAACCGTGTTCTAGTCTGTGATGTGTTCTCCCGTATAAAATGCATGGACACCATATTGCGAGACAACCTAGGTACGTTAGCAACTGGGTATAATCGCATGTTGGGTCCTTACAAATTCCGGGTGTTGAACAGCAACTGAAAAAACCATTGGCCCATTGTTGCTTGTCAGTCATTTTTGATACGTAGATAATTCCAATCTGACAGATTTTTTGGCTCAAGGTGATCATATGCATTATTTATAAAAATGGGGCCCCACCCTAAGTCCTAACTTAACTGCGCTACTCTCAGGTTCTCTTCCGCACTAATTGTACCTTCAACCGAGGAGATAGTCTAAGTTTGCGGAAATGGTGGGTCTGCGTGGATAACGAGGTAGCTCATGGAGATATGTTCAAAATCTTTAATGTCAAGTAGGAGAGGATAATCTGGAAAGTTTCTTGAGTTGACTCAGGCATGGTTTCGGTCTACATATATCGGTAAGTAATGCTCAACCGAGGGGTTGGGGTGAAGGTACATTAGATATGAAAGTGTCTGATATTTTGGGTAGATATATTATACAGTAACTCTACTGGTGGCTGATAGGTTACTGCATAGTCGGCATTACCAAGAGAATCTGTCGATCTGATTATGGTGACGTACAGAGTACCTATGCCTTATGCAAATTATATTTGCGCTGCTACATATATTTGAACACCTAGTCTGGTTGACCTTAAGTCCTGTGTTATTCCTGTAGGCCACGTTCACATACAAAACTCGACTGGGCTATCTCATGTAATGCATACGCCAATGGAATTTTAATCTAGCTCCTAATTTTGTCCCTACTACGCGTGGTCTGTTTACAGCCTAATGTACTGATATATAAACATGCATATGCATGAGATGAGCAACCTATTATTACTAAAGTGGAGTTACTCTATGTCGTGTGATTAGCTTAACCATCGTGCACCACGAGCCCAATCGGAGTGCCCAATCGGATTATAATTAATACTTCGTTACTGGTAATTCGAAGAAAATAATACTTGTTTTGGTAAAAGTTTGAGCTGACTAGTCTCGTGTCTCCAATGTAGAGTCGATGCAATACAATTGCACTTTATAGAGTACCTAGTTCTACTCTCTATCTTTATTGAGCACGGGTAAGTTTGGGGGGTTATCCAGTGCTTGACTAGTCTACAAGCCGCAATAAAAAACATGATTAAAAATAGTAAGCTTGAACAATAATTAAAATGGAACCCCTACACAGAGACATCACGGCAGCTTCTAATCTAATGGCCCCTTGGAAACACCAAGATCTGCACCGATGGACATTCGCATGCTTTAAATACCATTGATATCTTCCACTTCCGCTTCCCCTCATTACCTTATAACCGCAGATTCCTTGCCTTTCCATTCCGTAACTTCCATAATCTGCTCCACCCCATTAATCTCTACATCCAGTTCTACCTCCATCTCCTCCTTTCCAAGAGCCATATACTCTTCCTCACTATTTCCCTCCCTACCCTCCCTCTCCACGAGTAACTTATACGCCATTTCCGCAGCTCTTATCTGAACCTCCTGTTTACTCACCTCCCCTGCCGCCTTCACAATGTCTTCCTCATTTATCATCACTTCACCCACGTACTCTCACCCACCCATATTTTGAACGTACTTTGTTGTAGCCTGGTTCATGTTCTGAGCAGCATAAATCCCTAGCTTCTGAATAGGCTGCAGATGATTGACACCATCCTGTAGCAATTTATCTAATATAGTGTGAATTCTTAATTTCTCGATGATAGCATTCACAACGTCAAAAGAGCCATGAGAATCAATGAATATTGCCCCGAGCAGACTCTCAATCATATGCGAGAAGAGTCCATGAAATGTATTTTACTCTCTAGAATATCTTCTCTGAAACGGAGATAGTGTTGATACGCAGCCTCTTGCATTTTTGCAATTTCGATATTGCTGTCTTTAAAACCGGAATTAGTGGTTAGAGATGAGGGTAACCACTCCAGTCCTCTGATCCCATGAGCCTCTTTCTCCTAATCTTCGATGGTAATGAATTGATTGAGTATTGACGCTGGCGGATTATAGAGATGCATCACAGCATGACTGAATCGCTTCTCATGGAGGAAGAGTCTATCCAACGATTGCCATATCAAGGACCGAGTCAATTACGAACTCATGCGTTGCCACCCCATAATGCGCCGTCCGGGGCCCCCACCTCCCCGCCTAACCTCTTTCGTCGCTCTCACGTCCTCCTCCCTCCAAGACCCCACCACTACCAATTTTCCCCTCACCCTCCACCACTTCTGGGACCTTGCCACCTCCTCCACCTACAACATCCTCCCCGCCGCAATCTGTCCCTTAGGAACCATGCATTTCACCATCGGCGTCATGGCTAGAGAAACTTGCAAGAGCTACAGCTGTGTTAGAAGGGGCGGTGGAGGCTAGTGGGGGAAGAAAGAAGGGTTTGGGGGTGAAATTGTTTGTATTGAAGACATTCGGGGAAGGCGGGGGAGGGGGAGGAGGAGAGGGTGTAGGTGGGAGAGGTAAGAGAGGAGAAAACAGATGAGCTGGTGCCGTGGCTGATGATTTTGATGGAGAAGGGGAGGAAAATACAGAGGATCAGGAAACAGACTCAAAGGAGCAGCAGGAAGAAGTAAGCATTCCGACTACAGGAATTGTCGAGTCCTCTGGGTTGACCCCCGTGATGCATCTACATCTCACATAACTCCTCGACAACCACCACTACCACCACTATTGGTCCCACCCGCGAACACGGCCCCATGGTTCTCTCACAAGAAGAAAACACCCCTAATCTACTTTCCCTAGCAAATTTTCTCCGGGACCACTATCACTAGGCCTACTACATTTTTCTCTTAAAGACAAGAACCAGCCGTTGACACTGCATATGACTGTGCTTAAGGGCTGTATATGCACAAAAGCGAAAGCGGGGTGTTGGTAGTAGAGGGAGGGGTGGACGAGGAGGGAAGGAGAATTGGGATGGCTATGATGTGAAGGGATTGGTGGAGGAATTTAAGGATGTTGCTTGGGCGGAGGATGTATTGTTGATAGGCTGGAAGTGATGCAGATGGGCGAAGTACAGGGGGAGGAAGGTAGTGCGAGGGCCGGGGAGATGGTATAGAGTGTGAAGTCTGTACGAGTCTGTACTGCTCTAAGAATAGGTAAGGAAGAAAGTGGGATTATAATATATATGTTTGAATATATGTGGCCATATAGGTGATTAGAGATATATATATCACACGAAGAAAGAGAATTTTCGTGCAATTGGCAGTTTAGCTCCTGATGTATAATCCATCCCGAGAGATACTTACGTAGTGCTATCCATGATATTTCATTCCGCATAATTTCTATGCCGTCAGTAATTCCCTACAAATTTGTCAAATAATCCTCAATCTCCTGTTGGCTCAACTTCCTGAACCTTGGACCCTTCCCCTCCCCGCCTTCATACCCATAGTAGGTGAACTGCTGGTGTTCCCATCATCTCAATCTCTACCGTAACTTCATTCAACTTCCCCATCTTCCAAGGTCTCCTTCAGCAATATGAATCGCATCCTCCAATTCCAATCACTCCGCATACCTCTTCTCCAAGAAAGTCTTTGCACTAGTCGCTGACGTTTCAATCGCCGTGCCTTCCAAGGGAAGTAACTCCCCGATGGATCGACCTGGTATAGAGCGGGGGTGCTGTGCTCATCCCAACCGGCAACAAGGCCATATGGCCGTACACCTCCGGACTGGGTAACTTCTTACACTACACCCTGCACGAGGATTCGGTTGGGTGGGTACTCGTTGTAGATGCGTTTGTAGTTTGTGTGGGAGACTTTACGAGCACGATCGACGAGGACACGGAAGTGGGGACCCATGCCAGAGTAGACCATCTTGATATTGGGGGTGATGAGACAGATTTTATCAAGGGAGGAGGGATTGATGAGGGAGGAGGTGGACTTCTCCTCAGTGGCGAGGAAATACCGTTGGTTGCTAGGGCAGTAATGATAGGTGTCTATTGGGGGAGTGGAGGTTACAGGAGGTGTTACAGGAGGTGGGTCGTACAAGTGAGGTACCTTTAATACTACGGTAGTCGGTTGCCTTTGATACCTAGATCCTCGGACCTCCATGATATGATTCCGGCGAACATAGCAACATTCCTCTCCACCACTCCTCTTCCTTGCCTTTGAGACTGTGATCTATATAGACAAAGAGAGTGACGAACCAATTTGCACAAGCTTTCCACTATATATCCCTCACAAGTTAGCAGCTTGCGTGGTTGGCTTTCGAGGGGAGTGTTTCTTGTATCGTGGGGGGAAGCTGCGGGCTAGCGCCAGATCACCCCATCTTGGCAACTTCCGTCGGCAGCCCTGCGTCCACAACTCCTCAGTGACTGACCCTTATACCCGCGTGACATGAGGGCAATTCGTGGCCTTCCCATGCTTTCATCAGCCCTTTGCTGACAAAAAGAGCAATTCTTGGAGAAATTCCAATTTGTTTTGAGAGAAGGTTTCCGCTGAGAGCGACAGCAGGGCTGCTGTTCCCTTATGACATTGTGGCAAGTTGAATGACCCCATATGGTTTCAACAATTGTTTATCTGGGCACACTCGCGGCAATCTGGGTTCAATGATTAACATTATTAGGCGCGCTACCAACTTTGCATAATGGCTAGCACGACCTCCTTCAACGTTCCCGGCGACTTTGGTTCCGATGCCGGCCCCTACTTTCGCTCCCCTTTCTCCGACACCTCCCAAGATTCATCTAGGCATAATCAAGAACCCAGAGCACCCACACAACCAACTCCGGAGTCTCAGGCAGACCAGGGCGAGCCCAAAATTTGCCGGATATGTTTTGATACCAGCACCTCTGGATATGACCTAGAAGTTGGACGGCTACTCTCACCATGTCGGTGCCGAGGATCTTCGAAATACGTACACGAGGGATGCTTGAACCGGTGGCGTATTATAAGCTCTAATTCTAAGAGTTATTACGAATGTAATACATGCGGATACAAGTATAAGTTTAGGCGGTTAGCAATTTCGAGATGGGTTGGAAGTCGAGGTGAATTACTCCCACTTCCGAGATATTATGGTCTATCTAATGAGCTTACTAAATAGGCCTGCAACTAAGCATTACCTCCGGTATTCTCCTTCTCACAATTTACGTCCTCGGTTTCGTCGCAGACCCAATCATCAGCGCCTACCTTTCATCCCCTTCACTTCCGTCACCGCCACCCCAATTTCGACCGCGTACAGCACTAACCACCGAAGAGCCAGCTCCCGGCGTCATCCCTGCCAAACCTGGCAGCTTCGCGGAGCATATGCTCAAAGGTATCACATCTCTAGGTCTCCTCGGCTTCATCAAAGTTTTATTCTTTCTTGGTCCCAATTCCTGGTGGAATCTCCGGCAGAGCGGGATTCTTGGGAATAGTGGAGGAAGAGCGTCTTCGGGAAGGGATAGGTTAGGGCAGTTGGGCTGGATTGTGGTTGTAGTGGGTGTGTTTAACTTTTTTATATGGGTGTGGAAGAAGGTCAGTGTGTGGACGAGGGAGTGGTTGGATAAGGCAGTAGAAGAGATTATGGATGTGGATGAGGATCCGGTGGGAGGAGGGTAAACTGAGCGGCGCGGGCGTCTATCATGTCGAAGTCCGTACGCCTTCGAATTCAATATATGCACTACGACCACTCTCGGACTTAACTACTTTGGGCGAGGACAAAATATTGGTTCCCCTCCACTATCATTGACTATTCCCCATCTTTTATGTTTAGTTCTCCTCTAGTGGAGGTCGGTGTAGGAAAACGATATTATGAGTTTAGAGTCTTTGGCTATTCGTAAAGATGGAGCTTGTCTATTCTGATAGCTATAATCTGAATGATATGGCAAAACACACCTCTGTCCTATCCTTATTGCCTCCGAATCTCTGACTCCTCACATGTCGAGTTGCGCTGTTTCGAAGGATTGTGCCCTTCTTCACTGCTTATCCACGTGTGTCATTTGCGAGGCTACAGAAACAGCAGTAGTAAGTAGTCTGGTTGGCACAGTAGTAAGTCATATATACACACCACAGCTAGGTAATTTTGAAAACTACATGAGCAAGCCGAGAAAATTGTGAGTGAATAGGAGGAGTTCCTACCATTGCCTGCTGAATTTATAGTTTGGATATTGAATACACCTGCTTAAGTAATAGAGGTTTCTTGGCTTCAAACGCTCGTCAAGCGGGTCAAGCTACCTAAGCTACCTTGAAGCCCACTGTCAAAAGTAATCCGAAATTTATATTGCTTACTGTACTGTATTTAAGTACAACTTCACTGTTGACATTGTCTCGTGATCATCTGGAATCGGGTTATAATTATCAGAATGCTACATAATTGTGGGGCGTCCCGCACGTCCTGGTACCGTTTTACAGGGTTCGGCTGTAAGGCCGGAAACAGGGCTGCAATGCTGGATATCACGAAGTCATTAACAATGGTGAGGTTCCTGGAAATAAATTATGCATGTATTCATGTATACTGCTGGCGTGTCAAGCCGACAAGAAAAAACGCGAATGCTGGAACGTGTTTGATACCTGCACCACTACATGCAAATAAGGATAGTGGCAGGCCTGAAGTTGATGAGTAAAGAAGCAGGAGGGTCGGAATGATGTGGCCACTGTAGGATCATAGGATATTGGGGGCCAGATGGGGTGGTTCGTTGGTTGGACGTACAGTAGAGGTGTGATGGAGAGAAGGTGGGGGGGGAAGCACCTACCGAGGGGCTAGTGCAAGCTGTGCTAGGCATTTTGGTATTTATGTCCGCACCTCCCCAACTTCAGGCCTGTTCCATGAAATTTTGGCTTCCTCCATGCTAGTTTACTCAGTCTCGTTATCATCTACTTCCCTTGTTTAACTCGTTCCTCAAGCTTCTTTGAGGTGAGTCTGGGATATCAAAGCTCTCCTGGGCATCGCAAATCCCAACCCCACCCCCACATTCCAACTCCTTCCCTTGATTCACAACGGCACAATCTTGAGTACAACTCGCTCCGGCAGTGTACTGGTGTTCCAATCGAAGGCGGGCTACACCTTGTGTGGTGGGTACGTAGGTACAGTACGTGGGTACAGTACGTGGTAATCTGCTAATCTAGAAGAACACTTCGCCTTGACATCTCTTTAACGTCTCTTTGTTTGTCTAACTATTTAGTGTAAGAACTAGAGTAACGAGTTCGGAAAACCGACACAACCCTTACGTCTTCTCCAATACCGGTGGCATCAAGATTCGAATCCTGAATATCTATCATTCGAAGTCTGTTGAAGCTACCCAGTACTCACGCACTTTACTTACCAACCCTTGGAAATCGAAAGGATTTCCCTACAAGCACCTCCTCAAAACAGAAAAATCTAGCCATGGGGAAAAAGGCAGCAGTCAGGCCTGCTCAGCAGGTGCTGAACGCCAATCTTGTGAATAAATTTGGAGCAGCGGCATCCTCCAATGCGTGAGTCCTTGCCATTGACTTTTTTGCTGGGTTAGAACTAATATCGTGGCTTTAGTTTGGACAATATCAACTTCTCAAGGTACGTCTAAAAGTTTTCTGCTGGCACAACCGATTCAGTAAAATTTTTTCGGGATTTTGCTAATCTGTATTCTGGGTTACAGTATCAAATGTCACGTGTGTTCACGCATCCGTCCCGTTGATTGTTACTCGAACCGTCAGGTACTCAAACATAAGAATACGGTGTACAATCGTAAGTCTCCAATATGAGCACCCCCAAGACGTGGCTGACTTTGATAGCATATATCCCGGGTGGACGTTCCGTTAGGGATTATGCCACTTGTAAGGACTGTACCGCAGCACAGGTGGATACCATTCGTTGCTTTATTTGCAACGCTGAGAAGTCTATTGATCTCTTTCTAAAGACTCAACGGAGTCAAGCAAAGCCGGTACGTTTTAATTTTGTCGAACTCGCATACACTTGGGATTATCTGGAAGGGTCGGCGCTAATTCGTTTCTGTGCTATAGCGCTGCAAGGCTTGTGTTCAGTATTGTTTAGACACAGAGCGTCATGGAATGGCGCCCAACCTTGACCATTATATTGATGGTTCTACTGATGAGAGTGATGTTGATGAAGATGGTGGATCGGTGGATGGTGATAATGCTGATAATGCTGATGACGCTGAGGAAGCTGAGGTAGTGTGCCTCCTGATTTTGAATTTACGAGTACCTAGTGTCTAACTTGCCATTGTAAAATGCCTAGGACAGCGACGCTGATGTCGATGCTCCACCAGCAGCAAAGAAAGCCAGTGCGGTTACTGCCACTGCCAGTGTCTCAAAGCAAATGGCTTCCATGAACCTCTCATCTGGCTCTCAGGGGAATACCACCCCCATCACAAAAACGCGGGTAACCACCCCTTCAACAGCTAATCCAACTGCATTGGTTAGTAATCTCGACAACGATGTCAACGGCTCCGATGGCGGAGCATGGGAGACGGTAAAGATTGCTGGCAGAAGTAATAGTGCTTACCGTACCCCAACTACATGGGCTAGCCTTGCGGCTAGCGCCATGGCTACTCCCGCAGCAGCAAGCACTGCTGGCTATTCTACAACTACACGTACTGCAACAACTGCACGTACTTCAGTCAATTCGGGCTTTGCAAGCCCAGCTACATCATATTCTTCCACCGGAAGGCCAAAGTGGGGAAAGCCGGTGAAGTTGAAGGCTGGTGACGTTGTGGAGAATGTTTGGATGAGTGAAACGGCGAAGAGAAATGGGTTGCAACCCTTTGGTGGCCAGCCGAAGCTGGTCAAGACCAAACCGCGTGCTTACCAATCTAACAGTGATGATGAGGAAGATGATGAAGACTAAGCTTATCCCTAGCTCACAGAGTGAGTAGGGCAAAGCCAATTCGGAGAGTCCTGGGTTATCTTGTTAACAGTCTCTTTTGTACAGAGAGAACCAGATTCGTAAGGGGGCCGGTGAGAAGAGGTGGAGTCGTGACTTGATTTTCATGTTATTTTTTTTCCCTTGCTCTTAACGGCGAGGATTGCGGAGGGGTCCGTGGAGAAGAACATCTAACGGCATTCCTTTACTTATTTTATAGTTTTGTTCACTTTATTTTTTGGCGAGCAGGGTTAGGTTTCCAGAATTCTTGGGGAATGCTAAGTACAGTCTTTTCAGGATGAGGTTTTGGTGTATGTTTTTGGTTTGATACGCTCACTTTTATCATATATTTCACCCTTTCATTTTATTTTTCATGCATCCTCGGGTCGCTAGCATACATCTCGGGCTAGAGGTAGTCGTACCAGTGGGGATGCTGCATACCGGGGGAGAGGAATATACATCACGCTCGTTTTATACTTTGTTTGTGTGCATGTAATGATGCTTGGTCTTGTTGAGAACTACGGATGCGTACTTGGACTGCTTCTAGTTCGTTGTAGAAGGAAATCGGGAAGTGAATTATCGTGATTCCGGGATCTGTTTGAGTGATGCTTTATCGATTGTGAACTTTGAGATATTCTAGGGTCCATGTGTACTTACTTGATTTTGGGCAGTATCGTACTGTAGGTACTCCGTATGTACTCCGTATTCACCTACATATAGATCAAGTGAAAACCCGATTTCAGGCAACCTACATAGGGGCCATGCAACCGTTCCTCACAAAGACGACTGACTCCCTTCTCCGGGTCCCGGTATCTCCGAGATCGGTGGTCAGTTTACAGTACTATGGAGTCCTCCGTACCCCTGTCGGATCGGGTATCGCTAATTCGGTGGTCACATTAGGAAGTCAGGGGTTTACGATACCGGTATTTTAGTCCATGTCACATTTACCGTACCTAGGTGGGTTGGCTTTCGCCGCCGTGGTTTCAGGTTTCATCGCTGTGGGGTGTATTAAAAAAACAAAAAAAAAAAAAAAAAAAAAAAAAACACGTTAATCATTAAAAAATAAAAAAGTAAAAGACTGAAGATTGTACTTATATATCTATTTTGCAACAATGCGTATATATATATATATGTGTATGTACATACAGTACTGTACACCTATCCATCCTTCCGCAGCATCTCAAACGCCCACGCACACTTCAGGCTCTTGCCGTGCCCAAACAACTAAAACATCAAGAAATACACTTATCATGCTCATATGTATAACCGACGTAACAACATGATATTAGTGTTGGTAATATGTAACATAGTAAGTAAGTAAGACTTGCTGCACCTGACAAGAAGCATAGAGGAAAAAATGAAAAGGAAAAAAAGCGCTCAAATACCAGACTAGAGTATCTCAACCTGATACTGATATCAGCAAATCCACCAATAAAAAAAAAAAAAAAAATCACCATCGCAAACCACACAAGTACAAAGCAGTACAAACACAAAAAGTGCAAACATAAAGCACAAGTACAGTAATCAATACAACAAATCAACCCCAACCCCCAACCCCCAACCGCCACCCCAACCCCAAAAGAAATAAAAAACACCAACCCACCCCTTCCCCCACCCTATCCCTACTTCCTCTCTTTCTCCATCTTCTCCTTCATCTTCTCCCCCCATGCTTAATATGCTCCAGTGCCTTCCCAAACAACTTCCTCCCCTTATCCCTCGTGCGCTCATCTCCTCCCTTCTCTTTCACTGGCGGCGGCGGGTGATTTCTCGCAATGTCCTGCTCGATTCGGGAGAATAAGTCGTCTGTTGCTGATACTTGCGTTGGAGCTTGTAGCGATGGTGGGGTTGGTTGTTGGGGGGCAGATTTCTGTGGCTGTGATGACGGAGGTGGTGGGGTTTTAAGTGACTTTGATCTATTCGGGGAAGGTTGACGGGAAGATGAGTCTTGGGTGCAGAGGGTGGATGCTGGCCCGCTTGCACCATGAGATGGGGTGTGGTGGTGAGATTGTGAGTTAGTGCTAGATGCAGGTCTGGCGGGAAGGGAAGGCCGGCGCTTATCCCATCCTTTTACTTCTTCATGATGTGGCGGTAGGTGGGTGCCGTTCTGTTCCCATCCTTTAGATTGTAATATACTATAGTGTTCTTCGCGGCTTGGTCTTGGGGCGCTAGGGGTGACGGATGATCCAGGGACAGTGCGGATGGTAGATGCTTGTGATGATAATTTTCCATTCATGGGTGGTGGTGGTGGTGGTGGGGGAGGTTCTGATTTCGACGGCGGCCGACCATTAATGTGGGTAGCTGGTGGGGGATGTGTTCGAAGGTCTGGCTGTGACGGTCTCCTTCCTTCGAGGACGTTGCTGCTGGGAAGAAGTGGCGGCTCCTTCCGTATTGTTGGCGGGATATCGGATTTCGACCGCTCCATCGTTGAGGTAGGTTTAGCTGTAGGTGTAGGTGTAGCTGTATTCTTCGGTAGTGGTGACCCTATTGCCGGACCCGGCACTGGCTGTTTTGCCATCTTTCCAAAAAAGTCCGAAATCTCCTTGGCCCTCGCGTCAGCCGCCGCTGGCCCAAGGTTTGGATTTACCTCTGCACTACCATCTTTCGGTTTTATGACCCTATCCGAGATGACTTTTCGGAGAAATCTGCTCCCCTTCTTCTCCTTAACCAATTCACCCACTCCCAGACTCGGCTCATCCAAACTGCTATAGCTATTCTCCCTCTTTGGGCTGGGTAGTAAAGAAGCTTTCAACTTGTCCCTAGTACTCTCCTTCTTCTCCTTCTTCTCCTTCTCCTTTTGCGCCTTCTGCTTCCGCTTCTCCTCAGCCTTCTTTCCCAACGCAGCTTCCACCCTCGAGAAGACATCCAGCCCAGAAACATCCTCACCCAAATTCGAAAAATCTATATCCATCGCACCTAGATCCGTGCTGAGCCGTTTTGGATGTACCACCATATCCGCTTTTGCATAACCACCCCCAGCGGTTTCGGTGGTCTTCGCTTCAGCAGCTTCCCGGCGGGCTTCCTCCTCACACCACCGTGCATAGTGATGAGCTTCCTCCTGCGCGGGGATGCCAAAATCGAATTCTCGCTGGAGCTCAGCTCGCATGTACATTGAATCTCGGGCATTAAAGAGCAGTGGGGTGGGTTCAGGCTCCATGTCTGTGAAGCGGACTTTGGGTCGCCGTCGGGGGGAAGTGGTTGTTGTTTTGACATGAGCATTTTCCTTATCGCTGGAGGAGCGGGAGTTTGGGGGCTCGCTGGAGGAGGGCTTTGATTTGTGATGAGAAGTCGAGTGGGAGTGGGAGTGGGAGTGACGACCCCCATGGCCATCCCCTCCCCGATCACGGGTTCGCGATGAAGCTGCTGCCGGCGGTGGTGGTGGTGGTGGTGATACTACTCCGGGAACGTGATCCATCTCTCTTGAATTTGCTGCACCGTAATTCGCCGGGGATGAGGAGGGGAGGAGGAGGTGGAGTGACGTTTGAATGGTTCAATGATAGCTCGTTTGTATCCGTAGACTATAAGCTATAAATTATATCGAGGTCGAGAAATGTTGATCCTTCCAGAATTCAAGTCACCCGCACGGACGCCTGTCAAGTCGGCTCCCCTTGTCTTGACAATGTCTTGTCTCGACCGGCGAAGCCTGCGCAGCCTGATATCTAATTAACAAAGCACATCATAATACTTAAGCTCATGCTTCAGCGGCTACTTATCAAAAGGGGGAGGGGGGATTATCTCACCGAAAACAGATGGGACGGTGGATGCGAGACTGGGGGGGACTGAGATAGGGCCTTTCTCCAGCCAGGTGCAGGCGGCAGGAATGTGAACGAATTGGGGAGCTTTTTCCGGGTGGGCGAGGCTAGACTGAAGGTGGTGAGAATCCGCTGCAGCGTAGGGAGCTGCCGCTGGGAGCAGGAAATATCAAGGACAAGGAAAAGCTTGAGCTTGAGCTTAGGAAATCTGTGGGGGGGAGGGGGTTGGGGTTTGCGAGAGTTTATGTATATATAGAGACAGAAACTTGGATATATTCAACGATATGGTTTGTAAGTAGTACGTACAGTATGAATGTATTCAGGTATGTTTGTATGTATGTATACCGTATGGTTCCCTATGTGCCGGGTAACTGTAGGTAGGGCTATATGGGAAATCAAAACATGTACCACGCGGCAAGCTCCGGGCAAGAACGGGTTGTTTGCTTGTGCCTGTGCCTTTTGCGCCTGTGAGCCTGTGAGCCTGTGAGCCTATGAGGCTGTGCCTGAGCCTGTGCTTGAGGTGTGCGATGGGGCGAGATGGGCGATGGGGGGGGGTGGGGAAGAGGGGGGAGGAGGTCGATCAATTGCAATTGCAATTGCAGTACGGTATGGCGGGCACCTCTGGCCCCCCGAGGGTTGTCGAGCGGCCCTTAATAAATAATTACGCGGTTTCAGCTGTTACCGGTACTTGAATCTCTGACAAAAAGCGCTGTGGCCGGCAGCCCCTTGCAGAACTGGTGCAAAGATCATGTGCGGGCCTTGGCGCCGCATGGCAGCTGTTTGCGTGCAGCAGAAGGAGAGGGAAGTACATAAGCACTGGGGAATACTAATATTATTTGGATTCGAAGGGATTTTTTTGGATTCAGAGGATGGCTATTGGGATACTATTTGATAAGGAGTCTGCGATGCCGTACGGTACATAGCGAAGTATGTACTGTACAGAAGTATGTAGAGCTCAGGGGAATATATACTTAATAATATAGGTACCTAGGGTACCTATACCTATTATTGACCTGCGGGTGGCTGGATCGGGGTCAAGCCGCATCATCAGCCACAACATTCGCAGCAATCCTCCACAAAACCTCCCTCCACTGAATGTCTAGGTAGGTACCTAGATTTATCCGCCACGTCGAGACGCATATTCCCCGGCCCCCCCCCCCAACAGCTTCATATTCAACTTTTGGTTGTCTCGGACCGTAGGTACTTGTACATAAGTAAGAGGTAAGAGTACCTCTACCCCCCCCACAACCTGCACCCATGCTGTCGCTCCTCCAATCACTGATGCATTTGTTGAACCAGCAGCCGCCGGTCACCTCGGCTTCACACCATCTCCCTCCAAACCAACCAATCAGCCAGCCCCTCAACCATGTAGAGTACTTGTTACCGAAGAATAGGTAGGTACAGCTAAGTATGTACAGTACTGTACTGTAGGGAGAGTTATGGTACATCCAGCAACCGCAGCAGCCGCCCCGTTCCAAACACTGAGGCTGAAGGAGAGGAAATAAACGTGACCTGCTATGTTGGCAGCTTGCGTTGAAGCCCCTTAGCTATACTTTGCTGTAGCTCGGTAGTACCTAGCACTTCACGAGGTCCAAAAAGATCAAAACATCTCAAAATTCCCCCAAGCAAAAAAACAAAAGAAGTTGCTTTACCTAAATCAATTTATATAAAAGCAATATATTAATTGAAAGGCCCCACTATATATGCGGCTTAGTTAGACTCGGCTCTGATATCATTTAGCTATCGAACGCCCCACCTCATCTATCCTTTCATCCTACCCTGACCCAACCAACCTCACGCAATGGCCTCGTTCCGTGTGGCAAACAGCCCCTTCGCGCATCAACTCACCGCCAGAAGTAGTGCCTCGTCCCTCCGCAGCACCAACTTCGACGACCCCGAAGAAGAGTCCATCCGCCTCGCAATTGCCCTGCAACTGGAAGACCTCGAGAATGCACGGCCAGGTGACGAGGCAGCCGTGTTTGACGTGTATCGGAGTTATCTAGAGGAGTCTGAGCGGTTTCTCGCGGATCGGAGGATAGCAGAGGAGCTTGCTGCTGGAGAGGAACCGACGTTGATGGAATTGATGGGGAATGTGCTCGAGGCGACAAACCCCAAGACGAGTGCAAACGAGGTAGCAGAGATTGATGAAGAAGACGATGCTGACGATGTTGATGTTGACGCGGATATCGATGAGCAAATGAAACTTGCCTGCGAGCTATCCTTGAAAATGTTTGAGGAAGAAAAACGCCGGAACGAAGTATGTGATTCAACAAACGGAATTTCTCTGTGTTACCCGTACCCTACCTAGTTCTAGGCCCTCGTGCTAACCCTCTCGCTCCTCTCAGGAGGACAAGAAACCCACCGCCAGCAGCTCCGCCGAAATAGCCCCGCTGCCTTCCTCCCCCCCGCAACCCGCTACCCGCGCCTGCAGCGGCTGCATGGAAACCTTCCCTACCCCCACCCTTATTACCCCCCTTGCACACACCCCTACTGCTCGGCCTGCCTCAAACAATTCTTCCTCAACTTCATCGAAGACAAATCCTCCCTCCCCCGCTGCTGCAAGCTCCCCATCCCCCTGTACCTCATAAACCGGCGACTCTCGCGGCAAGAGCTTAAGCAATTTCGGGAAAGAGTCGCAGAATACACTTCAAAGGACCGGCTATATTGTTCTAATCAGAAATGTTCCGCATTTCTCCCGACCACGACCCACGCAGGGAAGCGCATGGGGAAGGCCGAGGTGCTAATGTGTAAAGCTTGTAAACGCGGCACGTGCGTGCGGTGCATGGCCCCGGAACACGCGGGGGATTGTCCCGAGGACTCGGAGCTGACTGCGACGTTGGCGGTTGCGGCGAGGGAAGGGTGGCAGAGGTGTCAGAACTGCCGTGCGCTGGTGGAGAAGGATTTTGGGTGCCAGCATATGTCTTGTCGGTGCGGGAGCGAATGGTGTTATCGGTGCGCAGCGAAATGGAAGTCCTGCGCTTGTAGCGACTTTGAATTGGAGGGGGAAGTGGTTCCGCCTAGAACTGTCGACGATTTAATCGTCAAACGGGCTGTGATGGATGAGGTGGAGCTTGAGCGGCGAAGGGAGGAGCGAGAAGGCCAGAAGAGGGCGGCGTGGGAAAAGTGTGATCATGGTGGGAAGCTGAGTGATAAACTCCGTGGGAGGGCGAAGGCGCGGGAAAAGGGACAGAAGGGGACTAGGAAGGGGAAGGAGCGCGCGGAGGAGGAGGATAAGAATGTTGTTGGGGGGAATAGTTTGAAAAAGAGGCGGGTGGGGGATATAGGGAAGACGGCAGAGACAGCAGAGGCAGGGCCTGGGAATCCGTGGTGGGGGGAGGAGGGCTTGTGGAAGTACAAGTTAGGCGAGTCGAGGTGTGATATGTGTGAAGTGGTGTTGAAGGACTATATTTGGGCGTGTGATGGGTGTGGGTTGGAGGCTTGTATGGCGTGTAGAGAGAATGGACTTTGAGGGGCTGATAAGAATGCTTGGGTTTTTTCGAGGGGGGGAGCGCAGCCAGATGTGTTTGATTTATGAAAGATATGGTTTATTTACTTACTTACTCGGTCCCAGGCGTCCACTACTATATATCGGACGGAAGCTTCGGAGTTTGGATTATATTATTTTCCGTGTATGTAGATGCTTACCGTTACTTCCTAGTTAGTTCGTTACAATCAAATTTGAATCACTATAAACGTTTGGTTTATGGATTTGGGTAAGAGTTTGTGGCTTTCGCTTTTGTTATGGATTGGATTGTGGGGTTTTGAGATTTAATATGCAGTATAGGGGGAAGCTGGAAGTTCGAAGTTGGAAGTTGGAAGTTGGGAGGTACTGCTAGTGTTGTAGAGGATTGGGATGAGGATAAGTGATCTTATATGATAGATATGGGCCGGGAATATATGGGGAGGAGAAGTTGAGTCGAGGTGGGAGAGGGGAGAGAGAAGAGGGAGAGGGGGACTCTTTTTTTTCTTTTTTTTTTTTTTTAAGCTTTTCAATATCGTGAAAAGATATGTATATATACGTATAAAAAATTGTCATTCACCCCCATGAATCCAAACCTTTGCTCGTTACTGTTATCCACAACCGCCCCATTTTTTTATTTTTAAACCCTGTATATATATTCGAATTTGGTTTTATTTGGCTCTTGAGGTGAGGGGAGTATACTAGGTTTATCAGAGGGACGGCTATCATTATACGGCTGCATATATTTATGCACTAGGTTCGCAGACATGGAGTCGATGCTGAGATATATTAGAAAACTTGAATTGTTGTGAGTGGAGAAATGCACTGGGAGGTACATATCTAGAAACAACCGTATACACATATATACCTAGGGAGCTGGTATATGTACATGTGTAGTCTGGGGTAGCCCGAGGCTAAATAGAGGCATGGTAATTTCCGCTTTCGTACCCACCCTTCCCCACAGATAGAACCCCTGTCGGTTACTTAGAAGCAGGGAGCTTGAAATTTACTAGGGGGGTACCAACCAGCCCTTCAACTCTAGCCACAGCCCCACCCATCACCCGCAACTACCAGGTCCAGTATAGTAAATCTAAAATTCTAACGTTGTAAATGTAAAGGAAGAAAGAATCGTTGTTCTATTGCTCGCTATGACGTATAGATCTATATGCTATGTACTTACAGGATTTGCTTTCACCTTCTAAGTATACCAGTCCCGACAAGCAATGTTTCTAGGGTGGGTGGTGCTTATGCCCGCCCACCTGGGGGGTAGGGATGATGCGAGATTATACTATATTTTCCTACAGAGTAAAGGGTATGTGGGGTAAGGTATCTGATATAAAGGTGGTCTACTGGTAGCACCTGGGGGGGGGGGGGTCCTGATGTGTGCGCAGGATTAATTTGGTAGCAGGGTTTGTAATAGGTTACTTAATGTACTGTAGGAATACGAGTTGTCAGATGATGAAGTGGATCAAATGATTCATTCATATCATCTAATATTATAGCACCGATGGGGCTAATCTAGGGAAGCAAGATAACTTACTAAATTGAGGAACCAAGTTTGCTATTTGAATAGATGTTAGATACATATAGTGGCACTTGAAAAAAATATATATATATAAATATTATAACAACAATTGCACTATTGATTTGATTGAATATTTGCTCTCAAGAGGTATGAACGTAACAGCACCCAGGTTACCAGTTTCAATTATCTTCATACTCGATTTAACTACTCACAAATGAAATTTTCAACCATGTCGAATAGTGAAGAAGAAAAAAAAACGGCGGATTAATTAACATAACATAAGCTGCTGAGAGAGATCAATACCTCCTGACCTCTTGCTGACGTTAGTTGTTTTGACAGAAAATTCACAGGAGCGGCTTACCTTCTTCGCGGCCCAAGCCCCACTTTAATCCAATAGTTAACTTTCCTGGGGTCTACTGTAATCAACTATAGCTTATCTAGCTATACTTGAGCACGATACATGGTTTGGAGGTTGTCAATCTGGAACGGGGTCATGATCAACCTGATCTGGGTGGGAGTGAACTAATGGACCAGTGTCAGTCAATGCTGGTAATTCAAGTGCTCCTCTATACTTGCTACAATTATTGGGGCACAGGATTTTTTTTGAAATCCTTTTTTTTTAAAAAAACTCAGTACTCCTTAGTAATTAAAGGTGAATATACAAAGTCAGCATTCGTAACTGCCCCAACGAGGTACAGCAGCTAGTAGCAGAGGCAACAGTTCTCATTGCCGTTCTCGGCCATTGTGCCAAAGGAAAGTGTTGTTTCGGGAGATTGGAAAGACATGAGAATATCGAGAGGTTGCTGTTGAGTCGATATCGGGGGGCTTTCTCATAGAGCGCCGCCCTATGGCCATTGATTTGAAGGAGCCTTTGTGAAACTGCGTGAACTGCACAATAGGCTTAATACTGCCGTAACCGGTTTTGCTTTCTTATTTTATTTGATAGTTGACCACCTACTTGGTTTTCAGTCTTGGGAATAAAGTTACTTTACTTTTCTGGAGCTCAAATATAATCCATAATTCCACGACTGTGCGGAATGATATTTTCTGGCAATGATAACGGCATACTGCTTGAGGAAAGGATGGTTTTGAGTTTTGTGATTCTTCCAGTTATCTTTGTATCATACTACCTAGAACTGTGTAATTGGAGACGTTTGCTTTGCCGATTTTCAGTATGTGATTGAGGTATTCATCTCATCGACCGCATAACCTCGCACAAGGAATACTTTTACAAACTGCTTGGAAGGAAGAAAATTTTGATTTTGTGTTACGCTGGAGTATTGCCATCAACTTTGGAGCGTGCGTAGAATGTTACCCTGAAAAACGTTAGATTGCGCCATTCGCGATATTCCGTTTGTGAGCTAATAGCTATTAGCTAGCGAGCGAACTTTCATTTAATCTGAAGATCTCCATGATCTATCACAGTTACCTAAATCCTAATTAAAACCCTCTACGCCCTGAATTCCTATCTTTTCTCCTTGAAGGTAAGTAGTTAGTTACCCTGAATTAGCTTAAACAATATAGGTAGATTCAAACTAGACTAAAAATATCCTGTATTTCGTCCTTGTCTTGTGGTCTTTTCTTTTTTGGTGGGGTTTCTTATTGGACTGGAATTCTTTAATTGGAGACGTTCTTTGGTCACTTGGTGTCACGGCTCACCGATTATAACAGATAGATAGGCCCGATACTGCGAGCTGACTGCATGGAATGGTTTGGATTAGAATGGATGGGCGATTGGAGTTATAAAATAAGGGCACCGCTGGCAACAATATTTGGGGACCGCTGGCAATAGGCAAAGACACATGATAGCAAAGACACATGAAATTGGAACCTTGGGGATTCCTATAGAAAGATCCCCAATATCCGTACTACCCTCTTGTATTCTCCCTCTCTTCACGCAACGTCTTGTATCTTAGCCGAGCTCCATACGTTCCTCCTTGGAAGTGCTCATAACCACAGCCCCGTTACACTTTGTGTTGAATATAATGTAATTTCCAATGACATGACCTAGGTTGATGATATCTATTTCTATATTCTGTGGGCAAAACTGTATCTGGTCCTCCTTCAGAGGAAGTTGTGCCAACCGGACTACGATAATTTCTGTCTGGTCTCACTCACTTTGGAATTGGAGATGCAAAAAATAATAGATTAAAATAAAAAAGAAACGTCAAGGACAGGATTCGAACCTGCGCGCCTAGAAGGCATCCGCTGACTTTACCGAAGTAATAGCAGGCGAACGTGTTAACCGCTCCACCACCTTGACTTTGTTGCAACTAATTTACTTCCAAAAAAATATAGAGAAAATATAAAGTGAACTTTACAGATCAACTGATTTTCTTGTGCGCCGTATTATTTTTTCCCCCGAATTTAACGCGGAGTGGAATTTTGTGATTCCCTATCTAGGCGACGCTAAATACGCAGAAAGAGATGTCAGTGAGGGGGATAAAATTTGATGCTTCTCGACTGCAGATATTCTGAATCGGGGATACACAAACACCACCGTCACTACTTACCTCCACCTAGGTGCACAGCACCCCCTCATCAAGCACAATATGCCTCCAAAGCGACATGATCCTACATCCGAAAAAAACTGCTAAACGCCCACGCGCACAAGGCCCTATTCAGTACAAGTGTGGTATATGTAGGCAATAGAGGCTTCAAGCCTACATTAATATTCATGGGCTGGATGGATATACTGTTGGGTGAACCTGAGGCAACTCCCATCTCATATTCACTTGGGTGAAGAAAATATTTGACAGGGCGGACGGGCGCTGTGGTCCGAGGTGGAATAGTTGGGTTTTCATTCAAACTGTATGTTAAGAAGGTAACTATGATTAAGAAGGTAACTATGATTAAGAAAGTAACCCAGAATAAGATGCTGAGGCAGCTTTTGCCAAACCTGCCGTCCTAAAAATAAGACTGCAGTCTTGTCCGCGACTTCTTACGGTATATAACTCCGTACATACTGCGGTGCCGATGCACAAAGGTCAAAATCATCTCAGTATGTTTGCATAGATTTTGTAGGTTATGTTTGTCTAGTTGCACGAACCAGACCGACCCAGATAGCCTTGAGGCTTCACTCGACCAATGTACCCTATAGCCATGTACTTCTAAGCTGGTGGCATGTATCTACACTCTATTGCCTGGCTGCATAAGTACATGCCTCGCAGAGGAAGTGCATGTATACATACGTAAATGCCAGTCCCCTTACATAAGTAAGCAACTCGATATCTTACATACAGTAGCAGCTGCCGTATCTTCGATAGCGATTTCGTGACACTCCCGCTCGATGATGTGGCACACTAAGAAGGCGCATTTGGGTCGAAAGTGGTAGATTGTTGCTGGCGAGGGTACTGTAAGTAGTGCAACCAGCTAGGTTATTGGTATCCTTTTTTTCAGTTCATTACTCGTGCGCAGGCCATCTGATCAATGACGAGCGAGGCAGCGCATCCCGAGAGCCTTATTGGGCCCCGCGATTGTCCAAGCCCCAGGGCCTCCCTGTTCTCATGCCAGTATCTTCACACAGCATGAAGCATAAGATAACTAACTAACAGACCGTATCTCACAGATTCAATGGCATCACCGAATATCGACTATAGGTATTATCACACAGGAGATGAACAGGCATTCGATGAAATCCCTAGAAGCTGCCACCATGGCTGTTGCAGATCTCATCGTTGCCACATAGAAGCCTCAACGGGAATCGCCGTCATCGAGCTCGTGGGCGGAAAAAAAGATTCTCATTGTGGTAGAGTCTTATAAGGAGTATTTTCTAAGGCAGGACGCGAGGAAGCAGGAGGAGCTTTTCACTGATCTATAGAAGATGTTGTGGTGTGGAAGTGGCCCGAAGGTCTTTGGGTATGACTACTTGCTTGGTACATATTGAGGAGTACAGCGAGCCTTGTGATGAGGAAGTTGATGAGGAAGACATGGTTCACGAGAACGTCAACTCGGTGTATAATGAGCTCGCAGTAGTAGGCCGGGTGGGTATGATCTAATTTCCTTGGTACCATTTCTTGTTTTCAGATATGTTTGGAAATACATTGGACCACGCCTCAAACCTTTCTGGAGTCATATCTGATGAAATCCGAACCGAATACGAATACTATTCAGTCACAAGAATGGAAACTTTAGAATGCGGCAATGATGTAATGGTGTACCGGTGGGTACCTATGGAATGTCACGCCATCACTGCACTGTATCTGTGTGATACTGACCGTGAGTTGCAAAATACTCTGATTGGCGAGTTGGTGAAAACCGGAATGTTTGGGTAACCTGGACGAAAAGAAGGATCCTTTTCTGGTCTTGCCCGTGGTGCAGTCTGGTTGGCACGCCGTGGTGTAAGAAACACAACCGGGGAGTGCCCGAGTAGTGATGCGGCCGTAAAACAGGACTCATTGAATTTAAGCTACTAATCAAGTACTCAGATTACATGGTGATACAGGTGGAGTGGTAGTGGTGTAGCAGGTAGTGAGGGAACGGCTCCCGGTTTGGACAATCGCCCAGGGCTGGCCTGGGGGATGCGCTTCCTCAAAACAGTCTCAATACGAGTAATGGTTCACTAGTCTGGTTGGCACAACACCCTCCACAGGAGGATGGTTCACCACCCCGCAGGAAGGTAGTACGTCTGTCTACTTACCTGCTTATACTGAGATTTGTCTTGGAATTGAAGTGTCTCCTGCACTGACTTCGTGATTGCTTCCAATACAGAGCCAATAGTAAGAGACAGAAGACGCGACACAGAACTCACATTGAGACGAACTATTTTCAGAATTCGAATACAAGTAAGGAACGGGAATCTATTCCATGATATGCTGTACGCAGTATCATCATTTCATGTTGTGACATATTACAGGTAACTAAGGCTATAGCTGTTTGGGAGGATTTCTATAAGTAGTTACTTACACCAACTGAACTGGAGACACAGTGTAGGACATCCAACTCTACCTACTCTGCACGCTACGCTCTCAGATTCCAGTACAGGCGACAATATCTCTACTACAACAGTCAGAGCTGAGCATAACGACAGCCGCTTCCTCACTGTACCCACCTGGAAGCATAGTAAGAAGGAGAGGCAAGAAGCAAGAGGCAAGCGGCAGAGGAAGATGCTGGGAAGGGGCAGCAGGAAGGCCCAGGGTCTCTCGGAACATGGCCTTCACTATGAACCTGATTGCAGCCTGAAGGCTAATGAAGAGTGCCAGTCTGATGCAATTTCAACAGAATCAGTTCTTGACAGTATATCAGACACACCCACTAATGCTACAGAAACAAAAAACGCCTTTACCCAATTCTCAGTGGGAATCTCTCCCGTCCATCTATTGGAGCTTCCATTGATAGTAATCCACCCTGAAACGCCAGATATGTCCCAAACTGAGGGTTTACTTCGCGGAGGAAAATACCGCGATATTTGCTCAATGATCGACGAGCTGAGACTGCAGTCGTTGCCTGTGCATCAAGGCACCAGATTACTTCGGCTGGGGCTCAACCGGATTGCAACTTCAGTGGCAGATCCTGGAACTGATGTTGCCCACACAAAACCAGGCAATATGAAAGAACTTCTAGCCAAGGTCAAAGAAGATTGGACTGCCTTGATCAAAGAAACATGGAGGGTGGAAACGGCGATTAAGACATCCGTCTACTCCCGTGCCATTAGCGGGGAGCTAAAAAAATCACATTTTAAATCGGTCATCATCCGGCTGAAGCTGCATCAGGTGGAGATGGTAGAGTTACAAGAGGAATGTGTTACTCTACAAAAGGGTGTGGAGTCAGTCCTCCATCAGAGGCGGTTTTCTGTTCCCAAATTGGGGTTGGTGGCGGAGAAAGTTAGGGATTTGCTTCACAGGAAGTAGTCTAAAGTATGTATGGTATCGTGTGCGTTAATGTGCATGGGAAGAAAGTTCTGACTTCTATCACAGTCCCTGAGCAATTGGGTTGGGACCTGGGCAAGGATTTTTGAAAGATAAAGTGATTCTGGATTACAAAGACAGTTGGGATAAGGGAAGTAGGAGTAATGTCTGTCGATATCAATACTCTGGAAAGCGCGAGCTGAAGGTGTGTTCGGATACCTGCTGGCGTGCATGGATTGGAATTTGACAAGGGAGTGAAATATAAACGATCTTCGAGAGAAATACACCTAAGTTTATTTGCATAGTTAGGTGACCGTTACGGATTTCGTGGAGCACACGCTATATGTGGAATAATTCGACTTTAACAAATACTATTTTGACGGGTGACCTACGCAGCGTATAGAAAACTGCTGAAAATTATGTTTCCAGAATATCAAAGTAGAAACATATAACTCAAGAGTGAATTTCTAGCCTTTTTTATTTTGGTGAATCAGTACTCGTATGTATAGTATCAAAGCATATGACGAGAATTTCTAGCCTTCACTTGCAGCAAATAACTACCATGGCTGTCTGTAGAGGTATCTTAGAGGCTTGGCACGAGCATAAGGAGAGGAGGACGGTAGAACTGGAACCTTAGCAATGCTATAACCTATATACCTATTACATGGTAGCAACACCTTATGCATCGTTCACTATAAGCCTATAAGTACCAATAAAAGTTTTAAGGAAACACTGTGAATGCAGTGGACGGAAAGACAGCAAAGGAGCCAAGGTCCTTCAAGCAAGTCATCTAGTTCAGAAAGTACCACCATGAGTTACGGGCAAGACGACATGGATCCATAGAGGGATCCTAAGTCATCTGCAGCCCCAGTGATACCAAGGGGACAGGCAGGACACCTGTTAAATGAAGACTCATTCGACACACCATATGTCGATCGAACACCACAGTTCTATGAGTGGAGACAACGTTTGATCGATGAGGGAGCACATATAGCTGTATTACCAGCAGCGAGGCTAGCTGCCAGAGCTCAGGAGGATTATTACCAGCAACTCCTGGCAGAAGCAAATGTAGGGCTGGAAGACTGGAAGAAGCAGGCAAGGAATACGGACATGGAGATGCAAAGGAAAGAAGAGCATTACCAATGTCTACTAGCAGAGAGGTCTCATGAGTGTAGGCAGTGGAAAGAGAAGGCACAGGGCCTAGAAATCAGTGAACAAGGATTAAGCATAGCCCAACAGCAGTGGGAAACGATGGTTCGAGAGCGAGATAGGGTGATCGAAGGGCTGAAAGGGGAGTTGACAGCCAAGGAGGAAGAAGCACTCTGCCTACGAGTAGAGTTGGCCAAAGGAAGAGGAGCACAAGGAGAGGGGGGAGGGGATAAGGGAAGAGGATGGGGAACGGGGGAGAAATAGATAGAAGCGGAACAGGGAAAACATGCCAAGCAGGAGTGGTTTACATTCAAAAACTTGGCAGGGCTACCCCAATATGATGGACAGCATGATGCGGAGAATGTGATTATATTCATATGCGCCTTGGAACGAGCCTTTGGGCTTCGGGCTCTAGAAACAGGGACGGTAGGGTCAACAAGAGCATGGGGAGATTATGCTATCCAACGCCTGACAAGAAGAGCCTCAAGATGGGCACAGCTAACTTGGCTCTCATCCGAAAGGGTTGATTGGGACGATTTTAAGCTGAAACTAGCTCAGGAATATATCCCGATTGACTACCTTAACAAATTGAAGATGGCATTCGCCAACCTCATGTGGGACCCAAAGAAGCCCTTGGCAACCTTTAATGATACATTCAAGTCAATAAGACTTCGACTACGAATTGTAAGGAAGGAGAGAGCAAGTGAAGAGTCTGATATAATGGTATATGACAGCTATATTACAAAGATAGAACAGGCAGCAACGAAGGAAAAGAATAGCGGACCAGCATGCATGGTCTATGGAGCATACGTACAGTGGATAGCACTGCAAGAGGGCAAGGAGAGGCCGACACTTATACAAGCTATGGTATTTTGCAGTAAGATGGATGATATTCACAACCGCCACACAAGTATTACTACCGAGGGGTTCGACAATACAAACACAGGTCTGCCTCTACCTACTGGCACAATCCCAGCATGTCCTCTTACCACCTCAGAAGGCGGTGATGCCATGGACATTTATACCATGAATGCGAGTAGAGGAAGGAACGGAGGGGGAGGAGGACGGGGAGGGGAAGTGAGGCTAGAGGGAGGGGGGGTGGAGAGGATCATCAGGAAGGGGAAGTCCAAAGCGAGAAAATGCAGGGGGGAAGGATAGTGACAAGCTGGCAACAACCACCTCAAGAAGTCAGAACACTACCATAACTAGTCGAACGGAAGGATGTTTCCATTGCCATAGCCCTAGCCACATAAAGAAAGACTGTCCGGGACATAAAAAACTTCTAGAATCGCATGCCACCAAGACACACAGGCTAGGATTATGGAGATAGAGGATGAAGAAGTCGAGGTTCAAGCAAAAGAGAAGGGGGCCGCTTAGCTGCAAAGCGAGCCCCCAGGGAGGTTTCTCAGGATAGTAGTGGGATATAATTAATAAAGAAACAGAAGATTTGTATGTTAGCTATATACCGAGAAAGGCAAATCTACTTCGTTTCAATGGACAAGTCTATATTGATATTCACAATACCATACCGGAGAGATGTCACAAAGCAGCACCAATGAAAAACCCAAAAACAGGCAAGATATCAGAAATTAAAGTGGAACCAATACGGTGGCAAGGGCAACAAGGGTCAAATACTAACAATACTCAGAAGCGCAGGAGGAGTGCATACATATTGAAGGACGATGGGCATCGGACAACTTCATGAGCAGTAGCTATGTCCAAAGCCTAAGGAGCATGTCAGGAGTAGTACTAGAAGAGAAGAAGGTGGGGGTTATGAGAGTACAAACGACCGATACACACAACCCAGCAAGAATTCCCAAACGGGTGATCAAACTAAGGCTAAAGATGGGAACATATAAATATGAGGCATGGTTTACAGTATATGACCTAGTAGACTATGATATTATCCTAGGTAAGCGATGGATGCAACACATCAACCTCCACCACCAGATCAACCATAAAACGAATATGATGTGGATTTGGGACGAACCCAAGGAAAATGGGGAGGTGGACCAGACACTACATACAGTAAGAGGGTTGAGACCAGAAGAGGGGAGGAGCGGGAGAAAAGACTCAAAAGAGGCATGGGTAATAGATGCAGCTAAGGAAGGCATAGACCTATGCTTCATGGACGATGTCATGAGGGATAAGAAGAAAGAGTGGAGGAAAGGTAGATGGGTAGAAGTGAGACGAGTGGAGTCAGAGCCAAAAGGGGATGTGGCAGAAGAAGAAATATGGAAGGAGCTAGGAGAGGTAGAAGGGGAAGGCATGTGTTCAGTAATAGCAAAGAACTTTATCCTATTTCAACCAGTATCATCACTACCACCAGCGTCACGAGAGACATTTAAAATAACACTAAGGGAAGGCCCACTGGCAATACCAAACCACCGGCCATGGCAGTCCTCAATCTTCGAAGATGAGGAAATCCTTAGACAGGTACAAACGGGCCTGGAGAAGGGGTGGGTATCACTATCAACATCGGAGTTTGCATCACCAGTCTTGTTTGTTCTAAAAAAAGATGGCAAACTGAGGATGTGCATTAACTATCGCAGACTGAATGATATCACAGTGAAAGATAGATACCCAATACCCAACATCGATGATCTCCTACATAAACTGAAAGGGGCTGCATGGTTTACTAAGTTAGATCTGGCAAGCGGATATCACCAAGTAGCAGTAGTAGCAGAAGATCGAGCAAAGACAGCATTTACTACAAAATTTGGCAACTTCGAATGGAATGTACTACCATTTGGGCTATGTAATGGACCGTCACACTTCATGCGAATAATGAACAAGCTATTGAGGAGGAGGAAGATGGAGAGCTACGTAGTAGTATACCTAGACGATATCCTGATATTCAGTAAGACACAGAGAGAACATGAGGAACATGTAGCAGCGGTACTGGACGTACTGCGAAGAGAGCAATTTAAACTACAGCTAAGTAAGTGCTTCTTTGCAAAGAAAGGGGTGGAATTCTGCGGGTTTTGGGTAGATGAGTTGGGCGTGCATACAGAGGAAGGGAAGGTAGCAGCAGTATGGGACTGGCCAACTCCAACCAAACCTCGAGATATTAAGGAGTTCCTAGGCCTTACGGGGTTTTACCGGAAGTTCATTCATCACTATGCACAAATCGCAAGACCACTATATATAGGTGCACAGCAGACAAAGGAGTATTCACATGGACAGAAGACTGCGAACACGCATTTCAGACACTAAAGAAACGAGTGACAGAAGTACCAGTCCTGACGATACCAGACCGTGAAGGAGGGAGATGGAGCTTAAGAACAGATGCAAGCAAATTCGCTATGGGGGCAGCGCTGATGCAGGCACCAGCAGAAGGTGGTGATGATAAGGTTATTGGGTATTTTAGTAGGAAGTTTAAGGATGTGGAAACAAGATACCCTACATAGGACCGAGAGCTGTTAGCAATTAAGGAAGCTATAATACACTTCAGATACTACCTACACGGCCAACCCTTTATGGTATATACGGATCATGCGTCAATCCAACATATCCTACATCAGCGGAAATTATCAACGCATCAAATGGGCATGCTAGATACACTCCAACACTTTGAATATGATATTAAGTATTGGCCAGGGGCACGGAACGCAGTGGCAGACGCCCTTAGCCGAAGGCCAGACTATAAGGGAACTGAAGCGCTGACGCTGGCAGCTATGGTGGTATCAGGGGAGGAGTGGACGCAGGAGGTAGTAGCAAACTATAGTGGAGATAGATACTTTGGCCCGATTCTCACATGGATAACAAAAGAGGAGAAAGGGGAGGTAGTAATAAAGGAGTTGAGGAAGGAGCTAGGTACATTGATAGAGAGTAGGAGGAAGAGATTTATAATAGACAAGGAGACAGGACTACTACTTACAGCCAGAGACAACCAGATCTGTATCCCAAGAGGAAAGGGATTAAGACACCAACTATTCCATGAAGCACATGATTCGGAACTAGCAGGACACTTTGGAGTGAGCCGAACGTACAACATACTGAACAAGAGGTTCTTCTGGCCACGAATGCTAGCATCAGTAAAAGCATACGTCAGTACATGTGATACATGCCAAAGAGTTAAAGCAGCTAAACGACAGGGTCCATTAATGCTGCTGCCAATCCCAGAAGGAAGATGGAGTAGGATCGGAATTGATTTCATGATAGGGCTGCCAACGAGTAAGAGGGGAGGCAATAATTGCATTGTAACAATTATAGACCATATGACAAAGAGAGTACATTGGTTTGGGATGAAGGAAGAGATGTCAGCAGAAGAATTTGCGTGGCTGTTTATGGACAAATATGTGAGGCTGCATGGTATTCCCGCACAAATCGTATCCGATCGGGACGTCCGATTCATGAGTGACTTTTGGAGGGTACTATGGAAACAACTGGGAACAAACTTAACTCCTAGTACCCTATTCCACCCACAGACAGATGGGCAGGCGGAGAAAGCGAACGACATATGTGGCAGATACCTAAAAACCTTTGCTACACGATACATGGAAAACTGGGATGAGATACTAGGCCTAGCAGAGTTCGCATACAATAGCAGCACACATAGTAGCATCGGCCGCCCTCCATTCGAATGTGACCTAGGATACGTCCCGAGTATTCCCCTAGACTCAATTGGTAGACTGGTAACGGCAAGAGCTAGTCATAGCACAGTAAGAAGCGAGACAGCGGAGATATTCCAGGAGACCCTCACTACAATACTTAATGATGCTAAGAGTATGTTGTAAGAGGCCCAATCCCAGCAGGAAGCAGCAACGTCAAACCGGCAACCAGCGAACTTTAAGGCAGGAGATGAAGTACTACTATCGACAGCACACCTACCATCCACATATGGGAACCCAGCTACCGACAGTAATAAGCTACGGCATCGCTACACAGGGCCTTTTAAGGTAGTATGGGTAAGAGGAAATGCGGCAAAGTTAGAACTATCAGGAGACCTAGGGATCGGGGAAGTACAGAATGTTGGAGTATTAAAAAAATATCTGCGAGAACAAAGAGAAGAGCAGGGCCTAGAGAGAGTGGCATTGCCACCACCCCCACTAAGACGGGTAACTGATGGAGAAGTGCAGGAGGTGGAGAGAATAGTAGATCATGAGAGAACAGGAACAAACAGACGGAATTGGAAATATTTGGTGAAATGGAGGGGATTTGGTGAGGAGCATAACGAATGGCTATCTCAAGAACAGCTGAAGAATAGCAGGCAGTGCGTGGAGGAGTATCATAGAGAGAAGGAATTGGGATCGGTAGAGTGGAGGATACCGAGGGGAGAAATGAAGGAGAGATATGGGAGGGTGAGGAGGATTAACCTTAAAGTAAAGTAGAACAGTTTTTCGACCGGGCGAATTGTATTATTTTACAGGGGGGCAGTGTAGAGGTATCTTAGAGGCTTGGCACGAGCATAAGGAGAGGAGGACGGTAGAACTGGAACCTTAGCAATGCTATAACCTATATACCTATTACACTGTCATCTGGTTTTGCTTTTTGAGTTCAGCAAAAGACTTAATTCAGCGGCTTGAAAACAATAAGGGTCAGCAGCCCCTCCTCTGAGCCGGTGGAGTTTTAGTGCGGTTTGTCTCTTTTGCAGGTGTGCGTTTACATGTAGCCAAAGAGCGCCTGGAGTGGAGGTGAGAGAATCTTCCGAGAAATCCGGGATGCGGTCAAGAAAAAAAGGTCGGAGATTGTGGAGTGAATTAAGAAAGGAAGGGGTGGATACACTGTTACCCTGAAATTAGATGGCAATACAACAAGAGACTACTTCACACATATGTGGCCTCTGCAGCATATATTAGGTCTCTCTGCAGCTATACGTTTCCGGAATCTGGGTATACACCCCCCCCCCAAGGGGTCGTTCATCAAATCAATCTCCACAGCCTCCAAAGAGGGAAAGAAATGGACCCTATGGTGCCGCAATGAAAGGAGATCCTCACTGCACATCACCCTAGTGGAAAACAAACAATCGCCCTCCCCAACACTCAAGCGGAAAATAACACATCCCATCGTCGTCCCAATCCATCACGCTCAAAACGCTCGGGTGGGAAAACAAACTCCTCAAGGCTGGCTGTCCCACTTCGTAGACGGTGGCTCCTACTCATCCGCCGTGTTTGTACCCCGATGAGGGTGTCAAGTACGTAACTGGGGAAGAGTGTGCTTTTCTCGATCAGGGATCTTCCTTTAGGAGCCAGCGTGCTTGTAGTTAATATAGCCAGGTTCCTGCTGAGCGGCGTATTTTTCTCACCCCTACGGTGGTTTTGTTGCTTCTTCCGTATTTCCCTAGGAGTTAGTTCCCTCTTTTCCCTCATTTCTGGCTTGGTTTTGTTGGAACAAGGATAATGGGATTACGCGGCAATAAGGGCTGACGGGAGAAATAAGGGCTGACGGGGGAATAAAGGGCTTCTATGTTTAGATATCTAGCAGGGTCAGCGGGGTACTTAAGGTGGATGGATTTCCTTACTTCGATGTATTCATTAAGTTCTTATTAGATATACG
This sequence comes from Terfezia claveryi, assembly GCA_015179025.1. Taxonomy (NCBI): domain Eukaryota; kingdom Fungi; phylum Ascomycota; class Pezizomycetes; order Pezizales; family Pezizaceae; genus Terfezia; species Terfezia claveryi. The sequence goes on along the minus strand of WHUX01000019.1, from coordinate 97,161 downwards.
AATATATCTCTTTCTCGCAAGAAGAACGATTTCTTCGGGTTTTGTCTGCTTGAATTTTCTGGCTTCTGGGGTATCGTGTACTGAGGTGCAGCGACCTGTGTGACAGCCTCTGCATACGTGCGTGCTGAAGGGCCGGTAGGCAGGTCGTTGGCAGCATCTGAGGTAGTGGTGGTTGGTGATGTTAAGTAATTTGTCAGACTAAAAAAATAAATTCATCCGCTTGAAAAAAACAAAAGGGTCAGCCCCTCCTGCCGAAGTCAGGAGAGGCCAATTTAATCCCTACCAGTTGTCCATCACGAGGGACTGGTTAAATTCCCCCGTCTGAGGGGGGAATCGAACCCTGGCTATCCCGCTCCCCCATGGCTTTAAGCGGGTACTATACCACTGCGCCATGGGGGGTTTGGGATGATATATAGAGCAGTGAATGGCAATATGAATAATCACTGGAGAGGCACTAAACACCAGTCGCTGCAGGGACTAGGCAAAATTCGTAATTGGCAGTTGCTTTTGAGACACTTCGTTTTAATACAGGCTGATATGGCTTATAGGATATCAGTAAGAAATCACACAAGTTCGAGAGACTCTACAAAAGTTACAGATGAACTTGTATATTTTCACCCCTCATAAACGCATATGCTTACGATTTTCCGGCCCCGAAGCTATGCTATTAGAATCAACTGTGCCTATACTTCCCGGAGGAGTGGGTCCAAAATTGGTGCAGGCCCGGATTCCATCCAAAGCACGAGCGGAAGAAAGCGTTTACGAGAAACACGGAAGATGAAATGGCCGGGAAAGCAGGAGAACAGCCACTTTAAGGGAGTTGGTATTGGATTTAGAATCGACAAAATAATAGATGCACAGGCTTGCCAAAAGCTATGGCAAATGGTGATTGGAGGGTGTACAATACGCTGTCCATCAAGGAGGCGAACCAAGAAGTCTTCGTTCAATTTCCGATTTTAGAGGAAAGTTAAGTGTCTAGTCTATTATAGGAGGTATTTAGACGTGATGTTCAAAGCACTCTTGGCAGACCTGCCAACTCAAGTAAGTTTGGCGCAGGGAAGGCGAGGCTGCAAAATTAGAATAAAATTATACATGTAGTAACACGGTCAAGCCACCAAAAGAACAGAAACGGTATCTGACCTATGGTACTAACACCCCTCACCTGCCTCCCGGCTCCAAGGAACTCACTCCTTGTCACTACTTCCTACTTCCTTCGCCTTCAGTGATACAATACTCCCTACAGACTTCGTCCTCTCCAGTGCTGGAATACCCAGACTCGATTCCTTGGGAGAACTTTGCACCTGCTTGACGATATACTCCCACCATCTCAACGTTCTCCGCCTCAACACCCCTGGTATCATTCGGAATCTGAAATTTCTTGCCACAAAATTCCCTCCTCCGGTCTGCAACCCCCCGAAGGCTTGGCGAATTAATCAGATATATAACAACATCTCTCGTGATTGCATACGATTTTGTCAAGATACTCCCCAGAGTCAAAGCTGCATTGAGACGAGCAAGGAAACCATCATCTAGTTTGACGCCATTTGGCGATGGACACAGACGGGAAGTGATCGAATCGATCTCATTTCCAAAGCAAAGTATTACAAGAAACCAGAACATTTGAATAATGAGACTGACGATTCCCAGTCCTACTTGAAGGACGGGAAGGATATAGCTTTTAAAGGAGGCGGCAATGCCGTAGGTAGTGGACTCGACATCGGTGGTGAAGTTTCTGATAGGCAACACATAGGTGCCGTCGGAGGTGAGGGGTGAAAGGGTGATGTAAATTCCACCCCAAAATAACATTCGGAGGATATTGAAGATGAAGTAAAATGGGATAATGGGCCCCTGTTGCATGTTAGCAAGACGAGATTAAATCTGGTGTCTGGAATTGCCGATGGTCACATACAATGAAGATATAAGCAAATGTGGTGATGTTAATTGACCAGATAAGAGACAACATGTTGAAGATTAGTGTGTAAGTCTGGCGTGAATGTGTTTGGTGTTTCGTGATCCGAGAAATCGGTTTGCAGATGTTGGCGGCAAACAAGGCGGAGTAAATTGAAACTCTGTATCTAAGAAGAGAATCAATGAGAAAAAGCACACTTAAAAGAGCGGTGCCACTACGGCGTGTCGGCAAGTGAGAAGGAAATGCAGTGAATGAGCGTGATGTGGATGTGGTGGAGATGATGAAGGGGAGGCGTGTTTATTTTATTCATTGTCTCAGGGGCTAGTTTTGCAAGATGGCGCCAACCAAACTAGGCAAGATGTTGTTGCAAGGAGATATGGCCACTAGCGTCAGAACCTTATTCAGACCTCATGTACAGCTAGCGACAAACGCCAAATAAATTCGTTTCGAAAACGCAAGAGTCTAGACATACCTCAGCTACAAGAGAATTTAAGCTACCAATGTTCGGAAAGTTATTTAGTAAAGGTATTCAACCACGCACGGCAATGTCAAACCATTATCTTTCAACAAACTCAATAGCATTCTTACCCTGAAGGAACGATAAAAAGTGGGATGACAACACATAGATTTCAGAAATGCCTGAAAAACGTGACTTGGAAATTTTGGGAATCAGAGAGCTCAGCATTCTAATTCAAAACAGAAATGGGAGGAAGCCTCGAAGGAAACAAGATGCTGTGGGACGAGGACAGAGGAATCAAAATTGACAACAGCCTTCCCATGCAATGCATAAAAATTGAGACATTCGATAAGAGCTGAAACAAAAATACATATTCCATAGCTGATAAAGGACAACGTCACCCACTAACAGAGGCCAAGGTACGCCTACCAACTTATTGCCAATTGCCGCCTCTAATCAATCGCTTTACACTCCGGCTTTACAGACTCTAAAACAATCTAGCCATGAATTTCATCCACACTTCATACCGTAGTCAAACTATGACATGTTGCCGTCTGAAATCTGTTCTTTTCGATGGATAGGGGGATGTGTAGGAGTAGTTGAGACCAAGATGCCAAAGCGAAGTTATACGAGCATTCACAATTTTGCAAGGTGCCCAAGGAGCATGAAGATGTGGGTTCCAACCTCCACGATTGCAAGGATATACTTTTTCTCGGACCTCGTTATGTTAGTGGAATTTTGTTGGAGGTATAGCTACACTTTCCATCCAAGGCTGTATCCGAAGTGAGAAATCCAAGGCTGATTCAAAGCGTAGCCAAAAGAGCCTGCAAAGCATGTTTGAATATTAAGAGAATTAGCGCAAGGGGCTCCTAATTCGAGTTAGCTGGATATGATTATTCTCCGCACATGTGTGGAGAAGGGTATACCCCATGAAGATATAAGCGAACGTAAAGATACTAATCAACCAGATGATTTACGGCATGCTAATTTGTCTGGGGCGAGTACAGAGACCGATATGCGGGTGGATATGTGGGAATGACTTTGAGGCTCTGGTATAATGGAGGGATCAGGTCGAATTGATTGTGCTTCTACCGGAGGAACGTTGTGAAGATATTCGTCCGGACCAGTGGACAGGCAAGCTCTGTTTTCCACTCGCTCTTCGGTTGGGTAACATGCAAAAGGGTAATGGCGCGCTCGTGCGTACAGGTGGAGCGAACCCGCCATGAATTTTCCAAAAGGCAATAGAAGCAAAAAGAGCGAATGCAGGTGCGAAATAGAGCGAAATAAAAACGTAGGCTCCCCCTGCCTAAGCTAATCTAATCCTACCAGTTGTCCATCAACTGGACTGTTAAATTCCCCGTCTGAGGGGTGATTCGAAACCTGGCCTATCCTGGCCCCAAATGACTTTAGTTGGTACTATACCACTACACTATAGGGGTTTGGATGATGTGAGGAGAGAATGGGGATATGGAGTGATAAATCTATGGTGTATGATATATGGTGTATGGAACTGGGGTGGTCTCGGCAAGAAGGGTTGCCCATCTCGTAGTCTCGTGGCCAGCCCCTATGGTGCCCACTCGGAAACTTGGTACTACTATGCATGGGAAAGGGGTTGTCAGCACCTGGCGCAGATAGGCCTGCCGAATTGCTTCCAAGCGACACCGAAGATGAGGACTATAGGGATTCCACCGAGGAGAACGATTGCGAGGCCAATGAACGAGTATATCAGTGGATTTTGCGTCGAGGTGCTGCGATGACAACAAGCGACAACAATAAAGAAGACAAAGGCGAGAAGCAAGTCACAGGCGATGATGGGGGGAAAGATGAGCCAGCGGATGAGGATGAGGGTGAGTATGATGATGAAGGTAACAATTACAGTGAGGATGAGGAAGAAGCAGACTAGGGAGGAGAATGGGAACTAATTTGGATTTGTTTTTAGTGTCACGGATAGAGAACTTGTCATGGATACCGTGAATGGTCGTTCGTTATCAATTTTCTGAGGTTTAATTGTATCTACTATTTTTGTTTTTGATTGTGTATTTGATTGCGTCATGTTTGTTGGATGTCTACAGCCTGAAGCAAGGGGTATTTCGTTTTTTTGTTCTTTTTGGATGTCTACGGTGTGATACGAGAGCTATTTTCTTTGTGTTTTTTTGATGTCTACTGGGCACCTTAAGGGGTATTTGTTTTGGAATTCTACAGGGTATTTCCTTGTGTGTTTTTTTGATATCAACAGGCTAATGTGGCGTAACACTAAGGTAACGTTTTTTTGTTACTCCCTTTGTTATGAGTGAGCTAACAGATGGGGATGCAGATGAACAATGAATTATACCTTGTTGTAGAGCTCATTGGTTGATATCAGTCTATTTTCGTGCCCTCGGGAACATACATATATAAGCAAACTTACTGTCCCAAACCTTAGATCCTTCGATCTGCAACCTTCAGGCAGTGTGGGAAATAACACTTACTCCTTTATACCCCCAAATACGGACAGATATAATGGCCAGAACGAAACAAAAAGCTAGAAGTATCAAGACGATAGTACCCCCCGCCGTAGTGCCTATCGCCACAGGGAGAAGGGTACTCCCCAATAAGAAAAGGGTAGTCCCAGAAAAGAGAAGGGTGAATCGGCGTAAGAACTCCTCCAGTTCAATACTAAGGCTGCTATCAGTGGCAATTATTAGACAAATTTGGAGACAACAGGCCAGCACGCAATTAATCATTCCGAAGACTACGTTCCGAAGGTTATGTCGAGAAATTGTACAGGATGTGAATACCGAATACAACAGTTTTCCTAGGATACTCGGTGGTTGGACAAATGTAGAGAGAATTGGCATGTAACAAATGCCCTCCAAGAGGCTACGGAGGCATACATGCATGAATTTTTGACCAGTAATAATGCATATATTGTGAGAGTGATACTAACTGTAGGTGTATGAAATAGCCATCAACCTTTATGCAACACAGAGCGGAGACCAAAACCCACCACGCCAAACAATTCTACGAAGGGATGTGATGTTGTGGCGTCGGGTGGAAGCACGTTACATACCTACTTCACCAGAACCACGAACCCCGCTCAGGATATCGAAGTTAACCTCCTCACCACAGGAGGGTGTTGTGCCAACCAGACTACCTCCTCACGGGGACAGGGCGACTACTTATACGTATGTCATCCGCAAATTTAAGATTCCTCCCAATTCCCATAAGCCAACTGATCTGGTTCCTGCCAGGGGTTGTAAAACCAGACTACCTACATCCAACTGGAATTGTGAATCGTGGTGACAATCACCTAATTTCCATCCCTTGTCACAGCCAGCCGGTCTCGCACATAACCTGCTCTCGCATCAAAAGGGCCTCGGACGGGAGTCATACAGTCAGACAAATTCGATCCTAGGCTCGACACCAGACCCTCCGGAGGGTGAAGTGTCTCGTCATAAGCTAGATAGTTTAAATACGAGTACTAAAGAGAATCCTCGGATTGGCTTTAACGGAATGAGCCTGGCACGAACCATAGTGACGTTGACGGCCTTTATTTCCATTGCGTCTGCGCTTACAGTAAGGAGCTGGTGTTTAACGAAAGAGTTGTACACCAGGGCGATGATGGCCAGCGAAATTGACACCGGGCTTCGGAGTTTACAGGAATTCGAGGACGGGGCGGTTCATTTTCACGAATCATTTAGGGCTCTTTTAATCCTAAGCCAGGGTTTTTTTTTTTTTTTTTTTTTTTTTTTTTTTAAATACTCATTACGGGGACCATGAGGAGATCCTAAGCCAGGCAATGAGGGACAAGAGAATAATGAAAAGATATCTACAAACACCGCGGAATATAAATATCAATTGTCTCCTACCGAGGGGGGGGTACAAGCCCCAAATGATACCCACACCATAGGGCACGAACGGGGAAACAAGCCACTAGAACCGCATCAGTTTGCATGAGTTGTATGAAACCCTGCCTCAATTTCCCACCCTCGTCGTCATCATTGTCGTGGTAGCGACAGAAATAGATACTATTTTCGTCAGAGGAGGTGGTGGAGCGAGGATTTGGTCTTGGAGAACTAAGATGTAGGTATGCTGAAGCTGGATATCTGAATGTGGAGATCTGGAAGGGTAAGGATCCGACTATCCGTGGGACTCGAGGGAGGCGAGGAGGTAGGAACGGCGGTTGAAGGGGATGCAGCGGTGCGATGGAACAACGATGGAGAGGGCTTTGGGGCGGATTTGAGCCCCATGATACCGGTCTCTGGTATTGATTTGTTATGGATGTCAGATTCTTGGCATTTTCCCTATCACATTATCCCCTCCATCTCAAAAGTTCATTCAGACAACAACAATCACATGATCATACTACACTGCTACCTAGCACGCATTTACATCTTGAGACGATTCTGGCAGCTTCTATAGCTAGGTTATCGTGCTTGAGCAGTCAATTTTACCACCTTCTCCCTTTCACCTGTCCTTCTAACAGAGAACTTTCCATCTACCTTAAACAGCTTTGCTGACGATGGTTTCGATGGATTCTCTATTGGCACTGTGCCTTTCCTTATTATGTATCCCGGCTTACCTCCTCACTTCGCATACTCACCCAATTCTTACGGTATGCTCTCCGTCATGGCCCTAAATGGCTCAGAATACGTACTAATTGAGGCTCAAAATAGATCGTTGCTATGACCCGTTGTATCAAGCAATCTTTGATCTGTCCTATTGATAGCGAGGATGTAGCTGCATTGCACAATGGGGAGTCCGAGAAGAGGTGTTTGCTCAAGAAACTTGATGCAACTCTAGACATTGGACGTATTTTGCAGAGGCTATTTTGTCTCCTGGTGAGTTAACAACAGGCATGTGTTTAGTAGTTATATTACGGATACTAACTAGAGTGGACTCAAAAGTCAATATGCCTTTTGTATACGGTTCTTCTCATCAGCAACGTTAAACCGGTTATGGTCGAGAAGTTAGCAGAGCCCTCTGGGCTGCAAGTTGTAACCACACCCATCACTGCAAAGCAACAGAAGGAGCAACAGAAGGAACTCCTTCAAGTGAGCCTGGACAGCACTGAAATTGCCAACAATGGTGTCTTCGGAAAAATGAAGTTCCCCATGGGAGAGACCGAGATAGCGACAGTGGGTGACGTCGGAAATGAAATTGGAGACATAGTCGAAAATTGTAAGCAAGTCACAGGGTGCACCGTAACGAAAGTAGGCTGACAATATGGCAACAGCATCTGTAGCGAAGGAGCAAGTGTTAACCACTGCTGAAGTAAAGCAGTTGTTAGCCCCTATTCAGTTTTGTTCGGCAGATGAAGAATATGAAGGCCAGGAGGTCCTTCCAGTGGCTCCAATCTATACCCAGTATGCCAACAATGGTGCCTTGCTAAAGGGGGTGGCGGCCATGGGAGGAGCTGAGTTAGCGATTATGGGTCATGTCAATAATGAAATTGGGTATATCATTGAAGATGGTAAGCACATTTGACCCAGGCGCACCTTAATAAATTTGGAGATGAATAAAGGCTGAGAATATGGACAATGATAGCAGCCTCAAAGAAGAAGGAATTGACTGCTGCCCAAACAGAGTTGTTAAGGCCCATTGAGTTTTGTTGGGCTGATGAAGTATATGGAGAGAATCTTGACTTCCCCACAAACAAGGCAGTCGAACAGGGTAAGTCCATCAGCCCCTAGTGCCAATTGAAATGCTGTAGAGAGATGCTGATAACATGACAATAACTTGCAGCAGTCGCAAAGAAGCAGTCATTAACTCCTGCTCAAGTAGAGTTACTAAAGCCCATTGAGTTTTCTTGGGCCGATGAGGAAATTGAAAACAATTCGCCCACCCCGCCTGTCTCAACCGAAGAGGATACTAGGGATGGTAAGCCCCTTAAGTGCACTGTTAATGAAGGAGTAAAATGAACGCGAATATCTGACAACACCAACAGGACCAAAGAAGCAAGCATCAACTTCTGCTGAGATGGAGGAGTTGTTGAAGCCAACCGAGTTTTCGTGGGCGGACGAAGAATTTGAAGACACTCCAATCATCTCCACCGAAGAGATGACCAAGGTTAAGGGCTGCAATGGCTGCACTGCCTGGTGCCCTACTAGGAAGCAGCTGGACAAATCGGGCTTGCTGGCCGACGATGGATATACCCTCCACGACCAAATGGGGGACACGGAAGTTGGGGGGCCATTACACATATGCATTGAAAGGCTCTTGTGCCTTTACCATCCACGAGAATTCAAACAACAAAAGATGTTTGTAAGTTTTTCAAGAGCCTGATTACCTAAAGCTTGAGTAGAACTGACAGATATCTCTACAGCGCTCAAAGGTGGAGGAGATCCAATTGGGGGCTGATTGCCTCCACTATTTTCGGTGGCTACGGAGGCGGGGTGAGGCCTGGTAGGAGGAGGGACTGGCATGGGCAATGGATGGCATTAGTAGTCACCTGCTTCCTGGTTGGGTGGTATGGAGTAATGAGTGTTAAAAAAAAAGTTTGGGTGGGATGTAATCTTTTGCAGTTTGGGAAAGGTAAACTTTGTCAGAATTTATGTAGTGACATGTTTCTATTTGGGTACTTAGAATGGGGAATTGATAGCAATTATGTCTGGCGATGAGTCCGCATTATCTGAGGGTAAGCACAGATAGTGGGAGTGAAAGAATATGTACTGGATAGGTATTCTGACAGACATGTCGACCTTTTCCATGCATTCTGGGACGTCGATTCCTCGTCATCGTGGCTAAGGATACGGGCTTCTCTATTCCTGGCGCTCTGCCCAGAGGTCTTTGACAGAAACTCACAGGAAAACAGTTGCAATATACGGACGGCGGCCTCTTCCACTTTTCGACCGAATATTGGTTTATATGGGGAGCGCGAGGCTACCAACTCACCCTGGGGTTGCATAGGATTTGGGTTTCAGCCCCAACCCAATAGTCCTAATATCTACTGGCAGCTTGCGTTCATGCTGTGTGTGCGACTTGCCGGCACGATATACCGGTAGCCTCGTACTGCATAGGGAGGCCAGCGCTTTCAGAACTGGCGAGGTGAAATAAGTTGATGAATCCTCGGGCCTGGGGCTGACGATGCTGTTTACATATGTATGCGCCCAGAGACCCCGTTACTTCCTACTGTAGGTGGTTTGTCTGGTACAGCCCAGAACTGACCGTCGCCAAACGGGGCCAAGTAGGCCATCAACGCCCCCAACGAGAATAACGAGAGTGCGGAACCACAACTACCAGACAAATAGCGATTCCCCCACAGCCTCTGAAACACCTCAAAGGGGTTGTGCAATCAGATTATCTGAGCCACAGAGTCTGTGTTGAATGGTACCCAGCCTCGTAAGCACCAATACCACACGATCAGCCCACCACCCGCACAATGCTACCGTAGGGAGAAGAGGAGTTAATGGTCTGGATGTTGTATATAATGGGGTGCCACTGGCGGGGGGAATTCGCCTTCAGGAACCTCGGCAGAAATCCTAGGGATCGGAGAATCGAACATGCTTCACTAAACGACTATCACCCCTTACTGGGATCGCATGAGAAATGAGTACATATTTAAAAGAAAAAGAAAATAGGTAGCTACAATATTATTCTGCCGTCAGCAACGATCATCAGCTGTAAAAGAAAAAAAAAGGGAGATTAAGTAAGAGTCGCGCTGAGTTGCAAAACGAAAAAGGGTTCCCACCGCCCTGCCTAAGTCAGGTGGAGGTACTCCCTAGCCAGTTGCCACCCTTTTACTTGGGTAGCGTGATTTAATCCCCACGTCTAAGGTGGGAATCGAACCCTGGACTGTTGTCGAACCGCACCCCCCATGTGAACGGAACCCGGAAACCGGGACCCGTTACGCCATGGGGGGTTTGGTGATTGGTAGTGAGAGGGAGGGATTATGAAGGGGATTATAGCCTAGCGCCATGTTTTTCCATGCTAGCTTTAGGTAGCTATCTTAAGGGTGCCAACCAGACTAATCTTAAGTTATAACTGGATTAGTCTCGATCAGACCTTCGTAGAGGGACATTCTACGCAGAGAACCGCCGCGACAACTCGTCAACCTCGCTATAGGACACCCGGTCTCGCTACAGGGACACCCCTCTCCCTCGGGTATGGAGGCCAAGTTACTGAAACAAAAGGAGCACCGACAACAATATATCGCCACCTCATGGGTCCGCTCACATATAGGAATTCCAAGCAACGAACGCGCAGACATGAAAGCAGCCTTTGAATCGGCTCTGGGCTACATCGCAGGCAAGCAACAAACAGCCACCGAAGGAGGTATCCGAGCAGTGTCGAAACGATATAGGAAGGAGGCTCGTGAAGAACCAGGGTAAAGCATTAGATAGTTGTATGGAACAGGCACGATCTCTCCGCCTACTACCTGGCTCCACACAGATAGAGGTCCAACAAAAGTATGGCTTCACTACCTTAAGAATTCCACGTCGAGCACCTGCGACGACTGTCAACATCCCTGAGAGGATGGCACCCGCATCATGTTTCAAGTTTCTAGAACATGTACCACTCCGAACACACTTGAGGGCAGCTAGCAATGGTCGGACAGTTAGGATGAAAGCAGAGGAAGAGGAAGAAAGTTGGGATGCCATAGAAGCATTTTTCTCTCTTATTATACAGACGCGAGGTAATCAGGGCAGGCTACAAGTAGCCTTATAGAATAAGGTTATACTTGCATTAAAATTTCATATCCATCCCAGATCCTGTTCATGTGTTCGATACAGGTTAACTTCCCTGAGTCCTAAATCCATCCGGGCTTCAGGGTGGCTCATCATGCCCCCTCCCTTACGGGGCCGCATATGAGTACTTAATGAGTTTTTAAAATAAAATAAAACTAGGTAGCCATTTTCATCTACTCTCGAAGTAGACTCAAATGAAGAGGAATACTGGTAGCGCAATTGGCCCCAAAGTTCGGACACAGCATGAGGGCAAGGAGGTACAAAAGACAGATTATCAATACTATTAATGGGGATTCCGGTTAGCATAGTTCTTGGATTAATGTGGTTGTGGTAGAATGTAAGAGACTGTTATGGGTTTATAGTAAAGAGGGAACGAATTTATTGTGATTTGATTGGTATATGCGGCATATTATGCCAATGGAACAGGATATATGTTTCGTAATGATTGTTTGGGATTGCATCTGATCCCGATGGGAGGCATGATTAACAAGTACTTGAGCGGTCTTTCCTAACTCACAAAAGATCAATAAGCCTGACAAAGGGTTAGGTACTCCCCTAAACATGGGAGTGGATAGCATCCTATTTTTTTTTTTTTTTTTTTGAATGCTCATTGCTCCTATTCGGCCCCAGTAAGGAGACCATGAGGAGCCACAGAGCCACTCGGAAACCCGGGTGGATTCAGGACAAGGCAAGGTAACCTGCCAGGTCCAGTGCTTATATACCGCAACAATCGATCTCAAGAGCCGAAAGGTAAAAGCAGGTACAGTACATAAAAACAAAGCGAACTCAAAAGCCGATTGGCATAACACTTATATAAGAGAAGTAAAACTGGAAATAACGAACTCAAGTGAAGCGGAACTCCAATGCTGTCAGATGCCAGATGACCCCGAGAGGTCTGACTGAAGCCCGCGCCTTAACAAAGGCCAAAATCAAAATCCCCCCCAAAAAATATCGCACAGCCCCTTCCATAAATCTCAAGGGTCACCCCTCCCGGCCATACGTCTATATAGAAAACTGAAGAACGCTTTCACTGCGTCCCAAACATCCCCGTCCTCCTCCTGGATCCATATTGGGTGATCGAGTTCTTCCCAATCCTTGATGTACGTAGGGCAGCTCTCTGGTCGCTGAAGTCTAGACAGTCGAAGGCAATGTGTCGACCGTCCTGTGTCTCGTGCTCGCACTGGCAGGCGCTGGACTCGGATTTGCCAATTCTGTGAAGCCAGTGCCTTTGGTGCCCTTTCTCCGTCCTCAATCATATGTACGCGGAGAGTGCGTGTCGGTTCCATTCTGGTCTCCTGACTCAGAACCCCATTGCTGTGCGAGCCTTGCTTCTAAATGCCTTTGAGGCTTACCTGATGCCTCCTCCCGTTACCAGTGAGGGTACCAGAGAGTCTTGCCCCAGAGCGGAGCTGAAGGCTGCAAGCTTCCTCGTTGCCTTCGATGCCAATATGCGACCGAACCCATATGATGGAAGTGTCGTGATGGTTAGTGTCTCTCTCGAGAAGGAGGCTGGCCCAGCTCCAGCTAGATGCCGCTTCTGCCGGGTTGGATGCCTTGGGCAATGTTGATAGTCGTCGAGATGGCGGAGGAGGAGTCCGAGAGGATCGTGACCATTGAGGCATCCTTATGGGCCTTAAGGGCGAGTACCATAGATTGTCGTTCAGCATCCGCTACTATTGAACTCCCCCTCCAGGTATGCGTGACCTGAATAAGGGGCGTTCCTTCGTCTGTCCTCTGCGTAGAAAGCTGCTGCATGATTTCCAGCCCTGCCTCATCCATCTGTGAGTGAATAGGTAGCATCGATCATTTTATTACATGACCTCATACATCGAGAACAGATAATCCTACCATTCAGCAATCATCATTAGCTGTATAGAAAAAAAGATAGATTATAGACGTGCTGAGTTCCAAAACAAAAAGGGTTCCCACCGCCCTGCCTAAGTCAGGTGGAGGTACTCCCTTGCCAGTTGCCACCCGTTCTTGGGTAGCGTGGTTAAATCCCCACGTCTAAGGTGGGAATCGAACCCTGGACTGTTGTCGAACCGCACCCCCCATGTGAACGAGACCCGGAAACCGGGACCCGTTACGCCATGGGGGGTTTGGTGATTGGTAGTGAGAGAGAGGGGATTATGAAGGGGATTTTAGCCCACTGCCATAGTCTGTTTCCACCTTTAAGGGTGCAGGAACTTAGACAGGATGACTTGAATCTAGTCTGGTTGGCACACTTGAATCCTGACACAGAATTACCTTGCTTTTCAACCTAGTCTGGCTTGCTCTCAACCTCATAGTCTTGTTGGCACAAGCTTCTCGTAGAGAGTCAACCTCACCCCGCGCTTCTGTCCTCGTCAGTATAGTCCTCACGATCACCCTCTTGGCAGAATTATCTAGTGGCTACTCCTGCCTGCAACCATTCGACTCTGTGGTATTTATGGACTGTGGTGGGCCACTTGGATTCTTGATGGAGTACTGTACATACCGTTAATAATTCAGCGGCTGTACACTCGGAGTGAAAGGCTATTAGCACTAGAAATATAATCGCTAACTGTGTGGAAGGTGTTTGAGCTCTTGGTGGGGCATCATTTATGCAAGCCAGACTACACTTTATGCTGTGTCACTACCGAGAAGTCTCGTCAATCACTCCAAACGACCATTCCAGAAACCCCCACCGAGTAGCCCGGCAGCGTATAGTCAAGATATCGGCGCAGGTGTTAAATTACTGGTATTCCCCTGCCTATTGACTAATCGTTCAAGCTTCAGTAGGAATTCAACAGCTGGACACCCCCACGGGGATGCCAACCAGACTACATGGAGAGGTTGGCTACGGAGGGCTCTACGTCTCCTTTCTTGACGCCGACAGCCGAGTTGCCGCCCAACGGTCCACCGGAGTGCGGGTGTGGTAAGCGAGCGCGCAGATCACAACGGGTTATCCCAATACCGTCCCCACACAACTTCTCAGCGTACACCCTACATCTCAGCATCGACTTGATCTGTGGAACGCCATTGTGCCCCAAGAACCTAAACCACCTAAGTACCAGGAATCCCCAAGACTACAGAGCACCTAGCACAGAACCCACTTCGACTTCAACACCTAGGCAATATGCCTTCTCACCAAACACCCAAGAAACGCCGTCGAGGCCGACCACGGAAACAAAAAGAAGAAGTCATCTACGACACAATCATCGTTCGCGCTGTCGCCAAATCGTCAACCGGAATAGCCCAACCTGAGTTGGCAACGCCCCTTAGCGTCTCTGGAGTAAACCAGAATGCACTGTCTACGTCCATCGAAACGCAATCACCTCCACACAGACCCCAGGTGTTGACGGCACAAGAAGATAGAAGGACAGCTCCGACGTCAGCAGGTGATCTGCAAGCATCGGGGACTACAGCTCCCAGTGGTAAGCCTTCTGAGCTTGGACGGTTTTCTGCTCCCTGTGTTTCAGCGAGCCCAACGGTGTTTAGTGAGCTGCATGAGGCAGATGGCCCCCAGCATGGCGTGCCATCAGTGGGCCAGTTTACGCAGTTGGCTGAGGCGCCTAAGGAACCTGTATTAGAAGAGGAATTTCAAACCGGGGTTGATGTAATCTCGTCTTCCAATTACACGCATATGTCATCGTGGGTAATGGGAGGGTCTGGAGTAATTTGGTTGCGATCTGGATTGCCTTTGATTGTTGTGCCGGTCATGGGCGCATCGGGTATGTCTCTAGATTTCATAGTGTTCCTCGCCATCAACGGTACCTCTATTTCTTCCTCTGCGCTAACATCCATTCAGTAGCTTCCATGTCATTTTCCACAACCGCTGCCCCAGAACCCATAGCGCCGGGGCTCGAAGTGGAAGTCTATACCGGCTTTGCAGATGCTCTTCCACAAGCGAGGTGGATACATTCAGCCTCTCCAAGTTGTACTTTCGGTCATTACCCGTTGTCTCCTTACATTAAACAGGAGTTTAAAGATGAGGATAAACTTATCGACTCGGAGCAAGATGACCTGATGAGAATGGATTTCAATGAAATTTCAGCCATGCTGGATGATAGCCTCGAGATGTTTCCTGACTACGAGGGGGATATATCGGTCCTTTGGGATGGGAGCCGTGACATGCTTCCTGGGTATGAGAGAAATCTTGTCTTGTGATCGTTACCGGCGCTGGGTGTACTCGTGGGAAGAGGGTTGGTTGTTGGGGATTTTAAGGATCCCCTGTGTGGGTTGGAAGCGAAATAATGTTTCTGGCACTAGGAAGGCTGCAGTTTGAATTCAAGGTGATACAATGTTATAGTTTTATACTCTAGTCTTTTTCTTGGGGAAACGTGTAGCGACTGCTGGGAAAGAAAGTTTCACCCTTCTATATGCGGGTCCTCAAATAAAATAGCGTTCTACTCTTCCCAATGACTAAGTACTTAGTGCTCAAATTTTAGATATTTTCCGTAGATGTAGGGCATGTATTTGCTCGAACAAAGCATCGGAGAGCACATCAGTGCATTACCTACTGCTTGAAATATCTGGGTAAATTGCATGTGAGCATGGAATAGGGTTTGCAACTTGATACTGAACTATATATGTAATATGTCTGTATAGAAGTAAGTACTAGTCTCCCAGCTCGCAGAGGAAGTTTCTTGGAGTAAGTTTGCATGATTGAGATACATATGTATATTCTAGTCTGTTACGGAATCCAGTCCATTCCGGTATAGACTGGATTCCGCAACGGACCAGAACATGTACATACGGGAATAGTAAATTCTTCCCGAGGAGATTGTGATGTTTAAACGCAGACAAGTTTGATGAAACAATATTATATGCTTAATAACTTAAGGGTATAATATGAAGTTCGGAATGCGTAGTGCTTCCATCCCCACCTTCCCACCCCTCCCCTCTTAACTTAGCCTTGTAGACAATCAGCTAACAAAATACGGGGCGGGATATTTATATGGTGAGGACATCGTTAGAGGGGGGGGAGGGGGAAATGAGGTAAGCTGTCGAGGAGGGAGGTATTTTTTTTTTAAAATTTTTATTTTAATGCGAGGCATTTCCCTTTCCGCAAAGAGGACTGATTGTGCTTCGTAGCTCATCTTTTTAGCCTTCGAGCATAGCTGTTTCTCATTACGGTTTTTGGGTGCACTATCGTGCCGCCGGGGTGAGGGGGGGGGGGGGAAGGCACGTCTTCAGGTTTGACTGTTGACGCGCTGTGGGTTCTCCCAACGGGGGAGGGGACCTGATGCCATGCAATCACTCGATGCTGGTAAGAAATGCTCTTGCCTACCAGGTGGCAAGGTTGAAGAAGAAGAAGAAGAAGAATCGATGCCAATAGTGGGCAATTGTGACAAAGACATCCGAATGGGGGGCGAAGGTGACTGGTGGAGGGGCATAAGCGGCCGATTTCTACCTGTATTTCCTTTTAGTTCGTTATAGTGGTTCGACCATAGCAGCAGTCGGAACAACGAACCTCTCACAACTTACTATTGAATATACCGATATTCCTAATTCCTCCTCCTACAGCTCTGTGGGTATACTTTTATTGGGGTGCAGAGGGCGTGGTTTGTCAGTAAAAGGAGGTTAGGGTTAGGATCAGCACTTTTTTTTTTTTTTTTTTTTTTAAATACTCAGTACTCCTATGCAGCCCCATTAGGGGGGCTATGAGGAGCCACACGGAAACCCAGTGGATTCAAGGGAAAGGCAAGTTAATCTGCCAGACCCACGCGAGGTAAATACAAACATCAAACCCGAGACGAAGCCCCATGCTGTCACTAACGGACTTAGCCGATGACTCAAGAGCCTGACTGGGCTCGCTCCCCCGACTTATGAGCTGTATAACAAGAGACGTATGAACTGGTAAAACAAGGGGAACTCGTGATAGACGGAACTAGTGGATGGTGGACTGAAGGGAATATGACATATGAACTGGGATAAGGAGACTCGTTTCGACTGCCAAATGATGAACTTGAAGGACTAAGAAACTGAGATAAACTGGAAATAACCGTATGTACTGACAGACCTGAGATAATGGAACTGGAATAATGACTGAGGCTGGACCAAGGAAACTCGTGAAAATTCGTGAATCCCTCTCTTTCTCTCTCCCCCGACAGCTCCTCACGTAAGCTCACGGTAAAGAAGGCTGAAGAAGGCCTCCGTAGCTTCATATGACTCTTCTCCTTCCCCTTCTTTCCTCCAATCTAGTTTGTCGAGCTCCTCCCAGCTCTCCCTCCCCCCCAACAAGCCGCTGCGTATCCGGTCGAAACGTGGACAAACGAAAACGATGTGCTCTCCGGTCTCAGTGGGGTGACCACAAGTGCATGTTGCTGATTCCGCCTTGCCAATATGGTAAAGCCAGCTCCGTTGCGGGCCTCTGTTAGTTCGTAGCCAAGTGTAAGCTGACAGGGCTTGTCAATCCCACTCCACTCTTCTTACCCCGAAACCCGCCTTAGTTCTTGCTTCCTTTCGTCTGGCTTTAGAGACTGAACGTAGCCCTCCTTCTGTTGTTGTCTGTGCCTGGCACGTGAATTCCCCCAGGTGGGGCTGTAAGCTTGCAAGCCGGTCCGCCTTTTCGTTGCCTGGGATGCCTAAATGGCCTCTGACCCACGAGATCTGGAGGTCCCTATGTGGGTTTGTGGTGATGAGGGACTTGATTCCTCTTTCGATACCAGATCTGTGTGGAGAACCTGAGCTCATATTGAGGATAGCTTGGATCGCGGCCTGGGAGTCCGAGAAGATCGCTATCATAGGTGAGTCTTCGTTAAGTAGAGCCAGTTGTATCGCAAATAGTTCGCCATCCGCTACTGTGGCATGGTCTCCCAGATAGCCTCCATAGTCCTTAGGGATGCCTCCTGTCTGATCCTCACTGTGGATTCCGCTGGCTACCACCCCTTTACGTCTTGTGCCGTCGGTGTAACAGACTCTCCATCCTTCTTCTCGTATTGAGCCTATACCTGCTGCCCAAGGGCCTATCTGCTTAGAGCGTTCCGACTTAGGGTCCATAATTACCTTCTGAGTTAGAGGGAAGGGTGTTGTATCCTCTCTGTCACCCCATGAAAGTTCTTCTATGTCGGCTCCATTTAGAAAAAAGGCTTCCGAGATTGGGGTCCTTGTCCGGTGTAGGTCGTTGCTAATTTGCCATGACGTGTCCCCTTGAATATAGTCCCTTATTTGTTGGTCGCCTGTCTTGACTGCTCTAGCTGCCCAACAGCGCTTCATGTCTGCTATCTTGTCCTGTAGTGGTTCAACGTTCGAGACACAAACGGGGGGGATCTTCCAACAGGACATGCCCTGATGGTGTGTTAAATCCTTCCGGCATTGCTGCCGGAGGTCAACATTAATTTTCCGACCTAGGGCACAACTTGCCCTTACCCCTTTCGGGGTCCCCCCGGAGGTATTACCGACAACAGGGTGGACGGACACTGTTTTCACCCGGCAGCTGCCTGCCCAAGCCCGGAAGGGAGGCGAGAACTGCCCTACTCCACCAGCCTCGGGGGCTTCTTTCTGTCGTCTCCCTCATCAGTTCTCAGTTTCGCTATGGGACATACTCACGGCGTTACCCGCTTTCCATAACTTGTAGTGGACCAGACCCACTTACTGAGTTGAATCAGTAGAGAACTATGCGGCTACCACCCCGCTATAGTATTTGCCTTTGCTCCTTAAGCCTCCGCAGGTGAACTGCGTACGCATTGCTGCATTCATTGAGACCGGCACCCGCATCCGTCCTGTCGGACCGTTACGCTGCAGTTAACCCGGAACCCCGAGCTCTTGTATGCTTAGGATCAGCACGGTGGCAGGCGGGCATTGATATTCACCAAACTGTAGGATCAGCACTCAAAAAGCTGTGATCAAAGAGCAGGGAGATGGTTTGACATACCTTTAATCAATTTGCAGCACAGTGTTGTGTGGCTAGGAAGGTTGTTTGTTCTCGGGACATGGTTGCCACTATATACAGTACTTGCTTTCTACAAGTCAGCCCACTCCTGCGAGATTCAGTGGTTTATATTCTCCCCTGGTATCATTTCACTCACCAAACCCCCCATGGCGTAACGGGTTCCGGTTTCCGGGTTCCGTTCTCATGGGGGGCGCGGTTCGACAACAGCCCAGGGTTCGATTCCCACCTTAGACGTGGGGATTTAACCACCCTACCCAAATAAGGGTGGCAACTGGCAAGGGAGTACCTCCACCTGACTTAGGCAGGGCGGTGGGAACCCTTTTTGTTATCCTACTCAGTGAGATATCTGCCTGTCCTCCCTTCCTATCTCGAATTCAGTACATGAGTACCCAAATACATACTACAGATACTTCTCAGACTACACCCTGACCGAGTACTTGCATCAGGAACTGCGTCCTCCCTTTGTATGTATTCTGTCTGCAGGGCTATCTAAAGTCTGAACTTACAGCGAGGGCATCTAGTCGCTTACCCGCATCACTGTTTCCACCTAATACGCTTACATGACGGTAGGTATCTCAGAGGTAACTGATGGGATTCTTGAGGAGGGCGTCGTTCCAGCTATATTCAACTCATTTTGAAGGTCATCAACAGTATTCATGAGATTCTTGACTACCATGTTCGCAGTCTGCCGTTATACTCTACGTATTCACATTTACTTTACTCGACGACATGCTTGGAGGAGAAATTCAGACAATCTGTTTAACATTGTACCAGGTCTCATGAGCTTTGGAGGATATTTATATAAAGCTCGGACATCTTAACTCTTTAAGGCAGATATGATGTTTCTGCAATGTTCTGGCCCGGTGTAGAACGCCAACATCGCAGAAACCTGGACAAAAGCCAGGCGTTCAATGCCGTATGTCTGAGGACAAGCTTTATGCATGGAAAGAGGAGCGGAAAACCAACAAATGGGCTAAAGGACTTCCGGTTATAGTCCTAGTAATGAATGCTCAGGTATGTTTAATAATAATATCTCGCCATAGTCATCTGAGTTTTATTTCAACTTACCTAATATAATCCAGGTCCATTCTACTACAGGATATACACCATATAAGGTTGTATTCAGAATCAAGCTACGCACATTACCACTCCCAGCATCACAACGGAATAAAGCAACTCTTATTACTGAAAGTGGTAATGAAATTGCTCTACCAAAAATGGGACCTCGGTCAGATGGTCAGCCAGTCTTTCGATATTCATCAGGCGATTCTAATG
Organism: Terfezia claveryi; assembly: GCA_015179025.1. Lineage (NCBI taxonomy): Eukaryota > Fungi > Ascomycota > Pezizomycetes > Pezizales > Pezizaceae > Terfezia > Terfezia claveryi. Next base: position 76,999 of record WHUX01000019.1, on the reverse strand, counting down.
ATGGCTCCTCATTATTGACAAGAGACTCACTACCTGTTTCGGACAGTAGTTCAAGTTCGAATAGACATTTCAGATGCGCAAGAGTCAGGAGCAGATGCAGAGGAGTCAGAAGCAGATGCAGAGGAGTCAGGGGTATGGAGGAGTCAGGAGCACATAGGTACCTATCTCAGGTATTAAATCTAATATATTAAAGCTAAATTACTAACTATACATTGTGTACCAGATTCCTCTATTATATTGGCTCGAGTTCAGGCCAATACTGCAAAGGCTCGTACTCAAATGAGTTTAAGATACAGCAAATTTCAACAAATTGCGCCATCTAATGTTGGCGATCTGGTATCACTTTACATTTCTAGAATTGACCGATATGCAAGCAATGCACCTAGGCTATTCTGCAACATCACCCTTAAATCTCATGCAGATCGATATCAGTTGCTCACTCTACATGGCATACTGAACCGCTATTATCCCACTCGTGAGCAACAGAAACTTCCGCCAAATTTTACTCATCCTGATTTAGATCGAATGCATACATTATTATAACCAACCGGGTCGACGCGTCGAAGCCAGTTGGGGGGGGGGGGGGGGTTAGAAGGTGGAAAACGGGGGTAAGAATTCGACTTACCAGATGAATGGTGTATGCATTGGGAGTAGAGTCAAATAACTGCTCTAGGCGCAATTGTAGATGAGCTAGCCTGGAGCAATTTACATGAACTTGATACTGAATAACAATAAAATTATGATACATGCTGATAGGTGGGCCTCAGGATCCATTGATACTCTGCTCTCCAAGTAAGTTGTGTAAAATAGTTCGCTCAGGCAGACTCAGTACGTGTTCAGAGTGGTCCAGCCAGGGTCTAGATGCTTCATGTACATGTAATATCTCTATGCACCAACAGGCAGTACAAAGCAGATACCGGTATTCTTATTGGCTGTTCAAGATGGTGATTCGATAGCTAAGTAGCTACAATTGCAGTAGCGGGGGGTTGCGGGCATCCAAAGGCGGGGAATTCTTGTGGGGAATATCACCTGTCGAGAAGGATGAGCAAGCGAAACCTTTATTCCTGAGATGCTTGCTACGTAATTAAACTATCTCGGATGAGATGAGAGCAATGTGTCGATGCTGGCCACACAAAGGTGGCGTGACGTCTCCTTTGAAGGTGCTACAGTGGTGTCGCGTTATAAGAACCTGCTTGGGACCACCACAGAGTTTCTTATAACGCGAGGTTTCTTATAACGAGAGATATACACAAAAATTAGGAAATGTCCGAGGAGGGGGTAAAATACCTGGTAATGTCTATCTGATGCTGCGTCCGGCGAGCCATACCTTCTAGACCCTCAAATCCCGCTTTTCTCGATATAACAGACCCTCCAGCTGCTCGCCTTTCTGTAGATTGACATGAGGATTTTGAAGAAGAAAGAGACGAAGAAGTTCAAGGGCTTCTCGGCGTATAGCATATGATGATGGGAGCGAACTCCTCTCGCTCTTTTCAGTCCATGCCTGGCGAGTTTGAACTGGCTTGGATGACATACCCAGCATGACTTAGTAGGACAACAATCTAATTGAAAAACAATTTATCTGAATAGCGGGAACTTCGGCAAGTAGAATGAGACTTTATTCACTTGATTTTCACTGTAAATTGGTGGAGAAGCAATTTGCACAATGCGGCGGGGTAATTGTTGCGGCTCATGCGACATGGACCAACTGCAAACTTCGTTATAAGAAACTCTATGTGTTACTAAGCAAAGACTTAAGAAACTTTCCTATAACGAGAGTTTCTTATTTTCCCATACAAATTTCACAGTTTCTTATAACGCGACACCACCGTAGGCCCAGCCCGAGCGTGGAGACCAGTATCTACAGTCACTCTTTCTAACCAAAAAAACGACATGTCCACTCATCACCGCCTCTGAAGCACAAACCTGTCGTGCACGATATATACACACGATAGTCTGGTTGGCACCTACACACGACACATACCTCTCTCGTTTGACATTTACGCTGTGCACATTTCAGCTCCGTTACTCTATAGTATTCGTGAGCATTCATTGTGGCAGGACACGTCCCAAAAACCTGGTAAGTATCCTCTTCCCATCTACTCGACAGGGTGCTTACTTACGGCGTTATGTGTAGCTCTTTTCTGTACCTACATCTACTCCTCTACGAGAGGCTTGTGCCAACCAGACTACATCTACTCAGGTACTACTGGGATATACTATCGACTGACCGTGACGACCAGCCTCCTGTTATGGCTGATAACGTCCGCACAGGGGTTACCCTAATGGGTGGCCCCGCACCACGCCTCTTTACCTATCTCCAGCTGAGCCTCGACCAACTTCAATGTCATCACAAAGCAAACTTCAAAAACTTCACATCCTCCGATCTGTCTCTCTATCTAGCCCATGAAAGGCATCTCCGCGTCGAGCAGCGTCTCGCAAAAGTAACCTTCTCCTACACCTGAGAATACGAATATGAAAACTGTAATACGACGACAAGCGCAAAAAAGTAAACCTAAGTCCGAATGTCGACAAACCGGAGGTAAGCGGAAAATGCGGGAGCTGGGGATGCAGGAGTGCTCGCGGATTTATTGGGTGCCATATTAGAAGAGCGGGGAGTTGTGACTACCCAGGACCTGGGAAACTTGCTTCAAGATAAGGGGGTTGTGACTAAGGAGACGCTCCCAGACGCACTTGCCGCCCTTGGGGTGCTGCACAAGGACGGCTTTGATAAAGAACTGCCTGCTTCAGGCGTTGTAACGAAAAACAGCCCACCAAAGGAGCTCATGGCAAATGAGCAATAGTAAAGGAGATTATGGAGCTACGAATGGAAAAATTGACAAAGAGAATCGACAGGAGTAACGCAAACCAAACGGCTCTGCTGATGGAGTGGATGAGGGAGTAAAATATTCTCCTTCTCTTCTACGACAGACCCCCTTCGCACCCTGGACGCTCTTATCGATCCACCAAAATATCTACCCGAGGATAGCGAATATGGCGATTTGGCAGACTTGGTATATTTGAGGAAGTGGATATTTTGGAAGGAAAAGTCCTTGGTGAAGAGGTGGATGACTAATGTGAGCTTACAAGCGAAAATAGATGCTCAAATGGGTGCTGCAAAGTGGAAGGGAGAGGGGAAGAGAATCAGGTGGAAGTGGAGAAGGGCTATGATTATTGGATGATGCACATTCCTCTGAACATTCCTCCACCAGGGTTAGACCGATGGAGATTTGGCAGGGTGGATTGGTGATATGCATGAGGATAAAGGGACTACGCCTTGGGGAACTACAAGGGCAAGCGGATATCTGGGTGACCAGGACGCCGATATCACGGGGAGAGCTTGTTTAACGGATAACCCTACAAATGGCCCCTTGATGACCAAAGCTGCCGAGACTGACGGAGCACCCAAGGGAGGAAGTCCACTCGCCAGAGCTGAGGACATGGCTCTTATGGCCAGCATTGACGAAGCTTATGGGTCAAAAGAATCCGTGGAATCTAAGGCATCGACCTCCGGAGCTGAGGACTCCACATACACAGATAATAGGGAGAAGAATAAAAAGTGGAAAAATAAGGTGAAAGGGAAAGGCAAGAAATCCTTCGCTGATGCCACCCCCTCAGCGTCCTTAGGATCCACTGCCTCGAGTACTCGAGTACTTCCGCCTCACCAGCCTCTCTAGCCTTCGCTAGACCCGATACCCAACCCCAATTAACCCCACCACCCCCCACCCGAGTACAGCTACCCACGGTCGCCCCGCCGAAAAATACCGCCAATGCTCCGGAAACCACGTGCACACCATCATCTACACCGGTTGCTACATACAGCAACGCATTGAGCACATTGAAGCCCTCGATATCTGGGCAACAAGGGAGTATGGGAAAAATCCCTGGGAGTTTGTAGGGTTTTCGGAGACCGCCCCTAGCTGGGGTGCGACGGGGTGTCGGCGTGAATATATTCGATGAAGGGTTGACCTGCCGGGCATTCGAGCAAAGACCGGCTGGATATATCATGTATTTTGTTCTTTGGACATCGGGATTGGGGAGATCAGATGGCAAGAAAGCGGGTGTATTGCTGGGTGATTGCTGAAGCGCACATCCACTACATTCGGGTTTTCCGTACCGTCACCACTCACACACAAGCACCTTACGTTCACACATACGCAAGTATGGTTGTCATCCGGTTGCCACCTGGTTCCTAGGAAATGCCTGTATTTTCTTGCTTCTGATTGGCCGAATAATATACCTCTGCATATTGCCTTACCCTGAATTTCTATGTAAATAGAAAGTGCTCCGGACACTGTATTTGTTAGGAATTAAGCAAGACTTCACTCGCAACGTTCACTACTACCTAAATGCACTCTGTGCTCTACTGTCCACTCTGCGTATATCAGACATATTGCTACAGATCCGCGCTGCACCGCTAGTACCACTTCCGCTGCCTAACAGATATTCCCGTATCTTTTGTTAGTGATAATATCTGCTAGATTAGGGCACCATGGTTCATTGCAAGTGTACGCACATTGGGGTGATTGTCCTTTGGAAGCTTTACATGCCAGTTGGGAGTTTTGCCAGTATAGAAAGCTTATGAATATATAGAATCGAAGATGTAACAATAGAAAGAAAATCTTTCATCGAGGATTGTTCATGCTTGCAGAAACTACAGACATGAGTGAAGGGAATGTCATACAAATTTCGATTGAATACCATGAGATGTTTGATTGGGCAGTTCATATCTTGTATTTTCACCTGAGTTTTTTTTTTTTAAAACATTTTTAAGTTGGAAGCCTTGGTTGCGGGCCGATAGTTGCTGAATGGAATGGAATAGCTTACTTGCTTACAGTGTCGGTAAGGTCTCAGAGTCTGACGTTATACAACAATACTCTGGTTCACTTGTACGATAAATTCACTGGTATCACTTCCAATTTGCAGAAACCCCCGTTGTTGTGAGATTAGCTTTTTACTACAAAATTAAGATGGGAAAAGCCGCAACCTATCACGGAGAAGTCGCTGCAAGATAACTGAAATTGGTGAATGGAAGGTAACGCAAACTGAGAAACAGAAAGTCTTTTCAGCATTAGAATACGAGACCGAATGGTAACTTATTATTCCTGCACCCGTATTCTTACATTCTTTACCGCCATGGCACGCGCTCCCCCCGTCCCCCCCGCCCCCTCTGACCACCTCTCCCCCCCATACCGCCCCTCCCCCTCCCACCGCTTCCCGCCTCACTGCCCTGCCCCCCACTCGGCCCCCCCTTTCCCCCCCATCACCCTCACTTGTCCCCCTACTTGGACTCTGACCGCCCCGACGCTCGGCCAACAGCATTGCCATCACCTCCTGCATCATTCCCATCAGAGCCCTCTGATCTTCCCTTTCCGCCTCCGTCGCTTTTCTATCCGCGATCCTCTCCGCCTCCCTCGCTTTTCTCTCCACCTCCCTCGCTTCCCTCTCAGCAACCCTCTCCGCCTCTCTCGCACTTCGCTCCGTGGCAGAAGCTTGAAGGAAGGATTCGAGGAGCGCACGTAAAGTGTCGAGCTCAGGATTTGGACGGGGTGGAGGAGGAAGCGGTGGTACTGGTGGTGAGGGTGGTGGGGGTGGTGGTACAGCTGGTGAGGGTGGTGGGTGTGGGGATGGTGAGGATGGTGGGGGTGGTGGTACAGGTGGTGAGGGTGGTGGGGGTGGGATTGGTGGGGGTGCTGGAGGTGCTTGAGGAGGTGTTGCAGTCGGGAGGGATAGTGGGTTCCAGAGGTTCCACACCTTTCCAAACAAATATTCAAGAAACGTCAATATATAGTCTGATACCCAGTTCACCCCTGGTTGGACCATGATGGTCCAGAGACCGCACCAGGGGTCACCAAGAGGTGAAGGCATGTCGAGGTTGTGGGGATGCGGGATAACTGCTGTAAGATTGTGAGTGGTTGATTTGGCGTTCTTTGTGGTCGCTTGTGGTGTTGATAGAGTCGAAGTTGATGGGAGAGGGAAGGACTCTCTCTGCGTTCGATCGGCCGCTTTGTTCGTGGTGGGGGTGGCAACAGCATCCTCCTCCTTCCGCCTGCCCTTCTGCCTGTTATCAGTCACGGCATGTGGTCTGGTTACCACCACGATATGTCCATGTTCGACTGCCGAATTGGGAAAGCAGGAACCACGTGATGGGTTCCCGATCGAGCCAAGCTCATATCCAACAACAGGTATCCGGATCTGCATTTTTGCCAGTTACGTTCCTGCCTTCTAGATCCTTTGCTCTGTACGTGTGTTTTTGTATATATATATATTTTGTAGTTTTCTTGATTGGCGCTCATGGAGGCAGTTGGGAAAGGGGATTGGGGGGGGGGGGGGGGGGAGATTATAAGCGCCACTCATTAGTGGTGAGCCTGTTATCCCACGTGACGGAATTGCAGGGAGGACGGATTCTCAAAGTTTGCAGTATGAGCAAATAGATAGTTTTTTCGCGTGGGATGTCTAATATAGAAATTACTTATACTTCATCATGATAATCTTATACAGCTAGGTGGCAAACAAAGTTTCATATCCTGCATAAAAGGCTTGAGCATGCAGTGCGTTTGATTCAGATTCTATGCATTAAATGGCGCATATCACAACTTGGGTGAGTGTCTCAAAGGCACTATAAAAATTCACACCGCCGTGTCCGAGGCCGTCTCAACAAGTGGATTGCTGGGCCCAAGCCAGACCACGGAAAAGCATGACTTGATTGAGGATACCACTTGGTCAACCGAACGGTAAATTGGGTTTTTAGAAGAAATTTTTATAAGTGGCTAACACGTGGTATGATACATGATACATATGGAGCAGTGGGCCGCTAGATAGTATGGGCTGTTTGGGTATGCTCGGGAATCCAACAGGTCAGCCCATTACCGGCCAGCCCAGGACAAGGGCGGATTGTCTCTACTAGAATATTTAAATGACATACGGGGGTCGAAAACAACAAAGTCATGGACTCAGGCTTATATAACTCAAGGCTGCAAGGCGGGGAGTGACTGGCAATTGTACCTAATTTGAGAACGAAGTGCGCGTCTGGATCCCCTCCGAACACTAATAAGTGTATATTTGAGGCCCTTGTGTCCTGTATGCTTGGTGATCTCAAGTTTCCACATGCGAAGAGAGGTATTTGAACTGTTTTAACGTATGACGAGGGGCTGATTTCCTGATCGATGTCTGGTAGATATCTATCTCCAACTCGATGGCGCTCTATAAGTTGAGCTGTGGTGAACAGGCTATGAATATTGTTGGGGTGGTCGGCCTCCCTGGGTATGCGTTTATCAAGTGTGGGAATTTTAACATAATTGCACATGGTATATCCCCCCTAAAAAAAAAAAACATAAAAAGGTACTAAAAGCAAGAGAATATAGATATATCAACATTGACGAACATAAAAAGGTACGCAGCATTGAAATATTCAGAAGGTGCCTCCTCTTATCCTTATAGTGTTAATAAGGCAGCAATGTGATAGATAGAAACAGCTGCATTTGATACAATTACATTGCCGAGTCTGGAGGTCACCTTTGTATTTGTAGGAATTCTAAGCTGGTAACAGAATGCGGCGCTGAGGAATCTCAAAGAGCAGCTGAACTAACCTCTGGTTATGAATTATGAATATGCAGAATCTATTTGAATTCACCATCTGGGTTTCCTATCGACCACCTAGTGCCTACAGAAGGTAATGGCACAAGACACTGGAGCTGACTTGAAGGCCGGCAAGGTGAACCTTGAGAGTAAAATTGCCGGCAGACGCTGCTAGGATAGCAATGATCCATACCAACAAAGAAATATTTGAATATTATGCGAGGCTTGCTTAAGGTTAATTCTTCCCTACAGTACAGAGTTGTTTCTCTCTTCCGCCTGTAACATTTGTTGGTAGTTTCTATTGCTAGAAGCAAATCTTGATCATCCGTTGGATTTGGATACGTGACAATGCATAGGTCTATCAAAACATTCTCTCAAACCTAATAATTGTGCGGATCAGTAATCAATTATTACCTACGTAAATTTAGAAACTCTACATACCATTATGACTGGGATTTTAGCTGAAATCCACTATGCACATTCAGAGGGCCGACAGATACTAAACCCAAGTTTTGGGGATGAAATGGGACTTCTGGTGTGCTTGGCATTTCCTGTACCTTCTTCAAGGTATCACACCGTACAATAAATTGCGCCCGAATGCACGAGAACTAGGAGGGGTGAATGAAAGCGGCTTCAGGTTAAAACCCAGATTGTAGGGGGGATGCTTCTTCTAGAGAATTTCATAGTCCCAGCTCCCTTTTGTCTGACGAAATATTTTCTCGCAACCTCACATTTGAAAATAGGATCTGCGACTGTAGTTAGAGGAGTTCAGTCCATGCATTGTATTCTCCGTTATAGGTTTTGTTGGAGTGCATACCTAATGACAACTATGTTGCCCTCGGCCTCGTCGTTACTACATATTGGTGCTGATTGGGTCAATTGTAGGTATGTGATATGTTGTGAGTAAAGGGTTCGGGTTCTTCATTTTAGAGGCCTGCGTGGGTGATGTGGTTAGCGGAGGGGTAAACGAAGAAGAACTTTAACGCACATCCCCACATCCGAGTTACCCTGAACTCGCTCTTACCTACTTAAGTCCAGTTGTATTTGCTTTTGGTTCTAAGGTCTCTTATTTCTAGGTGGTTATATTATTTCTTTCTTTGAGATTCCCATTCCGACTTTCCTATTATGCAGTCGGCTTTACCTCATTATCTCGCTTTCTATTGGCTGTTAATTCGAGATCCCTGCTTGATGTTTACCCTGAATTTCGGCGTACATATTCAGCTTGCTCCAGCTCTCTATCACCTTTCCGCTACCTAAGAAGTATTCCCATATACTTCGTTAAACCGTGAGTGTAAGAGGGGCCTGTAGAATATATTAACACTTCCTGTATCAGAGACATTCAGTACAAAGTCAGAATTCTTCTCATTCGTTCCCAGTCAATTCAAGGAAGCTAGGTATACCTAGCAAGTGGAAGTTAGCTGCAAAGTAGGAGAATCATACACCAACCACTCTAGTAGTGGCACGGCTTCAATTCGATGTTCGAGCCTGTGAGGTATATTTGCCACCAGCAAAGTGTCACACACAGCTGGCGTATCTAGTGGACAAGAAGAATGGCAGCGACCTTGTACCAGTGGGTACGTTCCCCCGTTCAGGTATAGAGGGCAAGAACAGGAGAAGCAAAACCAGCGTGAGCTGTATAGTTACAAATATTGGGTCCCTTCGTGCAGCAGCCCATGGTTGTGTATAGTGATTGGGTGATTTTGGATGCTTAATCTATAGTGTTGGAATGGCAGTGTAATCACGTAGCTAGGAAGGCTGCCGAAATCAGGCTGGCGGAAAGGCTAGGTCACCGGCACTGAGGAAGGAATTGTATTTGTTCATGTGCTTTTGCTTGTGGGGATTAGGTCTGCATTGAGGTGGGCCGGCGGCGGAGGAAGATATGTGGGGCTCAGCGCACCAGCTAGTGGGTTACCTTTCTGGTCCAAAATGAATCTTACCTGCGCAAGCACAAGAAATTTTCTCACTGTGGGAACGCTCTTCTTTCATAGAGGGTGCGGGGACAGCACATACGTGAGGATACTGAATAGCATCATGTTTCTTATATCAAGATATATTTTCCTTACAAATTCTGGCCCAGTTGCTTATTTAAAGGGTCTCTTACATGGTGGGTTTCGGATATCTCGAGGCCCTCCCTACATGCACCCTGACTAGCCAAAGGCTATCTGCAACAGAATATAATCTCAACCTCACGTGGACACCAATATCGAAACCTCATAGATCTCCCGCTGGAAGAATTTCTGACTTTGCCGAATGAGGAACTTTATTTTTGTGCTAATGGGACAGATATGGCCAACACAGGGGTGAGTAAATGAGTGAGAGGAAACCTTTCATGTACTGGGTACTAAGTATCAACGTAGAAAAAGATCAATTGAAGGAAATTAAATCTCTAAAAACACAACTGCACAGAAACTCCCAACACTACGTTCCAGGACAAGTGTCCAAGGACATTTTGAAAAAAAATAACCCTCGCTTTGCTGCCCTTGGTACTGTGGGTGCCTCGGTATCGGCAACATGTGGTATTGCCTCTTTGTGACTGCTTTATTCGAAGCGCGGAGAATCGTAGTTGTGACCTAAGCTCATGGTTCCAAACGAACCACTGATCTCCGCCACCGACCCCTTTTGCTTCTTTAAATCGGGATTCCAACCCAGCATAAGATGTTCCCACTCTGTCTTCACATCTTCGAAATCCGGACACTGTGGATCCGGAAACACGCTCAATTCCTGCTCCTCCTTTAGCACCTGTCCACCCACCACGTTACCCTTCAAACGAGTATTGAGCCTCGACTGCCGCTCCTGCCCCCGCCCTCTCCCCCATCGCCTCCTCTCCATTATCTCCTCCTCAACATACTCCTGCGTCTTAACGTTCCTCCATTCCCTTGCCGTCAAAATTTGCGTATATCTTGCAACCCTGTCCTCCATCTGCGCCAGTGTCACCGTGATTGCCTTCTCCAGTCCACCCAGAATGAGATAATACTGGTGGGCCCTGGGACCCGGTATGCAAGAGAGTATGAAGGGGGCCATATCTTTTACCCAGGAATTGTGCTGGGAGGTGGCTTCGTGGTGGGCGGTCTCTGCGGTAAGGAAGAGGCTGTGCAATTGACATTGCATACGGTAGTAGGGGTCTCCGATAATGGGACTGGGGTGGAAGAGTCGGGAGATTGGGGGCGTGTACAGTTTTGGGACCGGGATTCTGACGCTTAGTTGTCTGTCATTGTCATGACGAGTGATTATGCGCGGGTTATTGACATCAGGGGAGCTGGAGAAGCGAGAGCCAGATTCGACATGGTCTGACATGGTGAAGGCAGCAGGATGACTTCTCAACCCAAAGTTGGCAGGCAGGAGGATAGCACAGGGGAATATTTCTACCTCAAGCTCGTAGAGAGGTTGAGGCAGGGTAGTGCCAAAGTCCTTAGAACAACAGTGAAACTTGAAAATTAAACAATCTGTCCTTCTCGGCTACAACCTGTGGCACCAGGGCGACCTGACTCCATGTCGTGGCTGAATGTAGAGTTGTCAGTATTCCCCATACCTCACGTGAAGTATCATATCAGTTACCGTAGAGGAAGAAAGAAACTGCAGCCAACCTGAAGAGTCAGGCCCAATTATATCTGGTTACTCCAAAATACAGAAACCCGTTAAATATGAAGTGCGGCTGCCTCTCTCAGGTCTGTAAAATGATCGAAACCCAGTTTCGAACCAGGAGATATTGTATATAATTCTCCATCGATCATTCAGGGATTTGGAATTGCCTTCCTCCGAGGGAATTCCATTGACTGCATGTTTTGACTAGCCGTCCTGAAGGCCATTTTGCTTTGATGCAACCTTAAGAATCATTCCAGCATCTAGTACATAACCCACGCACTCTGGCTTGATGAGGTGACGATCTGGTTTTCCTGTCCCCTAGTATGTCAGTAATTAGATTGGGTTGGCATCTACTAGTCTGGGGTATCTACTAAGCATGGGGTGACAACCCCTGTCGCGCTAGTGATTAGTCAGTTGCGGGGCTAAATACTGGGCATCTACGACTCAACATAGAGGTTCCTACACTCGAGCAAAGCATCAGATACGGGGAAAATGAATTTGGTGAAGCGCCAGAAGTAGGAGTTGGAAGAGAGGAAGAGGGAGACCAATATTACGAATACCATAAAGGCATTTCAAACTGGAAGGTTCAAGTCAATCAGGAGTGCAGCAGAGGCTTATGGGCTTCATTATGAGTAGCACCTTAAGTCGTTGATCGGAGGTATTATGCCATAAGTCTTGAAATAACAGGTTCTAATATTTTTAGGTGCCACCTCTCACAAACAGCTCATGTTAATCAGATGCTACTATCTCCACAGGAGGAAAAGGCTATTGTCCGATGGATTTTTAGACTAGGGGTTTCACCTTGTTAAGTACATGTGAAGGATACTATTGCTTAGTTAAAATATGGATCTAATTCACTAGAGACATATAATATCATTAGAGAGCATTATATATCTCAATTTTTTAACAGACATCCTGAAGTTGTTGCAAAGATCAGCACATCAATGGAAGCAGACAGGATGAAAGCAAATGACCCTCGAGTTATTCAAACACACTTTACTCGTTTGAGTTCAAAGAGTATAACCCTTATTAGATTGCTTTATACTAATTGAACTATACAGGCTCGAAGGCAGTATAATATTACAGATAAAAATACATACAATATAGATGAAAAAGGATTTCGATAAGGGATTGCAGCTCGAGCAAAGGTACTTTGCAAGTGATCAGTAAAAGGGAGAACTGGTAAAGAGGCATGTGATACCAATCGGGAATTATTTATAGTGGTGGAGGCTATTTCCAGAGAGAGTATTATTCTTCTACCCTTTACAATTTATAATGGGCTGTATATTATATGGGATAGTATCAATGCTTACATGCTGTACAGTGTGCCAATTGGAATTTTACTGGCTATAGGGTGGAATAGCCGAAGCTTGTCTCTTGAGTGGCTTAAGCATTTTGATGCTATAACAAATTACTCGGCTTCATGGTCCAGAGCAATATGGGTTTCTGATATTGGATGGACGTGAGATTCACATCCATATCGCACTTGTGGAATATTGTATTCAAGCTCGCATTGTTCCATATTGCCTTCCTGTTCACTCAACACATCTGCTTCAGCCATTTGAACTTTATGGTCCTCTATAAAGGTACTATGGGCAAACATCGATAAGCTAATGAGATACGGACGAATTGCAGTTACTAAAGGCAACTTCCTTCCAATACTTGTACAAGCATGACTTCAAACCTTTACCAAAGAGAATATACTGTCAGTATAGCAGGAAGCAGGATTAACCCACCCAAATTCCAGAGTTGTTCTTACACAATTTCCATCATATCGAGATCAGCTTCTATACCTCCTGCTTCCAACACCATCCAATTCCATTGCACTACCTCATCGAGCAATGCAGGCGAAGCTCCTTCTAAAGGAATCCTTGAATTTACATGGTACCAACCTTGCTGAGTGGTTTGATTCCTTAGAAAAATTCGCTATCAACCAAGAGAGTTAAAGCATGACATCAATCAAAAATGGCAAGCAGCACAAGCTCTAAAAGCTCCAACTGATCAGAGAGAATCACATCTCACTTCAGAGGCCAGGTATTAGATTGGGCGGTCTTGCACGAGTTGTAGAGAAAAGGCAGAAGCAAAAAAAGGGGAAAAGCGGAAAAGTTAGGTTGGGGGGGTAAAGGGCAGACTGTAGTGCAAGAAGGTAGTGCGGTTTGGGGATATTGATGGAGGGGGCCTAGGTATTGAAGGGATCGAGGCGGGGGGATGGCGAGCATTGGATTCATGGTCCTCAGATATTTCATAAATATCCTCCTCATCTCCCCGTTCTACATTCACTTTGGCGAGAATTGACTGGTTAAAACGTTCTGCAACGCCATTGGATTCATGGGAATAATGAGGTGTCCTTATATGCCGAATTCCATGTTGCTTGAAGTAAGTATCAACCTTAGTATACTACCTCCATTGTCAGTTGAGACAGGTAAAACGGTGGTACAGCTAGGTGGCAAAAAGTTTCATATCCCCCTCTGCATAGGGGAGCCCACATATTTGGGGATTTTGTATGGGAAAAAGATAAGATATTTGTTGCATGCTTATGCGGGGTATGAAACTTCTTGCCACCTAGCGGTATATTGAACTGCCTCTGGATATATGAGATGAAGTCAATAATTACCTGATATGCACCCGTCTTAGCCTTTAGAAAGCCATACGGGTAAAATCGTCTATTAATGTGATGTAATAGAGAGAGCCGCCGTATGATGGTATAGGTTGTTTTCCGCTCAAATCGTTCGAATGGTCTTGTAGAGCGGGCAGCTAGAGTGAATGGTGTGCTGTTCGTGGATTTGGACGTGATGCATGCATTGCATATGAAATTGGCTGGTGCCTTAGGTAAGAGTTCGCCGTCTGCATATGCAGTTGGATCTGTATGCCCTAATGCAGCATGCCAATGGATATATGAAGAAGTGCTCGCATGGCCAATATGAGCTTCTTGTTCTGTCGGAGAGCTCATATGGCTTATATGAGCTTGCGAAGCCGAAGGAGGGGCTGGCTTCGCTATTTCACGCAACCAAGGACGCTTGTTCCTAATAACTGCAACCAATATAGGAGACGCAAGATTATTTTTATAAAAAATATGAACATCATAATCTCTCGCAAGCAATACAGCTGTCAACTTGATAACATTCCATGCAAACAAGCTATGGGTCAGAGTAGGGACATATTAGTCTCGAACCCGACCGCTCCTAGGGAGGGGGACATATAACACATCACTAATATGATACAGACTGTTGGTTTTGTTGTTAGGAAGAGCAGCGTTTATTACAACAGTGCCCTTGCCTTCAACAGGTAAGAGGTTATTAGCTCCAACCCTTACAACTCCGTTATGTGGTTGAATGATGTGGAATTGGCCTATATCAAAGGTCATATGAGATTTTGCGCACGTGTCAAGTTTCCAGGTATGTATGGTACTAACCTGAGGGTCGGACTGAGCATGCTCAGAAACGAATCCTTCAGCGTAAGCAAAGGAAGTTTGAGCTACTTCGGCAATACATAGCAGCTTGTAGCTTTGCAATTTTTTGCTTATTTTCCTGATCTCGCTTCAGTTTCCGGCAATCCTGCCAGACATGTCCCTTGAAGCGATGTCTGTGACGTTTGCAGGAGGTTGTATAGGCTCGCGTGATTTGCTTGGCGTGGCTTGCGTGGCTTGAGTGGCTTGCTGAGTTTTCTTCCTTTTAGCTTTGTTATATTTTGGCGGCCGTTGGCTAGTAGCGCTGTATTGTTACGTTGAACCAGACTACCGCCGTTGTAGCTCGAGTTGATGGCTAGTCTCTTTTAGATCTTCATAAGAAAGATTCTCCTTTGTGGTTAGATTGTCCGCTACGTTAGGATATTGTAACCAGAGATGCTAGGAGGTACTCTCGCTTATGGTCTTCTAGCTCTAGAAGTGTTCTATAAACAGCCTTAAAGCTGCCTGGGCGAGCGTTTGGGGTAAGGCGCATCCACCGGATTTCGAAGGATGGTATCTCATGAACATAGGATAGTGGAGTATCCTTATGGTAGGATTTGCGGAGATACTGCCAAATTTTGTGAGTAGATCGGTGTCTACTAATTTGGACTAAGATTTGTTCCGAAAGCACCTGAATAGGCAGAAGAAGGGATTCCGGCTCAATATTCTTATGGGTGGCATGGCATGATCAGCAGCGGATGCACATATAGGAGGAGAGTAACCGTGTACAACAGTACAACCACTCGACATCGAAGATCATGGGCATTTGTTGGGGCCTAGCTCGTAATTTTTAGATCCTCTAGATCTCGATCTTCACACTTGATTTGAAGTCTCGAGGTGTTGGGAGAGGAGGTTGGGGAGGTGGAGGTGGAGGAGGTATAGAAGCTGCGTTAACGTGCACTGTTTCCATCATTTCTTCATCGCTGTTTAGCGGGTTTTGGTGGACTCGAGAGTGAGTACTGAAGCATTACGTTCTTCGTGTATCGCGAGTAGTATATTCGATATACTAAGAAAGAAGCCGCTTGCTTAACGAATACATGAAAGTAAGGAAATCCGTCCGTCTTAAATACCACGCTGACCCTTTCAAACATCCGAATATAGACATAACCGCCCATATCTCACGTCAGCCCTCATAACTCACGTCGGCTTATCCTGCGTTGTATTGTCCTATTACCCTCGTTCCAACACGCCCTCCTAATGGGACGACGCCCTCCTAATCCGTCATTCCTGCCTGTCCTTTAAGCTCGGTCAACCTGGGTCCTATCACCACTTTTGTACCCCATGGCCCCCCTAACGGGGCGGCATAGGAGTAACAAGTATTTAAAAAAAAAAAAAAAAAAAACCACTTTTGTAGCATGTCCGCCGGGTTCTCATCTCCTGGCACCCAGTGCACCGTCACGCTTCCTTGCTCTGCGTATTCTCGGATAAAGTGGTGGCGCCTCCGTATGTGCTTCTTCCTGCGGTGGAAGTCCGAATTCTCCGTTGATGCTGCTGCTCCCTTGTTGTCCGTCCAT
The DNA here is from genome assembly GCA_015179025.1 of Terfezia claveryi. Classification (NCBI taxonomy): domain Eukaryota; kingdom Fungi; phylum Ascomycota; class Pezizomycetes; order Pezizales; family Pezizaceae; genus Terfezia; species Terfezia claveryi. Next base: position 60,883 of record WHUX01000019.1, on the reverse strand, counting down.
ATTCTTGGGGTCCGGTCTTCTCCCACGAACTGCATGACCTTACGCAGCGTCTTGCACTCCCATCCTTAGTGCAATATACTCGGCCTTTGTTGACGACAGGGTGGTCACGACTTGCTTTCTGGATGCCCAGGAGATTGGCGATCCTCCGAGCTTGGTAAGAATGCCAGACGTAGCCTTTTCCTGCAGAATTTCTTCCCCTGCGTCGCAGAATATGTCTATCGGAGCTTCTGCAGTAGGGGCGAGCATGATTCCCTCATCCTTAGTGTGCAGCAGGTAGGCGATTATTCTGAGTGCTCTTCTCATATCCTGCTGTGAGGCACACTTGGTTCTGACGCATAACCATTGTACAGCGTATCTAATGTCTGGTCGCCACATACGAGTGATGAAGAGGAGACGTCCGGTAATCACTTGGAAAGCTTTGGGATCGCTAGCAACTGCATCAAGTGGCTCCAAGTCGATAGTGAATGGGCTTCCGGCCGGTTTGGTGACTTCGAGATCCTGGGCCAGTTTTTCTATGGGGATACTCCTGAGATAATGGCACCCTTATCGTTCCAGCTAAAGTTCATTCCTAGGAACCTCTCAGGCCTTCCTCGCTCTCTAGGGATGTGCGCACCCATGCTCTTCCTCCACACTTCTTCGATTTCCATGGTTCTAAATGCACACAGAAGGTCGTCTACATGGACAACAATAATACTACCATCATTAACTCTATAGTAGAGACCGGGGTTGTCAGAACACTGTTGGAAACCAAGGCCCTTCAGGAGGTCGTCTAGCACCTGATTCCAATTGTGAGCTGCCTGCTTGGTCCCATACAGCAATTTCCGAGTTGCCAGGCCCTGCTGCCTGTAGCGTGGAGATTTCGTACATACAGCTCTTCTTGGTTTAGTCCATTAAGGAAGGCTCCATTGACGCATGATGAGGTTTCTGGTTAATGCAATCACAATAAGGATGTGCCAGCTTTCTTCCCGACAGACTGGAGCATAGGTATAGTGGAAATCGACTCCAGGTCGTTGGATAAATCCTCTGGTAGTGAGTCTAGCCTTGCATCGCTTGGGATCATTTTTGCTCTTTCCTTCTTTTTCCTTCAATACCCACTTGGTATCTACTACTCGCTTTCCTTCCGGAACATGATCTACCCACTCATATACTCCATAACGTTCTAGTTGTTCCAATTCCCTCTGCTTTGCCGCTTCCCATTGAGCCACTTATGGAGACATTAGGGCTTCTGTCAATGTTAAATGCGTCTCTTCAGGTATGGAGCTAGTTGCTTGAGTACCTAGCCAAACTGGGTCTTCGGTGATGAATACATGAGAGTATGGAAATCCGTCCGTCTTAAATACCCCGCTGACCCTTTCAAACATCCGAATATAGACACCCTTAACCGCCCATATCTCACATCAGCCCTCATATCTCACGTCAGCTTATCCTGCGTTGTCCTATTACCCTCGTTCCAACAAGTACGAGGTTGTCTGGAAGAGGGTCCTGCTTCAGCTGACATTGTGATATTCGTTGGAGGCTCAAAGCGCTTGAACCGGGCTCATAACCTAAAGGAATAGGTATGCAGTGAGAGCCAAACGTCCAATGAAGGAGGATACGAATAAAGGTCGAGTGTACAGAGAAGAGATGGCTAGTGTTAGACCGTGAATACGTGTTGAACGAGATATTTATACATGTATGAACCTACATCTAAAGAAGATTGTGAAAGCACGCCATATGAGTAAAGAGTATTGCATGTGGTATAGCTAGGTGTGGGTGGAATGAACGATATTCTAACAGTAACTAGATCAAGGCGCTCTCGTGGGTAGTCCGGAAGAGTTGCATTACCCTGTCGTGCTGCACACCCTGTTGGGTGCTGTACTTATGTCCTTACTTACCTCTTGGGGAGGTACAATGCCAGTTCCTCTCTAGATAGACAAGGAGACATACAGCGGCGAAGCAAAGGAAATCCGCATCTGCAATGGGTTGGGGGGGGTGGGGAGGATTCATTCGTAAGCAATAGCAAATAAACAGAGAAATTGGAAAGTGGAGAAGTCGAGCACAGTCTAAAGCATCATGGGGAAAATAATCCAATAAGGACTAGGTAGTAACCAGAAATTTCGCTCCATATCTAATGCATTGCAATGCATTCTCCATAATTAGTATACCCCTATTACAACCAGCCACAAACCCTAATTCCCAGATTATGTTATTTAGCTCGTAGGGAAAAAATCCAATAGGGAATAGTAACCAGAAATTCGCTCCATATCTAACGCATTCCAATCCATTCGTATACTCCTATTAAAACTAGCCACGAACCCTCATTCCCAGGTTATAACTTAGCAACATCCATATATTTTGTGGTCGGCTTCTTGTGTGACGGTGGCGTTCTTCTGACTTTCTGATCTCTTTTCTATTTTTGAAGAAATCCACTCCCTCCACTCCTCGAGGATCGCCTCCTGCTCCTCCTCGAATACCGGCCGCCGCAGCTTCACAACCTCTAGCTCACCCCGGCACCGCGCGATGAGAGCTTCCTTACTACCTGCTGTTATGGGCAATCCATTAACTTGGGTCTCAAGTCCTGGTCTTGCTTTGCCATGTAGCACAATCTGTTCGCAGCTGGATCAAGCCTGCCACAGTGGGTTGGTGGCGACAGTACAGATCTGGGCGGATCCGCAAAAAACTGCGTCTGGGGTGCGAATGGTACTCATTTTGTGGGCTTAGTCTGGTTGGTTGTGGGATAGAAATGCAGGCTATCGAAAGTAGATTAGTACTACAGTCAGGGTTCAGGGGAGGGGACTTATTCGTACCTTCTGAACGAAGTGAGGTCTGCAATTTTTGAGGGTACCATAGGTAATCAGGGTCGCCAATTTATCCGTCCACTCATACATCATATATTGCCCCACTATGGGTGCGAAGGAATAGATTATAATATATACCGGGAGTTCCCTAGGAACAGAGATTGCAAATTATTCTTATTCTCATGACAGTTTGATTTATAAGACCTTCATCACATCCTCAAGCGCGTCATGCATATCCCTGCCATAGACAAAACTGGAACATGACTGGAGTTATAGAAAGTTCAAATCTGGAACTTCCCGTGGTTTATATCTGTGGAGGGTGTGGACCAACCAGACTAACATCTAGAAATTGAGGCCACGCTGACGCTGCGGGTATTGCTGACTTTCTTTGCACTACCCCTCGCACCCCCGGGCTACCGTGAGCACACTAGTTACCCTAGCTCTCATTCTCCCGTTTTCTAGTTAATCTGTTTTTTCCAGTACTTTTACCAACCTTTTCGATTTCTCGATTCACGCGGACTTCAAATCAGACTACGGACTTCAGTCAGGCCTCTCGGGGCCATCTAGGGTGCCATCTAGCAAATGAATGACAGACAGCATGGTAGTTCGTGACTTTACGCGTGACTTCACATTTTGTCTGCTTTGATTACCCTTTTTTTTTCGCTCCGCGTTGATTTTATAATCTTTTACTTTTGGCTTACCAATTATTTCGTTAATTTTTATATTTTATTCTCATGACACTTACGACTGACTGTTACTCACGTTAATTATTTTAGTTTTGTACCGTATTGAAAAAGGGTATCGCGGAGATTTAAACGGAGGAAGCAGCGGTGGACTACCTAGTTGTGCAATATAGCAGAGTGCGAGTGCGAGTCCAAGCAGCTTATGGAGTGTGCAGTCAAGGTAGACCGTCTTATTGAGTCTATCTCAAGAAGCATTATATAGAATACGTGGGTGTCCTGAGAGCTCGTATATACATACGAGATCAGGGTAAAGATAGAGCAAAATAGTCTAAGCTAAATAACCTATCTAAGGGTGTACATGCGTAAGCAGTTAAACCATATGCACACGTATTAACTAGATGCACCGATTATTGGTACATAGGCTGGTAAGCGAAGATAGTAGGATACATGTGAAAACCATGTGTGCACATGTGAAGAGAAGAAATAACTCATACGTCCGTTAAGCAGGTAGAAGTGTTCGCAATAGGTATCAGCAAAGTAAATAGCAAAGACACTTAGCTAGGTACGGTAATCGTTATTTATAATAGTCCGGCGGGTGGGGACCGCATATGAGTACAGAGGTTTGAAAAAAAAGATTTGGTTGGACTATTATTTCAGTGGAAGTAAGTAACCTCACTCATTATTGGCAGTCTGGTATGCACATTCGTTGGGTGGAACTCTGATTGGTATGAACTTGCTCGGGTTATATATACTCAGGTAGTATCTGCTCGTTTGGCTCCCCAACATGGCCAACACCAAAATGCCTGATTTTTAAAAAATTAATTCCCCTAAAACCAATCTACGGACATGGTGACTAACAAGGCTACCTTGGTATCTATCGCAAAATTAAAGCATACCCCCGAGATCCAAATTTAAGGCCCCAAAAGGTGACTTAACGTGATGTATTTGATGTTACCACTGCGTTTGCCGCCTAGTCTATAACCTTGTCCTGAATCCCACCCGGAACCCTTACTGAGATCGAATAGGAATGATGAGTATTTAAAGAAAGTATATATATATTTTTGTAGCCGCAAGGCTTCTTCGGCGCGGGGGTTAAGTCGAGTCATGGGAGTGAGGTCAATGGAGAGATTGAACATGTTCGACATTTCGAAGGCAGATAATGGAGTCTGTACACAATGCGTTAGTATGCTTGTCAGGCTGTGGAACCAGACTAGGGTCGGGGGTGTAGTTCGGCAGAGCAGTTCGATGTTGAGGGACTCCTCAGAGCAACAATCTCCAGGCGTTTTCTGGCAAAATAGTTCCACATATATCAGGTGCTAACCGCAAGGAGTAACGTCTCACAGTGTCACCAGGCTACCAGCGGATAGAATTATATTCCTTTCGGTTGAGCAAGCACAACGATTGGACCGTCGTTCAATGTGATCGAATTACCCACCAAATTGTGTACAAACTGAAGGGCTCTGTAGGTATGAGGATACGTTAGACACGGTTTTCTCTCTACCTACAATGAGTCAGGTTGCCACTGATATTGTCTCGCTCTCAGAACGTATTTGGGCTTGCATGCGGAAGTAGTTTGACCTCGTTGGTTACCACAACTCTCCGAAGGTAGTCTTGTCTGAAGGAGAGTTTGACCGTGCCTTCTGTGGGAATAGGTATGGCACAGACTCTGGCAAGGAACAGGTGCGGGGAAGCAAATGACATGATATGGGGCAGAGTAACATTCACATCAACACTGCCATCCAGACCATGCATTCCCTGAAGCTTGTAATCAAGGAACCACCCACTAATGATATCTCAAGTTGTGGCGCTCTCATGTATTTTTAGCCTCGTAAACAAATCTTTTCTACTACCCACCCAGTGTCCTATCTCAGGAATACAAAACACGTATTAAGTCAAAAAGAAATGGAACGAAACACGGCCCATAAATTCTAATATACAGAGAGATGCACTCTATAGCAACAGAAGGGGAGGCCCTTTCTGTCTGATTTTGCGAGATACCCAGTTTAGATTACTCCAAGTATGCCAGACTATCTAGAGGGCCCTGCTCCCCGTTCCCGTTCAGGCCCACCCACTCCATCCACTCCCAGTGGATTGCAGCGTGCTCCTCCTCAATTCGCAGCCGCTGCAGCTTAACCTGTCTCATACCCCAGCTACAGATCGCACGTTCACTCTGAAGAAATTCGATTGCGTTTGAGTACCAGTTGCTAATTGTGGGTTGCACGTTCTCTCCCAACCGGACCAGCTTCTCTAAACTCGACTCCACGTACTTGATGTTCTGGTGCCATGCTGCACATTCCGCTCGCAATCCGAGTAAATCAATCTCAACGGCTGTGTATCGGAAGTATAGGTCGGGGCGAGAGGTTTGGAGCTCGTAGGGAAGGGAGGTGGCCGACATTCCAAGAGGGAATGGCGGAGTCTGTGAACACTATGTTAGCGTACTTGTCAGGCTGTGGCTGGGGTCGAGTTCGGACCTTTAAGGAAGGGGAGAAAGTGAAAGTACGGTGGAGAATGTGGAACTTGGAAGGTTGGTGATGAAAGTAAACAGACCAAACGCTTGAATCGAGCCAGGAACCCAAACGGCTTGTGCCAAGACAGCACAATCATACGTAAGCCCGTGTTCGCACAGCGTGGACCTCGAGCGACTTGGCGGCACATATTTCAGAATATCTCAACCACCATGAAAGTTACATACATGAAAATCAAATGGTTTATATGAGAATGCTTTCCAACATATCTGGCGAATAAAAATATAAATGCAAACTAGTACTTGTACCACCCGTTTGCCTTAATGACTGTCGGGACATGCCGAGGCATATTCTCAACGCAATTGCCAAAGAACTCGTCAGGAATTTCCTCCCAGCAAATGCACAGTTCTTTTCCCAATGGCCTTTTCACCGCTGGAGGCCCTCCGTTCATGCGAGCAATCACAGGGAACTTTGGTGTAGCAATACCTTGTGCTTTAATCAGATCTGCTCAATTGGGTTCATGACTGGTGAATTTCAGCACCTTATATCCCATCTCCTATGTATCCCTGCATTGATTCAGGGCAGCCTAGTTCTTGGACCTTTCTGGTGGTGGAAGGATGCAAGAAATAAATGACTATTACCCGCAGCAAAGAGGGAACAAAATCATTGTTATTTGCCAATGGAATAGGGCCATGCTTCGTGATGATTTTGTTGGATTGAATCTGATTCCGGTGAGAGGCATGATCAACAAGTACTTGAACGGTCTTTTCCTAACTCACAAAATATCAGTGAGGTTACTCTCATAAACATGGGGATTACCTGCTGTGCCCACCACCACTAGAGTAAATAGCAGCGATCATAATATTATTACATGACCTCATACATCGAGAACAAATCCTACCAGTCCGCAGCTGTATAGAAAAAAAAGAGAGGCGCTGAGTTCCAAAACCAAAAAGGTAGTCTGGGTTGGCACCAAAAAAGGGTTCCCACCGCCCTGCCGAAGTCAGGTGGAGGTACTCCCTTGCCAGTTGCCACCCTTACTTGGGCAGCGTGGTTAAATCCCCACGTCTAAGGTGGGAATCGAACCCTGGACTGTTGTCGAACCGCCCCCCCATGTGAACGGAATCCCGAAACCGGGACCCGTTACGCCATGGGGGGTTTGGTGATTGGGAGTGAGGGGGAGGGGATTATGAAGGGGATTATAGCCTAGCGCCATGTTTTTCCACACTAGCTTTAACCAGACTAGCTATAGGACATCCCTCTCCCTTGCTTATGGAGGCCAGGTTACTGAAACAAAGAGAACACCGACAAAATACACAGCATCTCTTGAGTCCGCTCACATATAGGAATTCCAGCGCAGGCAGGAAAGTACGGTAGCATTCGAGTCGGTTCTGGGCCAGATCTCAGGCAAGAAACAAACAGCCATATCTAAGTGCTGACGAAACGATATAGGAAAGAGGCTCGTGAAGAATCGGGTTCGGCATTAGGACGGATGTATGGAACGATATGATCTCTCCGCCTACACCTGGCTCCATACGGATAGAGATCCAACAAAAGCATGGCTTCACTACATTAAGAGTACCTGCGACTACTGTCAACACCCCTAAGAGGATGGGGCCCGCATCGTGTTCGAGTGTCCAGAGTACGTACCACTCCGAACACATCTGAGGGCAGTTAATAGGCCTGGGCACGAGATGTGTCAGCCCTGCCCATCCTTCCATCCCCCAAGTCCTTGCTCGTTGACCAGTCCGTCATAACCCTTGGTCGCCTTGCTGCCCGCCCTCCTCGTCACATCAGTAAAATATGGTGCGCACAGCCATCCCATACCCCAATGCTCCTGTAGCATCGGCCATCCCTTTTGATGCCGGCTACGGAGACTACGAAAAGAACCGCGAAGCCTGCAACAAACACCTGGTCGCCGCCGGATTCCGTCTGGATTCTTTGGAGGAAGAGCTTGTCTCAAAGACCACCCTTCTCACCTAATTGACCTAGTCACCAACACACGTGGGAAGGCATCATTTCGAAAACCACTGGCCGCTTACATTGACTGGGTCGCTGCCGCCGGCCTTATAACAGTTCCTCCCGGTATCCTGCTTACTGGGGAGACTGGTGTAGCATTATTCCGGCGCATTTACCACTGGCGCAAAAAAAAACCGGAAAATGAGGTTAATGAGAGAGCCAGACGCCAGTGGTAACAAGGAACCTAGCGATGCAGCTAGAGAAAGGTGGAGACCAGGCGGATTAAACCAGGCTGAGGGTACGGGACCACCTCGGTATCGAGGGCAACGAGAAGGCAGATGACAGAGCAGCATTCGAATCACACTTAGGCGAAATCACAGGAGCACCCCTACTAGCAACAGAAGGAGGGCTGCGTGCCAGATCCAAAGCAGTGCGTAAGGAGGCTAGATGCATGCGTAAGGAGGCTAGATGCAAAGCGGAGTACGGAGTCAGGAGAGTTGAGTGGGACCGCCATGCCCTATCAACCTACACCTGGCTACGGACGAATAGAGGGCCCCAGAAGAGCTGGCTCCATCGCATCGGCAAGGCGGAATCAGAAAGCTGCACATGCGGACACCCCACAGAGACCGGAGACCCATATCACCTTTGGCTGCCCACGTTTCAGCCATGCCAGAAGGGCCCTACTTGGAGGAAAATGCAGTTGGGAAGAGTTGGACAAGCAGGAATGGAGAAAAGAGGGAGAAGAGACGTTTGAGGCCACTGAGACCTTTTCAAGTTGTTATATCATGAGCTCACCTAGAAAGTATCATCTTCACGAGTCTCTTTTGTCAAAAACAACCTATTTTCTCACCATTATCACTTTTCATGAGTTCTCTATTTTTCATTAGTCCACTTCTTCATTTCCACCTCGTATCACATCTCTCACTAGTTTCAAAATTTTTCCCAGTTGTGAGGGGTTTTGTTTGGTTGGGGCCTCCAGTCAGGTCCTCCAGGGTCATCTGGCACTACCTAGCCGCTTAATGAGAGCATGGGAGTCCCGTCGCAAGTTTCTTTTTTCCAACTCTCACGAGCGCATCAGTTAATTGTATTTAGCACGTACAGGTCTGGCAGATTAACTTGCCTGACCTCTGAATCCACCTGGTTTCCGGGTGCTTCTCATTATCCCCCCGACGGGGCCGCATAGGAGTAATAAGTATTTAAAAAGGAAAAAAAAAAAAAAGCGCTGAGGGTACAATGGCGCAGAGGGTTCGCGAGCTAGAATTAAAACTAGCCGCATCTGTCCTAAGGCAGAAGGGCCTTAAAAAAGAACAAAAGGCCCAGGCGTCCATAATAAAAGAACTTGGAGGACAGCAGGAGTACAAGGAGGAGATGATCAAAAATGTTGCCAATGTGCAGGAAACTCACGGGGCACATATCAAAAAAATTCGCAAACAACAGGGACTCCAGGGCCAGCACGACGGAACTTGCCAACGTGCAAAAAAAGCAGGAGTCAACAATTACGATCCTGCTCCGCCAGCTGGGGACAATGGTGAATGTGATGGCGGAGCAAACCGCAGGTATAGGGCCCTGCAGTCGTCGATCATTGACCAACAATACTACGACCTTCTCCGGTCACGAAATTACAACGATTCAGTAAGTCTCCGACCAGAGACCACCCCGGGAATACTTCTGGCACTCGAGCAGCTTTCGAATCACATTTAGGCGAGATCTCAGGAGCACCCCTGATAGCAACGGAAGGGGGACTACGGGCTAGATCCAAAGCAATTCGCAAGGAAGCTAGATCAAAGAAAGGTTTCGGAGCAAGACGCTGTGAGTGGGACTGGCAAGCGCTCTCCGCATATACCTGGTTACGCACCAACTGGGGTCCTCAGAAGGGCTGGCTGTTCTACATCGGCAAAGCGGACTCTACAGAATGCGCATGCGGAGCCCCCACGGAAACAGGAGATCACATCACCTTTGAATGTCCCCGATTCAGACTCATCAGAACAGATTTTCTCGGGGAAAGAAGTTGCTGGGAGGAGCTTGATAAGGCAGTATGGAGAAAGGAGTCTTATGAAGCAACGGAGGCTTCTTTAAGGCTGTTTATCACGAGATCACCTAGTTTCCTTTTTATTCTTTCCGATTTGTCATCCGGCTTTCAGATCAGTTGTTCATCACGGGTTTCATTACATTTCACCTTTTACGAGTTCATTTCACTTCCACGAGTTTCAATATAGGGAGGCCCAGTCAGGTCCTCGGGTCATCGGCTCCTCCGTTAATGACAGCATGGGGCCCCCTTTCTCATTAGTTATTTGTATTTAGCTCGTACGGGTCGGCTGATTAACTTGCCTCACCCCTGAATCCACCCGGGTTTCCGGGTGGCTCCTCATGCCCCCCCCGACGGGGCCGCATAGGAGTAACAAGTATTTAAAAAAAATCAAAAAAAATTTGCCACTCGCAGAACCGCTATCCGCTATCCCTGTATTTTCTTGCTTCTGATTGGCGAATAATATATCCCTGCACATTGTCTTACCCTGAATTCCCATGTATATATTTTTTTATTTTATTTTAAATACTCAGTACTCCTATGCAGCCCCGACGAGGAGCTATGAGGAGCCACGCGGAAGCCCGGTGGATTCAAGGGAGAGGCAAGTTAATCTGCCAGTCCCGCGCATCCCATGTATATAGATCACCCGTATCGTTCATTACTACCTAGTGCACTCTGCGCTCTACTGTCCACTCTGCATATTACCATCCGCTATAGTAGACATATTGCTACAGATCTCCTTTGCACCCGCGCTGCCTCTCTAGTACCACTTCCGCTGCATAACGGATATTACCGTATCTTTTGTACGGTCCTAATGAAACGAAATACAGTTTGGAAAACGGGCTTCAGCCAGGGAAGTCCCGCCACCCTTGAGATTATTTATTTTCGAGTCTTATTTCTATTGGCGCCACGCTGCGGTATTGGTTGGGGCGGGCCTCTCGGAGTCATCTGGTTCCAACCGGTTAATGACAGCACGGTGGGGTTCCGTCTCACTTGAGTTTATGCGACACTTCTTTGGCATTGGCTCTTGGGTTTATATCGTTAGAACTTATGTTTGTTTGCTGTCTTTTGTCTTGAGATTTGTTACCGCGTTATACGGGCGCTGGACCTGGCAGATTAACTTGCCTTCTCCTGAATCCACCTGGGTTTCTGGGTGGATTCTCATGGTCCCCTTACTGGGGACCGAATAGGAGTAATGAGAAATCTTTTTTAAAAAAACAAAATTGATTGCATGTAATTCCGATAGGTATTACTAACCCAAAAATTGTCAGGCTCAGGTACTCTGATAAACATGGGGATCTCATACCTACTGTGCACACCACCACCGGAGTGAATAGCATCGATCATATTAATACCAGACCTCATACATCGAGGACAGATCCTACCAGTCTGCAATGATTATTAGCTGTATATAAAAAAAGATAGATTATAGACTCGCGCTGAGTTCCAAAACAAAAAGGTGCCAACAACAAAAAGGGTTCCCACCGCCCTGCCTAAGTCAGGTGGAGGTACTCCCTTGCCAGTTGCCACCCTTACTGGGTAGCGTGGTTAAATCCCCACGTCTAAGGTGGGAATCGAACCCTGGACTGTTGTCGAACCGCACCCCCCATGTGAACGGAACCCGGAAACCGGGACCCGTTACGCCATGGGGGGTTTGGTGATTGGTAGTGAAAGGGAAGGGATTATAGCCCACCACCATGTTTTTTACTAGCTTTGGGTAACCATCTTCATCCAGCCTCGAAGTACAGTACCTCAACAGCAATCTTCAAACACCAGAACTTTAAATGGAAATCCCCACAGGATTCACAGGTTGATTGAACGTAGTGTGAAAAAAAAACAAGCTAATTATAATGCGTCTCTTTATATACTCTTTGGCTGGATACCCTCCTCCACACATAAACCGTCAATTTCACAGCCCAGGAAGTACGTTGTCTGCACTTGCTCATCCTTTGTGATGTCTAATGATGAAGCGCAGCTTATTGGCGATAGGCATGCAGGCATTTGGATTTACACAAGAACCAAAAAACGAGGTATTCGTATACCATTTATATACAGCGGTGGCCACCTAGTACGAAACACCTTAGGAAATGTTCAATACCATTGGGCAACGACAATGTCAGCCAAAATACACGAGCTGAATTCAAAATTTACCCTACACCCGTTCCTAGGTAGCAGCGAGCGTCCTCAATTTTAGACATCGGAACTCACTCCAGGCCGCTCTCAGTATACATCATCATATACCTGGACTTCGTCCATTTCCTCTTCTTCTTCCCTTTCAATTCAGCTTCCTTTGCCCTTTTTTTAGCATCCTCCTCCGCATTTCTCATTGCCTTGCGCAAACGAATGCACTCCAGAGCTTCTTCATATTCGGCTTTGGTGAGGCTGGCTTTGGTGAGGGGCAGGAACAACCGATACAGGGTACCACGGAGGCCGGAGTGGAAGAGGAGTTCTATGGTGGGTCGGGGGAGTACAGATGTTTTAGTATCGGCAGTGGGTTTTCTCCTGTTAGTTGGAGGCACTGGTTGTGACACTCGGGCTTTGCGGTCATACGATGCTTCGAAGGCATTTCGGCGTGCGACCATGTCGGTTTCCAATGTCGCCACAGGACTCACCCGGTTAGCTATGTCAGCCCTTCTGTTTCTCATGGTGGCATCAACCCTGGGAGCTGCCCTTAAGTCCGCTGATCTGGGTGAGGTAGACACATTGACTAGTGATTCCTTCATCTAAAGTTGGGGAATAGTTTCCCGGGAGTCAGCGTCATCAAACAACTGAAAGTCAACATCACGATCTGGCAGGCTCAGAAGCTGGTCTAATGCCGTGGCTGCCAGAGCAATCTCCTCAGGATGATACATTATAGTCCGCAAAAATACACAGATGAGGAAATACTTACAGACTCACATGGATGCGAGACGGCTATTGGCTCTCGTAGTCCCAAATGTGCTGCCTGGCCATACCTCTTAGAGTGTTTTCTAACTCCAAAAGCCTGGGTGAGGTCAGGAAATGGTCCCACTCCTCTGTTTGGCATGGGTTCCCGCATCTGCAAGAAGCCAACTTTGAGATACTCTTTACGCAAGTTAGCCATTGTATTCGCTGACCTGGGCCGCCTCATTTGCAGGAATGGGGCCTCAAGGTGGTGGGAGCTGGGAATAGCTTGAGGACTAATTGTCACAGCGTGTTGTGAATGGGAGGAGGCATTGTCGATATCAAGCCTACAGCTGGAGAAGTTGACGAAGTACAATGAATCCCGACCAAACGTTGTGCTGCCCTCGCAAGGGGTCAGAAAAGTTGCCTGCGAACCTGGCGAGGAAGAGCAAGACGCATGGGGCGTGGGGATAGATTGATACCCAAATGTAGATGTATAGGAAACCCCAGAGTGGCTTGATTTGCTGTCGGGGAGACCTACCAATGAGGACTGGGACGTAGGACTGGTGGTAGATTCATTAAGCAACGGTCCGCCTTGCTGCTCAAATGATAGTTGGTGTGCTACCTCGGCCAAAGATGTTGCCAAGTCATCTACCACATTTTCATTAGTGAAATGGGTACCGGGTGGTGAGAAACTAGTAGGGCTCGGAAAAAGGAGGTTGCTATTGAGGCTATGACCGTCCAGGAATTCTGTGAGGTCTCGCTCTTCGGACTCTGCCAGGAACCTGGCGAAATCGTCATTGGGAACAGAGGGATTGCGTTCCTGATTGCCTTCATTACTGTGGTATTTATCCTTTGCCTGCTCTCCATTAGGGAAGTCATCCCTTGCGCGATCTGCAGATGCAGGGACAGATTCTTGCACTGTGGGACCGGCACGGTCTGTGCTATGTTCTAACCCCGTTGTTGCTATGGGGGGTGAGCCATCTGCATGGCGCTGGGCACGACGACGTCGACGATTACGGGATGGTACTGGCAAATTTTGGAAGTACATGGTTTTTTGCTAGGGATGCAAAATTTGAGTGCAGCCCTTGTAGTGATGCGCCCGGCTTTCGCAAATTTGGCTCTGAAGAGGTGCCAATTATAGGCCCAAGTGGGAAGCTTGGGGAGTTTTATCGTGCTCGGGTCAATATCTTGTCGGTGATTAGGTGAGTGATTATATGCAGGGAAAAGAGAGAACTTACTGTCCATCCAAGCACAGGAGGAATAAATTCCTTTGAATATACCTGTTCCTTATGTCCATAGGGTGGGAGTTAATTTGCAGAAAAGTGGAAGAAAAATAATACGGTGAGAGCAGAGGCGATTTATATACCCAATATGCTTATGAAAGATATTCACACCTTGTTCTTTGGGAAATATTCCCCGTTTTGGTAGTACAGGTAATTCTATTGGTACAATCTTTAATTGTAATCTGCTGGGAAACCTTATAACTCGAGTGAAGAATTTGTGGGGAAGCTTAATTGTAATATGCGGCACACATCGGGTTGTTGCTACACTGCCCTCATCTTTATCCGGGGAGGGTTCAAGGGGAGGTGGAATTTCCAGAAGTTCCCGGAGCGAGCAGTGCCTTCACGTATTTCTCTGATCTCTTATCACTGCATTTTCTGCCCTAGAAAACAATTTGATCAGCATTTATTCTTGTGCCCGAAAATTGGAACACCTTTTCGCACCTAATTTCCCCTCTTCCGGACAGATTGTGGTGTGGTCTGCCCTCCGCTCCATCCGGATAATGTCTGACGCGCCCCAACATTAATTTAGCACATTATGGAGTAAACAAAGTTTGTTACCTCAATTTTTCCACGCCATGGAATAGCAAACGTGAGATGTAGATGTGAATGTGCGAGAGTATCATGGGAGTGAGTGGATTTAAATAAGGGAGTGAGTTAATTCTTTAAATAGTCGGTGTTGATCTAGTATTATTTAGCTTTAGCTTCTCGGGGGGGTATTTGATTCACATAGATGAGGTAGTGAGGGCTGTTAGGCATAGTAAGATAGGAACGCTTTCTACTAGTCACGTTGTTTCGGTGACGGGTAAGAATGTCGTTCGGCGACATAATTCTGTAAGCGTACTGGTAGATTGATAAAATATGCATTCTGTCACTCTTCTCTGTTCTTTCTTCACCCCCCCCCCCCCCCCCCCACCCCAAGCGTGGCTTCCTTCCTAAGTTTTATTTTCTCAGATGCAAGTTGCTCATCCCGAAGGGGGGGCTTAAAATGGGACCTGCCAACTTAGTATAGACGTCGATAGAGGTCGAGTCAAACTCCAGACTGCAGTGTGAGTTAGAACATGAAGAAGGCTCAGTAATACCCCACAAATGAAAGACTCCATCTTGTCGAACGTAAGCGGTATGACAACATGTCACTCAATATCCTCATTCGCTAAAAAGCGGACAGTCGAAGGTGATGTATCGACTGTCTTGTGTATGGTGGCCACGCTTGTCTAGGATTTCTTTAGTTTATAGAGCCAGTGCTTTTGGGGCCCTCGGTCCGTTCGCAGCCATGTGTAAGTTGACGGAGCGTGTCCGATTCCACTCTGGTCTCCTGACGTCGAACCTCTTTCCTGTGCGTGCCTCACTTCTCTTCCGCCTTTTCGAGGCTTGTCTGAAACCTCCTTCCGTTACCAGCAAGGGACTTAGGGATAGAGGCATAGTCTGCCAGCCTGTCGGCTTCTTCATTCCCTTTAATACCGATATGAGAGCTGACCCATGAAATGGGGGTATCGATTTGGTTCAGCCCTCGTTCAGCTAGCAGTTCGGCTATATGTATCTCTATGCCGCTCCGCGGTGGATGGCCTTGGAATGTATTGATGGTCGATTGTATGGCTGCTGGAGAGTCGCTTAGGATGGCTAGTAGGGAGGACTCCCTGTCTTCGCAGAGGGATAGGGCGATGGCCTGTTGTTCGGATGTTGATCGTGCAACACCATGAAAATCCAACAGGAACCCATTTTCGATTCGTTGAGTGTGTCGTGTGAGCAGAACCTAGGTAGAGCCTACGGATGTGACCTCTTTAACATATATCAAATCATCTGGAAGCGGTGATCACTTGCCTGATCTCGGGCCTTTGCAAAACCCCGCTCCGCGGCCCCAACGCTTTTCCCATGGTACGCTAACCATGTTCATATTCCGAAGATCGCAAGAAAAGAGTATCTCGTTGGGGAGGGGGAGATAGTATGCGGGGGTCCTCGGAGAAGAACTCCTCACATGATGCTGGACGACACCTATACTTTATGCAGACCCCATTAATTAGTCTGGTTGGCACAAGCCCATTAATAGCCTTGACCATCCTTCGTTTGTGCCCGGCACTGGTGCCAACCATTCTTCTCTACGAGAGGAACCAGGGTCTGGGCACGAGACTACAGACTACCTCATTCTTAGTCTGGTTGGCACCTCATTCTATAGTCTGGTTGCACAACCCCTTGTTCCTTGTGCCAACCAGACTACTCATTCTAGGTAGTCTGGTTGGCACTCTTAACATTCGATTGTGCTTCATGGCTAGACGAAGATGGCTACCTGGAAAAACATAGCGCTAGGCTATACCATCCATCACCGGGATGTGGCCCACCACCGGGATGTGGCTCACTCGGTTATTTTAGCGGTTTCGACAGTTTCGCGACCAATATGGGACCAAAGAGGCTCAAAATTTGGGATTGCATTGTGGATATATGCTCGTTTGCTCAAGCGAGTGCGGATGGGCCAAGGTGCATTACTGCTCGAATTATCCTGACAGAATTACCGGTGATCATGGGATCGGTTGGCTGTAAGAAAAGTAGATATATCGGGGCTATGAGGGTTATAATCAAGCAACAATCATTGTTACGACTTGGTAATTACGGCTTGTATAAATTATAGAAGCAATTGCATGCAATAAGTTGCCATAGAGGGCCCGGTCTGCAAGGGTGTTTTAACCGGGGACGCAGACGAGGTATTTCTTCTTGTAACTCAGTCAAAGCAAGTCCAAAACAGATGACCAGTGGCTTAAAAGAATTTACATGGGCATGAGAGCCAGGGGAGATCATGTTAGTGACTGAATACATCATTTAAATCTGTACTGAGTATATATGCCAAGGTTTGTCATTTCCGGCTAATATGGCTACTAGGCTAAGCTACTTCATATTTAGGCTAAATCTGGTCTAAAACAGACTAAGAAGCTTATTTGTTTATGCTTTGGTCCTTTTGGGCTATTGAATGCCTGATGACACATTCATTTGGAAGACCTATCTCAAGGTTTGCCTACTGTTGCAGGTAAGCCCCTATGGAACAGCTTCTCTCAAGCCAAGTCAGATATGCTAAGTAGGGTTTATACAAGCATCTAGTCCCTTAATACATTCGTTTGAGCCATGACCTGCTTGGTTTGGACTTTATTTCACTGAGTTATAACAAGAAGGTTTTTGATCTAGATCCCCTCTTATCTCACCTTTACCAACCTAAGCTCACTCAGTTTTAAGCAAAGATCCCCGGCAGAGTACCGTAAAGTTTCTCCAACCTATGTGCATGGTTTGGAGCTATCAGGCGCTTAATATGGACTTGATTTGGTTGAGTTATAAGAAGATATAATTTATTCACACATTGCCTTAACCTACTCTTGGCGGTATAGCCTCACTAATTTCTGGTAGAATATCATACATAGGGTACCTAGATGATCCCCCTACCTATGTTTGTGCTTTTGCGCTATTAGGAACTTGATTTAGACCGATTTTGGTTGAGTTACTAGAAGGAAAACCCCCCGGTAAGGACTACCCTTGCTGACCAGTCCCTCTATAGCAACGTATTACATACAATTGCTTCTAAAATGTATACAGGCCGTAATTACCAAGTCGTAACAATAATTGTTGCTTGATTATAGCCCTCATAGCCCCCATATATCTACTTTTCCTACAGCCAACCTACCCCGTGATCCCCGGTATTTCTGTCAGGATAATTCAAGCAGTAATGTACCTTGGCCCGTCCACACTCGCTTCAACAAACTACGATATATCCACAATTCAATCCCAAATTTTGAGCCTCTTTGGTCCCATATCGGTCTCGAAACTGTCGAAACCGCTAAAATAACCGAGTGAGCCACATCCCGGTGGTGGGCCTCATCCCGGTGATGTATGGTAATCCCCTTCATAATCCCCTCCTTCTGATTCCCAATCACCAAACCCCCCATGGCGTAACGGTCCGGGTTCCGTTCACATGGGGGGGCGGTTCTACAACAGTCCAGGGTTCGATTCCCACCTTAGACGTGGGGATTTAACCACGCTACCCAAGTAAGGGTGGCAACTGGCAAGGGAGTACCTCCACCTGACTTAGGCAGGGCGGTGGGAACCCTTTTTTTGTTTTGCATCTCAGGATCGTTGCTGAATTGCAGGATTTGTTCTCGGATGTATAAAGAAGACATGTAATAATATGTCTGATGCCAGTGGCGGTGTTCTCGGGGCAGCGCAGTGTGTATGTGTATGTATGTATAAGGTTTCTATTTTCCCTCCGTTGATAAACAGAGTAGAGCTTGCTTGTAATGTATAATAGTATTCTGTTATTACCCTGCTCGATAAAAATATCACATCTTCTATATATACCTGCAATATATGTAGGTGTTCTTGTGAAACTCAGGTATTGATACACACCTACTAACTTAGGAAACCGCTCAAGTATTTCTCTAGTATGCCTCCCATCAAATCAGAAGCAATTAAATAAAAATACACCATACTAAACATAATTCTTATTGCATTGGTATGTCAGGATTAGAGTCAAAGGAATCCAGACAATGAGACACCGCCATCTCTTCGACTATAGGGATCCACACCAATGAGCCGGTATACCAGAGACACCAGAGACCTGCTATAGCCCTCAGTCCACGTAGAATCACAGAAGGAGGCATAAGGCAACATTAGAAGAAAGACAGGAGTGAAGCTCAAACCGAGCATCAGAAGAACCGAGTGAAACAAAGGGTGAATCAGCCTACACCTGGCTCCATATCAACCGCAGCCTCCGGAACTCATGACTCTATTATATCAAGAAGTCAGCGTCAGCCTCGAGTTCTTACAGACATTGCCAACATCACATAGAAATCGGGGGTCACATCACCTTCTCTTGCCGCGATATCCCATATTCCTTTTGGATTGCCGCAAGCGTGGGAAGTTTTAAAACGCCATATGGTCAAGGAAGTAGTGAAGGAGGAAGATTGGGATGCCGTCGATGTTTCCTTAGTTACCTTTATGGACGACTCGCTGCCAGAGAGCGGAGACTGATGCAGTGCGCTGAGCCATCGGTTTATATTTAACTTAGGGTCTTGCAAACGGTTTGAGGCTTTAAATGGTTTCGGGGATTGACATATTCAGAGTGTGGCAGTCTGGTTTTCAATACGAGAATGAGGATCATATAAGGCCCGCTCGCAACTCCTTTTCTGCGCTTCTCTTCTCTTTCTCATTAGTATATTATTAAGAGTATTTTCGAATAATATCAGCTATCTCCTACCACAATTCGAGCATTGTGTCTTATTCTTTCTCATGTTTCCCCTTCCCATCATCTTCCCCTCCTACAGATATAGGCACAAGATGTAGTAGCTAAATCCACCCGGGCCTCCTTGTGGTTCATCATGGTCCCTCCCCAGAATAGTGATTTTTGTATTAAAAAAAATAAGATATATATGTTTCGGTCCATTGCAGAATTCAATCCATATCCGGATGGCATATATGTGCACACTACGTAATTTATGAAGGCAAATTGAGAGGAAACCAAGTCTATTAATTTATACATAACAAAAGCTCAAACCTCCACATGCTCAATCAAATTCCTACTTCCTCATATGTCCCATGCTCAACCCTCCACTTATTCAATCAATGCCCTGCATGCTGAAGCACTACATTCTCAATCGATCCACTCCTCAATACTTGCACTGAATTAGTACATAAATGATGTCTGAAGCTAGTATGGCAACGAGAAGTACATAAATTCCTTTCTTTATTACATTAGCACTGACGGTACGGTGTGTACATTGTCCCTTGCATTTGCAGCGAACCACAGATCCAGTAAAGACAAGGAATGCAACTTCATGAAAGTGACTCAGATTTTTGAGTTTGCCATGTTGATGGGATAAACTCAAGGTAGTTTGGTCTAATACAGGAAGGAAGCTGTTCCAATTATCTAATACGATAGCATCTATCCAATAGGCCAGATTCATAATATAGCTGATGTCAGTCAGGACTCATATAAGGCTTGCAGACAACTGTGCAAAAAATCCGATGATAGTCGGTAGAAGCTCGATCAATACTAGGAATTCGCAAGCTAACAAGATCACCTATTGGAAAGGCATCTATTTTGTGCTGAAGTGCATCTCGACTAGCCACTTGTTCTTGTTCTTTCCTACATGCAGTAAAGTATCATGAACTTCTTATTTCTTAGTACTCATTACTCCTATTCGGTCCCAGTATGGGGACGGCACATGAGGAGCCACTCGGAAACTCAGGTGTTGACAACGCAAGTTAATCTGCCAGGTACGGCGCGCAAAATAACAAGTATATGGATTAACAAAATAAACTCTAGAGCTGATTGGCAAACCCAAGATAACTGAATGCGGGAATAAACTGAAGGCCCCCATACTGTCATTAACCGGCTAATTCCAGATGACCCCGAGAGACCTGTTTTCGTGTTTTTTTTTTTAAAAAAAGAAGACGAAAGCCCACAACTAGGTAACAAACCAAAATCAAAATCCAAACCAGAATCAAATGCCAGAATCAAATGAGGCGGGACATCCCAACCAAACCAGTGTAAGTGAAAAGAATGGATCTCCTCATGGTCCCCTTATTGGGACCAAATAGGAGTAAGGGGTATTTTAAAAAAAAAAAAAAAAAAAAAAAAAGGAAAAGAATGGATGATCAGAGATAGATGCCGAATACCCATCCCGATGCATGACTCAAGGGCCGTCCCTCCCGGCTAGCCGTCTGTATAAGAAACCGAAGAAAGCTTCTACTGCGTCTCATTCGTCCCGACGTCCCCATCCTCCTCTTGAATCCATACGGGGTGATCAAGTTCCTCCCTATCTTTGATGCCGCCGAGGACAGCTCTTTACTCGTTGAAATCCGAGCAGCCGAAGGTGATGTGTCGACCGTCTTGAGTATGATGGCCGCAATGGTATGCCTTTGTATAAGATTTCCCGATCGTGTGGAGCCAATGTTTCTGAAAAACCCTGTCGGTTCGTAGCCATGTGTAGGCTGGGAGGGCATGTCGGCTCCATTCTACTCTCTGGACGCCGAAGCCTTTGGATGTGCGTGCATCGCTTCCGAAAGCCTTAGAGGCCTGCCTAATGCCCCCTTCTGTCACCATCGAGGGAGTCAAGGAAACATGTCCTAGTAGAAAGGCAAAGGCTGCTAGCTTGTCGGCTTCCTCGTTCCATTTGATACCGATGTGTGAACGTATCCATGAAATGGAGGTGTCGTAATAACGTTTTATATGTCGTTCCTCAAGTAGTTCAGCCATCTCGGATTCGATACTGCCCCTTGCCGGCTAGCCTCGTACAAAGCAGTCTATTGTCTATGAGGGGAGTTGCGAGGTCATGAACACTACAAAAATATTAACCTGGGTACGAGGCTACTTTCCAGCTGACTTTAGAGATCTCGATAGCGGTGGATATGGCCGCCGGAGTCGGATAGGATGACCAACATGCTGGTACTTTTGTGTGCTCGTAGGCTTAGCACTATGGCTTGTCGCTCTGAGTCAGAGACCGTGGATTCCTCCCTAAGTACGCGTGAACCTTGGAGGGAGGGTTGCCTCTCCAATCCTCCAATAGGTTGCTCCGATACCTTGCTGCCCCATCCACCTTGGAATGCTGAGTTTGCATTGGACGGTTCGTAGATAGTTTTTTTAATAAACTCATTAATCCTATTCGATCCCAGTAAGGGGACACCCGGAAGCCCGGGTGAATTCAGGACAAGGGACGGTTCGTAGAGGGACAGGGAGATAAGGCTGCTAGGGGTAAACTTGTTACAGTTGCCGAAGCTCCCAAAGGGGGGCTCTCAGGTTGTGGCGATGTTGTAGTCTGGTTAGAGATGATTGGGTCCCGAGGGTTTGAAAAGGAGTTTGGGTGCCCGTTCGAACTGCACGAGCTGCCCACATCGCCTAAAAGCTTGCACTCTAGGTGCCAACCAGACTAGCACTCTAGGTGCTTGACGTTCGTAATCAATATCATGATAACATTAAATGTAGGCCCTAATTAAATGCATCATGCTCCAAAACCACTTGTTTCCAATCATTCTTTTTACAGCAATAAAATACGGTGCATTATTACACAACTCAAATTCATTTAATGCATTCCATCACAGCTTGATTGCTGGGTCTCGGAGGTATGCTTTAATTATGCAATACTTGTAGTTACGATCATGATGTACTTGAATTAGATGTTAAGGAATTTCTTCTTAAAGGTCAACTGAGATTACTACTATTTATTGTATGCAACGGACCAGAACATATATATTCCATTGGCATATACGTACAAATCAGATCACAATGAATTGTTCCCTCTTTCGAGGGGCTTATGCCAACCAGACTAGTATTTTTCTATAGCGGTGGGCTATTATGAATCCCCTTCATAATCACTTCGTTCTCACAAGAAATCACCAAACCCCCCATGGCGTAACGGGTCCCGGTTTCGGGATTCCGTTCACATGGGGGGGGCGGTTCGACAACAGTCCAGGGTTCGATTCCCACCTTAGACGTGGGGATTTAACCACGCCACCCAAGTAAGGGTGGCAACTGGCAAGGGAGTACCTCCACCTGACTTCGGCAGGGCGGTGGGAACCCTTTTTTGTTTTGGAGTCTAGAAAAAATTAATTTTTTTAATTTTTTTTTACTACTGATGATCGTTGTTGACTGGGAGTAATTGTTCTCGATGTTGGATACATGTGAAATGGTAAAATGAAGACCATGTAATAATATGATCGATGCTATTGGGGGCGGTGGGCAAAGTGGATATAAAAATCTCTACTTGATGCGAGTTACTCTCGTCAAACTCACTGGTAAACTAGTTTTGTAAGTTAGGAAAGACCGCTCAAGTACCCGTTGATCATGCCCCTTCAAAAAATCTTCCTTAAACATAATATTTATTCCATTGGCATATACTTATAAATCATATCACATCAACTCTGAATGTATCCCCTCTTTATTGTGGGTAACAATCATTTGTGTCTTGCATCTAACAAAAGATATGTGGATATCTTGTTAGGCAGCGGAGTAGCGCGAGCACGGGTGCACAGCAGATCTATAGTAATATGCCTACTAGAGCAGACGGTAAAGCGCGAAGTGGACAAATAGAACCTAAGAGTGCAAAAATGCAATAGAGAACGAAGCGAAAATTGAAGACTTACTTAATTCAGTGAAAAAAAATACAGGTCCGGAGCGTTGTTCTATATACATGGAATTTCAGGGTACTGGGATGTGTTATTCGACCAATCAGAAGCAAAAAAAATGGGGATAGCGGTCGGTGGCAACCACAGAGTGACTCAACCCAATGTACGGAAAATACTTGCGTACGTGCGAACGTAAGACGCTTGCGTATGCGCGGACGTAAGGTGCTTGCGTGTCTACGAGTTCAGCTTGTCGTCTTTGCCTGCCGGACAACGGTTGGTGCAACAGCAATAATATCCGGTGTATTGGATGTGCGTTTCAACAACCACCACATCGATCCAGATCTCAAAATCCAGATCAGTTCTCAATGCATTAGGCAGTATGAAAGCAATCAGATTATCTGTATTAAGCTAGGCAGGGTGTTTTGCCAACTAGATTATGTATTAAGGCAGAACCAACCAACTGACACAATTATTTCCTCCAACTATCTCCTGAAATAAATCTTCAATTTTTGTAGATAATTCCTCAGCCCCGTGCACTCACTAGCCCTTTTTCCTGGACGAAATCTGATCCTCTAATTAACCAATTCCGAATTACTAACGCATGTAACCAAATGAAGGACAAAGAAAAAACAAGGTTGCTTTATAAGTGAAAAAACCTAAAAAGGCAGGCGAAACATAGAGTACCGTCCCAGTAATTTATATCCCTTAAACCCACGTCTGAGGTCAATTCAAATAAAAAAGAAAAAAGAAATGTTGAACAGGAGAAATTGCAAACTAAGCAACCCCTGCTAACTAACCCAAGAACGCCGCGGACAACTCCATTTCCTCCTTTCAATTCTCTCTCCTGAAAAATGTTTGGGGCTGGTACCCATGAAACATCACTTGCTTCACCTCCTGCCAGTGCTCAAGTCCCCGCAAGACTCTTGCAATATCATCTGGATCTCTGCCTATCGTGAGGGTAACCTCATGAGTTCGTAGAGAATCGAATTGTCGCAATGGCACAGCTGAACTAGACCAGTGCTCAAGGATGCGCCCTCCCGGGCCTCCTGGTGGGTACCAATACCAATCGCGGACACTCCCATCCTCGTGAAGCCATGGATGCCTCGGGGTTGTTGTAAATTGCGCTGGAGATCGTACTGAAAGATCAGCTACTGGTTGTGAAATGCTTTGCTGAGAAACAGGTGTAGCGGGTACTACGCGGGGTGCAAACTGTAAGGCTGGGGAATAGACTGATGCTTCGTCGGTAGCCTGTACATCAATTGTGCTAGGGCAATGCTGTATCATTGAGTAGGATAGTCGCGGTTGATAGGCTGCTGTGTAAGGCAAAGTTTGTGCAGCAGTGGACTCCAAGTTTCCATAAGATGATGAAAATCGAGTACCATGTGCTCTAGCTGCCTGAGTAATAGCGGCTAAACTTGCGGCCTGTGGCATCGCTGTAGCTGGAGGTGACAGTCGGTTCACGTATGAGACAATGTCATGAGTAGTGGTTTTTACATCGTGGACGTTCTCCGTTGTGGGCGATACAATATTATGAGTATTGGCATCTTTGCTCTGCACTTGTGGTGTTGCTTGGAATATTAATTCTCCTTCACGGTTCTTTTGCTGTCTCAGAAAACCCTCCAGGTGCCTCGTCTGATTTGCAAGAACTCCAAGCGCAGGTTCTGTCGAGGCCAGCTTCGCCCCCGCCCCACCAGTCACACCTCCAGGTGCCAGGCTAGTTGAATTACCCCTTTCATTACCATCAGTCATGACAGTATCTCCTTCGGCATCCACGTCGTTGTACCCATCCACAGCCTGCAACAAGTGGTCTTCAACCACAACGTTAGATCGATTTCTCGCAATCCAGTTTTCCCATCTCTTAAGTCTCTCCTCGGTGCGAAATCTCTTCGCGCCTCTTGAGTGTGCAAAGGCCTTGATAATTTGGAAGGGAACCCCTAGCCCTAAACCTCCACCAAACCTCTGTGGCACACGTAACCATATTTTTTTAATCAGATGTTGATCTCTTGCGGTGTTCCAGCAACCACCCAAACGCACTAAGTGAGCCAGAAGGTTAATTTGCTCTTGAGTCAGCTCTAGGTATGGCTGGTATAGCGACTTCAAATATGAATCATGAATCGGATGAGGTATTTGGCCATCGTTTTCGAAAGGGCTCTGTCTCAGAGGATCGGCCTGATCCGGAGCCGGACTGCTGGGGCTCTCTATAGCACTAGACTTAAATCTTTTCCCTCGAAGAGCTACACTACTCTCACAGCCGATATGGCCATTATCCTCGTCCGTACTTTCGTCCTCGGAGCAGCGTCGTCTTTTGGAGCGTGGTTCCCCGTATCTTTGCCTTGGGGGTGTTACACCATCTCGAGCTTGTTGGCGGTGATCTTGCACCCACTTGTCCCATCTCCGCATGCTTTCAACCTTATCAGGTACCCGATCTCTATGAGTTGTGACAAAGCGGGATATGCGCTTCCATGAAATTGCAACCTCTTGTCCACCACCTTCCTTCAGTGGTACTTTCTTCCACACATTTTCCACCTGCGCCTCGGTAATTTTGTTTATTCGACAGAGTCCGTGGTTCATAAGGGTTTCAAGTGCCCCGCGTTCGGGGAGTGAAAGATAGTGCGCCTTAGATCTGGTGGGAAACTGGATCGGCACAGGTGGATCACCCGAGTTTCCCTCTCGCTCCTTGCCTTTGTGTTGGACGGCAGTCTTTGCAGCAGTCACGGCTGAGCCACCATCAGTGGGAGCTGCCCCATCCTCGGATATATTTTCAACCGTGGCAGGTAGGGCCCGTATAGTCTTCTCCCACACAAGGCATTGCCGGGTTCCCGGCGTTGGTATTGCCGATCTAGTTGATGCTTCAGGTGTCTCACTTTCTGTGATGAAATGGGTTAGCATTGTAAACCCGTGAACTGAGATCTTAATGTGTACCTCTGGGCCCTGGCCTCCGATGTTTGTTGATCCATTGCTCCCAGCGAACCAATGCATTTTGCTTCTCATCAGCGTCCCTCTCGTCAAAACCATTTTCCGCCAAATAACGTTGAATCTGGGGACGTGTTATATTTAAATCCTTTCCCCCACCCTCAACTGGCGCCACCTTACTCCATACATCTCGTATTTGCTGAAATGCTTTCTGGGTGAGTTTAAACAACCCATGTCTAACTAGGGTCTCAAGTGCCGAACGCTGTTGAGAGTTAAATTCAGGTGCTGAAATCGAGGTTGCAATTGAAGCTTCCTTTGCCACGGTAGACTGTGGGCATGGGGTCGGTGATTCTCGCTCTGGAAATTGTAACACAATTGAGTCCCTTTGGCCTGTTGCAGTAGGTGTGTTATCAGCAACGGGAGCGTAACACGTAGGATTATTATTTCTGCTCTCTTTTTGGAAAGCATATGCCCCATGCCTCACACGGTCAAGGGGAGTTCGCGTCCGTAGCCGGTAAGAGGCTGTGGCGTGGGTCGACATCCCTTTTTCAGTAGTAACGTTATTGCCTTTGCCTTTTGCCGGAGTTTGAGCAGGGCCTACACGTTTCGCCTGGGCACTCTTTGTCGGGACCTTGAAGTTTGGTGGGGGTTGTGTGATCTCTTCATCACTAGATTCATGTTCGCTCACATGGTCTGAGCATTCTGTGTAACGTATCTTTTTCCTGCTTGCAAGTGCTGCGTGGCTTCGGAGGTGGTAAGCAGATGGAGTCATTGCATTGTTCTTGTCAGGGCGTTGCTCCCCCTTCGTCTGCGCGGGCGTCGGAGCAGTAACGGGGAAAGCCCTCGGCCTAGATAAAGCATTGCTGAATACTTGTTGCACTGCCGTGGATGAGGTGCAATCCACATCTAGATCACTCAGATCCGTGAGGGGGCTGTCACTATCGTCGTGGTCGGTGGCACCAACCAGCCTCTGGGCCTCCCGGGACCAAGTACCATCTGGATATTTGTAGGGAGGCACAAGGTGATTGTGGTCGGAGATCCATTTCTCCCATTTTTCCGTGCTGGCGGCTTGATCGCCAGCGGACCTCTCAACATGAAGGTAGCTTCTACGCACCCAATTCATAACCTGTTTGATGTCCAACCCAACGCCCCGCCCACCGAGCTGTTCCACAGGGATTTCAAACCAAACATGCTTCACCTGGATTTTCTGCCGTTTGGTGACACGACAGATTCCCAAACTAATCAAGTTTTGAAGAATTTTCCGGTCCTCTGTTGAAAACCTCCTGCCGCCAGCATTAAGTTCCTGCTTGACGTAAGGAACCGGGACATCATGATTGTGATTGGCCACCCATTGATGCCATCTAGTCATCCCAGCATCCTTGTCGATAATGGTGTGAGCTTTCTTGATAACATAGGCGGCTATCGCTTTATAGTGTAGGCCTAGACCCAATCCACCGCTTTGCTCGACGGGTATGTGCAGCCAGACTAAATCGATTTGAGCCTGAGAAGCTATGCTGTTTGGACGACAAAAACCCAAAGCGACCAGTCTCTCGAGGGCCTTCTCCTGCGTCCCAGTGTAATTGAACTGTGGTGCAGGCATGGGGCGACGTTCGTTGTGCTACTGCTGAACTTTGAATAAATTGTTGATCAAGAGCGAACGGAGATCTTGATGCAGTGTGCTAGATGAGGGAATTTGAGCGCCGAGGGTTGTGTAGATGTCGTGGGAACTTCTGAAGATTGTACGCACAGCTGAAGGCTTTCCAACCAACTGTAGGAAAGTTGGGGTATATGGAGAGAATGGGACTGTATGAAGTGGCTTGGATGGCCTAAAGAGTGGCTGTGTTGTTGATGAGGGTTCTGGTGACAAGAGATTGTAGGGCCGAGGTATGGAGAGCAGGTAAAATTGAAAGAGTGAGGAGTGTGAGTATGATGCTGGAACAGGTTTTCGCTTGTGCTGAGCCGTGTGAGATATGAGGATGTGGTGATCGTGTAAAGGGGAGTGGGGAGGGGAGTTCACAAACCAAGATGCAGCCTCAGATTCAAGTAGCTTAGCCACAGTGTACTGTTGCGATACAGCCTGCTTGGAGTCTGACACTTCCCTAGGTATCAAATATCGTATTCGTCAGACTACGTATTCGGGGGGTCTGGTGGTGATGAGTGTAGTGGTAAGGAGCTGTTGACGCTCGCGGTAATGACACTGCCGAGCTGGTGACCGATATGTGCACCTCAGACATACCTGCTGTGCGAATGTACGATCTTCCTCAGGCCGAGGGTTTGGACCTTCACCAATGAGATAATACGACAGATATATGAATTAATAAAAACACGAATGCTGATAATTTTCATCACGCCTCGCAAGCAAGGCAAGGAAATCTTGCATAACTGTTTTTCTTTTTTTTTTCTTTAAATACATCTCGTTACATACTCATATGCAGCCCAGTAAGGGAACCATGAAATTGCATAACTGGTATAGGAGTGCAACCAGACTACTAGACTAGTGTAGGAGGACTAGGCGTCACAGAGTTTCAGACTTAGATAACCAGACTAGACTTAGAGCCTGTACAGGTGTACTAGTCTGGTTAGAGGTGTACGGTACAGGTGTGTGGAGGGGTAGTGCAACCAGACTACCAGACTAGTACAGGTGACTGTTATCTCATTTGCGCTTTCCTACTCCTAGTGTCTCATTTACCTCACGAGAACGGGCTAAACATATATCACCCTTCCCTCTTACTCATTAGGTATACCATCATGCCTTTCCTCGCCCGAAATGTTGCCCACTCTGCTTCCTGGCTAAACCTCACCTCGTCTAGAATCATATCGTCCGCTGCCTGCTTCTTTCGTTACTCGAGCGGGGAACGAAAATAGCAACAAGAAGCGAAAGTTGAAATGGATTACATTTTTAGCAACATGTCCGGTTAAAACAATGTTAAACAACAATAAACAGGAGGGTGACCTGAGCCTGAATGAGATGAAGGAGGAGGTATATAAGGAGATTTTACGTTATTTACGGATTGAAGGTATTTTGGTAGTCAGAGTTTGTTGCTGGTAGCACTAATAAATGTTGAAGGTCCTCCTACGGAAGCGGATTCGGATTTCAAAGAGCTAATATCAATCACTTGGTTTATGCTATCGTCAGTCCTATACTCGGATCTTTTATCCCAGGGACAGGACGCGAAAATGTACAGCTACTGTCTGAGAAAGAAATTGTTTCTACAGATGGCGAGATAGGCGGAGAAGAGCACGGGTCGGTAGATTAACTTGCCTCACCCTGAATGCACCCTGGTTTCCGGGTGGCTCCTCATGACCCACCGACGGGGCCGCATAGGAGTAACAAGTTTTTTTTTTTTTTAAAAAAAAAAAAAAAAGCGCGGGTAAGAGGAATTTGTTATTGTGGATCTTATTCAGGTGAGAAGAGAAGACTTTATCCTTATACTGGAGGCAAAGCGATCTTCCCTCGGCCAGGCAATGAAGCAATGTTTGATTGCCATGAAGGATATGCATGATTATAATGGTGTGGGTGAGGTATTTGGTTTTGTTACGACAGGGAAGAGCTGGAAAATGCTTAGATACGATGGTGCGTCATTTGAGATGAGTGAAGAAATGTTGATACTATTTGATAGGATGAGCTCAGACAGGCAGCGATGGATGGATAGTCATTCAATCGTGGTGGAGTGTATTTATCTTGCGTTGAGTCATGGAGGCATGGAGAGGAAAGGTGTGGTTGTGGAAGGATAAGTGATGGTTCACGGAGCTTTTTGTATATTTTTTTTTATTTGTATGTAAATAATAGGGACTTCGTGTGTTTTCGTTTTGTTTGTTCGTGTTGCGTGTCTTACCCGAGATTTGTTCATGATACGTTGAGGGCACAGCCCCTGACGTAGAATCAGGAATTCTAAATTTATTTTGTAGCGGTAGTTTATGTTTTGGTGCTAACTAGACTATTTAGTGCAGTCTGGTTGTTTAGGAGGTGATATCTGACTTTACAGTTGGAGGAAAGCCTCTACTTATGCTTGTCGCTGCTACAACCTCCGAATGTGCCAACCAGACTCTCTCCGAATATCTAAAGGTTTTCTCGCCCCAGACATTTACCGGGAACAGAGCGACTCGCCTCGTGCCCAGGGAATCAAGGCTGGAAATAAAAATCATTTCCTTAGCACCATCAATGCAACAAACTATCGTCAGACTAAATGAGATACTTGCAGCACATATTACAGAACGAAAAACAGCTGGTTCTTGCCCCCTTCCAGAACTGAGTGCCTATAGCTGTTGGTGACGGAGTCGGACGGACCTAAACAAGATCGCCACTTCCAAGGCATTGGTAAAGTCAATGTAGTAATGCATAATTCCCTCCCTCGAAATTAAACCAAACAACCCCAAACTTATAACCAGTTTCGTGTATTCTCCTAAATCCGAAACAACAAAGCTATCTCCCTCCAATCCCATGGAACAAAAGAAATTTCCTAATCGTACACGTACTGCAAATATCAAGTTCACATGATCAAAAGCCACCATATGGCTCCAACAGATGCTCCAGCTCGTCTTGTAAGCCTCCTTCGTCGTCATTCGAGGCTGGCTTCAGGATAGACCCGAGCAGATCTGATGCAGGTCCCACGTTGGTTAGTGGAATGATATTTCCGTCGGCTCCAGCCTTGTCACCTGGATTTGTCGTGGTCTTCCTTTTCGGAGTGGGCTTGGCAAGGCCCGGAGACAAATTTCCAGTTCCCATTTTCACCACCTTCACTTGGTCCTCGCGTCCCCCCACAGCCACAAACCCGGACCCTGCCGGTTCAGTCCTATGATAATACCTATATCTAGCACCCGTTTTCCAATCACCAGCATAAGGAAAGTTGTCATCATCATCATCATCATCATCATGCTCCGTATGTAATACGGGTTTGTTCTCTGAATACTTCCTCAACCTTTGCTTACGAGGAGATATCCCTTTCCACTCCCACATTGGGGGTACCTTTAGCGTATTACGGGCAGCGTTCGCTGTAGTTTCAAGAACACTCCATACCCCGTCAGAGACACTTGAGAACCTGTGAAACATGGACCGACGTGCGTAAGATTGCTTCCGGGTTTTCAGTGAGAATTCCATCGAGTGGATTGAGGCAGTAGGGGAACTAGCTCGGGTATCTAGACTATCGTTCTCGTTGCATTTGGTGACGGTGATAAAGGGGACAGTGTTGGAGCGAAGTTTGGCTTCGTCGAGGGATTGCGTCAGGCGAAGTTGCAGGTCTTCTTCATCGATATTTCCTAAGCTGCCTGAGTTTTTGTGGGGAATCACTCGAGGTATTGCTGGCCCAGCGACGGCTGGCTGAGTGACAGTTAGTAGGACACTTTTGAGAAATTATCAAACTGACCTGTACACACCACTTTCGGTTTCACTTCCGTAGTAGCCCCTTCTCCTGTTGAGTTGGTAGCTATTGCCGCTGTCTGTGCTGGGGAGGACCATATCATTGGAGGTTCTGTGGGCCCAGAGAAAGCGGGCTTCCTAGTAGTCAGGATGATAGATCTGATCTCGCAAATGATGTGATTTCTCTGACTCACCGCTTTCGGTTTCACTTTGGCAGCAGCCTCTTTTCCTTTCGAATCGACAACCACTGCCGTAGCGGGGACAGATGAGGGAGGTTCAACTGTTGTCGTTGCGATAACATCAATAGTCTCGCAGCCAGTACTATGACTGCTACCCGGCCCATCCATCATTTTGCCCTTCTCCTTGCTCTTCTGCTTCAATTTCTGCTTCATCTTTCCTTCTCCCTTTTCTTCTCCATCTTCTTCAACTTAGACGTCGACCTGGCAAGACTACCCTTACGCTTTCCCATTGTCCCGGAGGTGGTTTCCCTTCTTGTTATGAATTCCGAGTCCTAGCAAGTATGTTTTGGTAGTGGTGAAGTTGCTGGTTGAGTGGAACCCCTCTCCGACGTTACTGATGTAAATGCGTCAATGTTCGTTGTTGAGGGTCTAATTTCGGTCGCCGGTGGTGCGTTACGTGCTTGCATGAAAATGCCAAGGCGTCACAGCTCCAAGTTTGTAGTTTGTGCCCCTGCATTCGGCAACGTGGAGTACGTAAAACTTTCTCCCAAAGTTTACAATACATTATTGCATGCATAATTTCCCACTTCCGTCTTGCTGTATATATATATATAAGCTGGTGCCGTGGATGCATTAAAAATGTTTAACCACAGCATACTAACGTCAGGTACGTCACATGAATGGGAAATCAGATAGAAGGTTCAAAAGCATAATTACCCTGAACGAGTGTTCTGTCAGTCTCCCACGTAAGATCGTTTTACATAATTTCGAACGACCACTCGAAGAGGCACACAAACAACTGTCTGGTCACGGGATCACAAACGACATAACCATGAATTCTTGAATAGTTTTTTACATACTTGATTTATTGTGGATGTAAATAATTCGCAGTTGAGTGAAGCTATGCTAGACATTATTCTCTTAGAAATCTCGAACTCCTTCTACCATGTGCGCTCCCCCATCATTGGATACTTCCCCTCCACTCGCTTCCCTCCCCGTTCTCATACCCAACCTTTTTTTTTATTTTTAAAAAAAAGAGAAAATACTCAATGAACCCAAGGAGGTGACCATGATGAGCCACGTGGAAACCCGGGTGGGGGTTGGGTGGTGGCGGATACAGAAGGTGGAGATCGTGTTAGGAATAGAGGGTCCTGGGCTGGATTGGTTCCTGTAAAGAAGCTTATAATACCGATAGTCAGGATATGTTTATGCGCTTGATATAATTGTAAAGTGTTCTGACACACCCAGGCAATTGGGGACTACATTTCACACGAAATTATAGCCATACATCGTGCATCGCGCAGGCTAAACAAACGGAGGCATGAAAAAGAGCGCAAAAAAGATAAAAGACGATATATATATAAGATTATTAAGAAACCAAAAGTTATCATCCAAATCGGGATCTGAGAAAGAAGGTAAATGAGATTAAGAGAGCATTTCAGACATACTTCATGTGGCACGGTGCATTACCCCTCGCCATTATCTCCACGAGGTCTGGCCACGAGACTAGGCCAATAAATTAGCTCGTCTGGAGTGTGGATAGATCAGTCAATATTGGCTAACTTTGCGACAATTTACCAACTATCACATAATTCAGCAACTGATTAGACTTGCCTCCTTCTAATTATCAAAGCAATCCCACCTGGGAAAAAAAATTTAAAAGATAATTTTTGAATGCCCACTAAGAGAATTGAACTCTTGATCTTCGCATTACAAGTGCGACGCTTTACCACTGAGCCAAGCGGGCGTTAATTGACTTAGCTCAAAGCTTTCTTCCATATGACCCTTGCTTCCATGCGCGTATTCCCTCCTCGGAACTTACCCAAAACAACAGATAAAAATCTATAGTCTGGTTAGAAAAAAAACTAGTCTGGTTGCACAACCTCTTTAGAGTAACAAATCTAGAATGCATGCCTGATTCGAGATCGACAGGAATGTGAGTGATCACCTAGCCCAACCAGACTACACCCTACCTACGTAGCCTAGGACATGCAACAACTATTAGTTGTATGGACCATGAATTTGGCTTGGTTTATTGCGTACACAAAGCTGACAGTGTTGTAAAAGCTCAGTGACCTATATAATATATTAATTATAATAATGCTAGTAGAATCAAGCCCATACTTCGCTGCAAGTCCATGATACCTCTCATTAATAGTAATAGGTCTCGTTTCCCATATTGTTTTTGCCGGCAATAAAATACAGTGTATAATTGCGCAGCCCATATTCATTTACTGCCTTCCATCTCAGCTTATTTTGTGGCAAATCACCTGCTGGGGCCTTCAAGTTTGGGTTTCGGAGGTATGCCTTAATTCTGCGATACCTAGGAAGTCCTGGTGAGTTGTACTTTGAATTGAATTTTAGGGAATTACACTTCTAAAAGGTCAACGAGATTTACTACTTATTATTGTATGCAAAAACTCTTCAAACTTAGTGCGCGCAGTACCAGAGAATGCTTCCATTGCACTTCGAGATGGAAGGGAACCTAGGGGGGTGGAACTGATCCAAATCCATACTGGTTTGTTAGATCCTCTACAAGGGTCTGATCGAGAATAGAACAGACACATGGTGCTGTTTTGCACAGAGGGCATTTTCGATATACAGTGCGATTAAAAGAGTATGAAGCTTCGTGCCCCTGATAGAAACTAAATTTTGGAGCTCCTGGTAAAGAAGACTAATGGCACCGAATTATATTACGCTTAAACTTCAGCCTCTAAGGATCCAAAGTCCACGTCTGTAACCCACTGGTTTGCTCTGCTTGATTCGGAACTTTCATACAGTCTCTCATACGGTCCCCAGCCAATATTCACATCTCACCCCGTAAAACAAAATAAGTTGCGCGAATAGATTCTCGTGATATGCGTATTCCACCTATAAAAACCGTGTCCAAAGGGCATTCTGAAGTGTCAATGCATGAGATAATTTCATAATCATCTAATCACTTCTAGACTAATACACCGTTTCCTCAATTTTTATCTTCTGGAACCCCTCTCAATTTCTGAAACTACGTAATAACCATCGGACAAGGGACCAAAGCCAGAATTAAAATGTTTTAATTTCCTTGCTGTGGTATCCTCATCGGTCTGACAGGGTTAACGGTTTGTCTTCATCTTCTTGACTTTCAGCTGTATTTTGTGCTATTCCGGTTCACTCACATTTTGTGCAGGCCAGAGTTGCTCGCAGACCTCCATCATTCTGTTCTCATCTTTTGCCGCCGGATTCGTCACCCCAGAGAACCCGGTTACGTATACTCCGGTGGATTCAGGAAAAGGCAAGTTAATCTGCCGGTGTATTATGAAGATTTGCGTCCGCAAGGCCATGAATGGGGTAGGCAATTTGATATATAGATGTCAGTCCGGTCCCGGCCGGTTCCGGTTGCCTGATTTGGGGTTTCCACGTGAGCACGAGAGACGACAGCTCTCGCAGAACGTCTAATATATTTCAATAGCATCGCCCTCTGCCCCCAGACTACTGACTTCCCAATGATCATTCTCTTTACGCCCTGTTTGAATTCGACCTCAGCTCTGAATTCGACCTCAGCTCTGAATTCGAATTGCTGTTATTTACGTAACGATATTGCGGAGATGAAATAGGTGCTAATACGCTCAGGATGCAAGAATGTCAAAGTGAGAAATGCGGGAGCGGTATATCAAGTATAAGTAAGTTTATGGAATGTTCGAGTGTACGCTGAGTAGTGACAGAGATGCTGAGATATGACTTGGATGCAAATAGATATTACTTGGATGCAAATATTCTGTTGCATAACCAGACTCCTACGATTATATGGGCCTATACTGGCGATTTGAGCCGAGCTCCAACTAGAAGACGCCGTGGATTCTCCGCTTAAGCGTGGCCAGTGCCTGCCACATGATGAGAAAAACGAAGTCCCTTACTTGTTATAAGAGTCCGTGGCTCTCATCCATCCTCCTCTTTACTCACTCACGGAACCATAACAAATAAGCCCTTTACGGCAACTTCCACCACGAACCATCCCTCAAACAGTACGCATACGCACACCGAGACCTCCATCTCCACTCGATTACTTCAAGTTTTTGATACCGTACATTCACGGGAATAACACTGAACGTCACTGAGCATATTACCTGTCCTGGACAGGAGCCCGGGGCCGCTGGAGCTATTGCTACCCAAACTGAAGGTGTGGCGACTACGAGCGTACTGTAGGCCCTAAAGAACGAGTCCTTGGAATGGGGCAAGAGCAGAACGTACTTCGGGAGGGCAGTGGAGAAACAAGGAAGGGCGTCGACAGTGGGAATCCTATCGTCACCCCTGCTTCTACGAGGGCCTTCGGTAGAAGCAATGGTGAATCAATCTCAGCCACTCCCGTCAGGCAAGAAACAGCTTTATCCTATGTGCAGAGAGCACGTGCGTTGCAGTACCGTGACTCACTATGGCCATCAGTCTCTGGCCCAAGTAATCAAGGTGGAAGATCTTTTACGTTTAATCCTGCAGCACCAGAGTTTATACCATCATTGACTTCCTCGACCGTTTCTACCCCAATTATCTTAAATGGTGGGTTAATTACAACGACGGAGGGGCATCATATTAGCAGCAGCTTGGGCACCAACATACTTACATTCCCCATAATGATGGACTCATATCTGTTCCCAATCATAGCCATAGGAGTAGCTCCCATAAGCATTGGGTATAGTATTATCCCCCTACTAGCTCCACAACCGCCAACTTTTGTTCCATGGTCAGCAGTGGAAACCGCAGAGGGGAACTCAATTCAGGGATCGAGAGATCTGACATCGGAGGGGAACATGGGAAGGCAAATACATCAGCAAACTGCAGAAACAATGGCTGATACTCCTGGCTCAGGTGCGCATGACATTACTGATTATTTGGGTAATTTCGCGATGGGAGACCCCACAAGCGAGGCCGATCAGGATGAAGATCCGGTTATTCGAGATAACAACAGGAAGCGCAAGGGCAAAGAAGTTGTTAGGGATCAGGAAGGAGACGCAGATAATGTGTCAAAAAAATCAAACCACGCTATGTGGAACAAAGAACGCCCAGGAGAGAATTATACAGTATGTTCTCCACCCTCATTCCAGTGATCACTGCATTAATAACCATGCTCACAATAGCAACAGTCCATCGAAAACACACATTACCTTAACCACTTCGGGAACACTCTTAACTCCCATTATATGGGTCACCCTTCTTCACCCAAAGTCGAAACCGGCACAATTCGTGGGTCCTACACTCATCAAAGCTCGTCGTCGGTGGTTGAAAAGAAGAGCCTAGCCAATCGCATGTCAACTGCGTCATTTGCGGTCCACAAAAGCGCTGGGAGGCTGCCGGTTCCCGGTTTGCCGGAGAAGATGACTCCGGCTCGGCTGGGCCAGATGGCAACAAAGAATGGAGGGCTAATGCGGTCGATTTGGCAGGGGCAGGGGTGGGCAATGGCCCAGCAGATGGGTAGGGAGGGATGGGTTAAGAGTTGGAAGGAAGTGGGCGGTGGCAAACATCAGGAAGAGTTTTTGGAAGACAGAGATATCGGGCCTAACGATCTGGATTTGGAGGAGCATTGGACTGTTTATGAATGGACCGATGAAGATTGGGATGCCAGGGGTGAGAGCATGGATGGCGAGGCGGTTACCCAAAACAAACAAGGGGAACAAACGGGGGTGGAAGATGACGATGAAGATGACGATGAAACATCTGATGAAAGAGATAAAAGGCTGGAAGAAGTCATGGCGGGCATGGGATTGATTGAGCTCAGGCGGATGGTGCCAGGACCTTTCCAATTTACAGGCGATGAGGATTGCACACCAGTTGCTGATGAAGATAATCTCGAGGCCGGGGACGGTGATGATGTCCTTGGCGGGGTGTGGTCGAATAATGGCGAAGAGGATGAATTGGCAAAGCAGCATTGAATCAGAGAATTAGGAATCCCTACCGGGGACTCTCTTAGCCGAAGTCATGGATAGGAGGGAGGATAGACAACAAGGGTCAAATGGAGATTGTTGTAATAGAGTTAGAAGGCCGTACGCGTGCCATGCGGATGGGAAAAAGGGAAAACAAAAAAGATAGTGACTTTCGATATGTGATTCAGCAAGGATGGCTCGCTTTAGGTGTATTTAGGTTTAATGTTGGTGGACTTTGAGCTATACTTTGTGGTTGTAACTGATACTGGGGTGGTCATAATTGCTACATAAAAGGTAGCTTGATCAATGTTAAGTAGCTTAGGGAATGGGAATGGTTGTTTTGGTGGCTGAAAAGATTGATCTTTAAAGATAGGTTGCGTGCAAGCACATGTTCACAACCCACACCTTTGCCGCGGTCATTGAGTCTATGCGTCCAGTTATAGTCTCATGCAACCTTACTGTAAGCTCAACGTTACTCTCATGATCAGATACATGCTCACAACCACAACGGTCATGTGAACCTCCATATGAAGATGGTTTACCCACGTTGATTACTGCAGTTCCTTTCATACAGTCCTCTCAACAAGCGAGTTCTCTTTATTTTCTCGGCATTTTGTGCATATTACATGTGAATTGTCCCTAATTGGGTCTAGGTTCCTCCGACCGTGGGGGATTTGAGTTAGTGTGCAAATTTCCTGGTAAGCAACATAGCTGCATAACACTGGAGGTTGTGGAATTGAGTAAAGTTTAGTTGATTGTGAAATTTCTGGGAGTTCCTTGGATTTCTTGGACGTACAGGTTATTCCCTACCTGTACATTCTGCAGGTACCAAAGATGCTAGGGGGGGCCGGGGGTAGTTTTTTTTTTTTTGGGGGGGGGGTTTACTTTGGGTAGTGGGGCCTCAGGGTAATTTCTAGGCAGTAAGCTTAAATAGGTCTCGAATATTAGGATATAGGTCTGTAGCTCGATATAAAGTGAATAATCGAAATTTATTTGGGAAAATTGTGGGACTCCTCCAACGTACCTGTTCTGGCCTGCCCGGGAACCTATGTGATTCTTTTTGGAGAGGAGGAGGGGGGTGTGTGCTGGCTTAATATGAATGACGACCTGCTCGGGAATACATGATGGATATTCCGTACATCCGGTTCATCAAATGCATCTTCAGCATTAGGCTCATAACATGTCAGCTTCTGTAATTCTTGGTGCAACAAGACAGCAAAGTCGTTACTAGAGTATGTCGATGCGGATATAGAATAACCCTAGGAGAGCCAAATAACAATATCTAAGGTAAAATACCATTTTGCAACTTCAATTGCCTACAGAATGCATTTAAACTCGCCATCTGAACTTCCACACGTATCAAGCAAGTTAATTTGAACTCGTGGTGCTCATCTGCTACAACTGTGGACTGCAGTAATGCTTCTAGTTTTGTTTGGGTTCGAGTACCAGTTTCACTAGCCACACATCCTAGAATATATGAGATCCAGTATCTGATAGTGCTAGCTTTAGTAGAGTGAGCTTAAGTAATACCTCTGCTTTTATTATACCATAATAGTATTCATTAATCACTTGAAATACTTTAAAATGTCCCATATGAAGTAATGATAGTTGCATATTCACAACAATATCATAAACATCATGTTCTAAACTAGTCTCTCGATTTCGCATTCTTTCGGCCTGTGAGTCATGCTAGCCTTTTTAAAGAATACTTACAACCCAGCTTGTATAAGATATTCCGTCCATTTTAGTTCTGGCTATTGTATTTTAGTTATCCTGGTAATTGAATAATGATTGAATATCTTGCCCATTTTGAAATGAAAGTCTAACTAATTGGAAATTGTTGTGAGATGATCTTCAAAAGAAAGAATTGTGTGCAGTGTGAGAAAATGGGGGAACCCGAATTCTCAGGTAGGCTACTTGATGTCGCCATTGGAGAAATAGGAGATATTTTGATTAAGAGTGGAAAGATCGGCTGATGCCGAATATTAAGTTGTAGCAGCATCTGCATACGCTATATTTAACATATATACGATGATACATATATTCCGAGGACCCCCGAGAAAGTTAAACTCGGGGAAGGCCGGGCCCACTCGCAGAGGCATGAAGACACAAGACAATTTTGCTTAGCCGTTATATCCATTCCTACTATTTCAAATCTATTTGTATTTCACTTCCACTTTGTATGTATGCCTCGGACGAAATCCACTATTCTCGCTCATCGTTCATAGAGGCCACCTCTAACAACAGGATCTCTAAATCCGTTATCTCTTTCCACAACATACTGATCTCGTTGAGTCTTTTCCTGTACCAGTCCATCTCGGAGTCCGTCGCCCCATGATCTCGCCCCTGCAGAGATATCAACTTTTGATATTCTCTCTCAGATATCCTTCCACGGTAAGACTGCTCCTTTAAATCCATCGTTTCAACTGTAACTGTAACGAGTAACTTCTCGAGCTGTTGCAATGCTTTTTCACGCCAATGGCAGGGAGCGGGTTTCTCGACGTTGCTTAGGAATGCTGAGGGTTTGCCAGTGGCAAAGACCCATATGTTGCTCATGATATCCCAAAACAGAAACTTGGAGTTGTGAATTGTTCCTGGGTTTGGCAAGAATTGTTCCATATCGTGTTCCGTCGCGGGGAATAGCTCGGCTTCCGCTGGGGAGTAGACAGCTTCCATGCGGTAGAATTATGTCTGTGTCGTTTGTTCCGCAGAGTACGAGCTCCCGTTCGCTGAAGTTGTTGTGGCAATAATGTAAATTAATGACCCCTCAATTGTCTGAAAAAAGAAAAAGAAAAAAGGCAGGTTTATATAAACCTCGCCATCTTGATCTGCCAACATATATCATTTGTTGACACTATTGGAAGCAATAGACTCCCCGCTAGCAACTTCGTGGTTGAGCTGGAAGTTACTGTCAACTTAGGATATCTCCGTTCGACGACCAGGGGTTCAGCTACCTCTACCAGGCAACCTTAACCCAGCGAAGGCTCAGGCCCCAGTCTCTTCTTTATTCCCCATGGATCATATTGTAACATCGGAGGGTAGCCAAAGAGACCCTTCTATTAAACTTACCTTTGCCGGACCCTACTACGAAAACTCAGTTAGCTCAGATAAAACATCACGGGGATAAGGAGAAAATAGAATATTGTCTGAGTGACAACCCCACGTAAAATCGTTTCATTATGCGGAGGTATTAGATGTCCACATGTTGACCCCTAGACAGACAACCCGGTACTGAAATCCCCTTCGTTGAACCGTTCGCTTCATGTTTCGATGGACTCAACCTACACACTCATATCCTATATAGATAATTATCTCAGAAGCTCGACACGAACCACTTACACCAGCCTGAAGAATTATTTCTTCATCCGGAATGCAATGCAAGGCGGGAGGCCCTATTTATCCAGAAATATTGGGATTGAAGGGCAACCTTCGTTAGGACAAAAGGAACAGCAGAATAATTCTGGTTAATGAGCTTTTGTATACAACTTACATGGTTGGCTTGGGAGGCCGGTGGAAAGCCATGATATAGGGGATTCAAACCTTGTACACCTATGCTAGGTCAAATGGTATTTGCCCTCAAAAAACCCTCTGTATCCGAAAATAATTTCATGCCAATAAATCATGTATTTGGGACATCTATAAATCACATATGTAAAACTAGGGCGTACAAAAAAAAGCAAAATACTTTCCCAATCCAAACCCCTAGTTCTTCTTCCGGATTCCACAAACGCCCTGCCACGCAGGCAGTCACATATTGGTATAAAGCGGGCGGCCCCGATGACGGCCTCAGGAGTTCCTTCATGGTCATCCTGGCCAATCACATAAAGGTGTAGTCGGAAGTCATGACTCCAGGGATTATTTCGTCCACTACGGTAGCTGAAGCAGTGGTTGACTTGGTATGGTGAGGTCTAAATATCAAGTACACAATAAGGTCGTGTGGTCAGCCAGCGTGGCCACCCCCAACAGCCAATGAGGGGTGTGTGCATCAAGGGAGCTATTTATGGAGCACGGAAGAAATACTCTCACTGTCTTGGTTGTCCAGCTGGGAGGGCTGTAGGAGGAAGCCAGATTAAAATAAGGGAATATCTAAATCCAGAGTATGTAGAATAAGAATAAGAACCTGCCTGAGAATAATTGAAGCATTCTTGACAATGGTAGGAAGTTATGTTCCAAACAAAGTGTTTATGAGTGCGGTAAACAATTTTTTCACGGCATTCCTTTCATGACTAGTACGTCCCCACTGAGTTCGACCGGATCCTAAGTAATTCCATCTTTGGTTAGCATAGATCCTGTTCGAAATTATCCCACTGAAAGCAGATCATTCCTGAAATCTATTCTGTTCCTGTTCCCAGTGTCCGGCAGGCATACCCAGTTTGTGCCTATATAGCGCTTTTGAAAGCAAATCCATCCCGGACTTGCGAGGGGTGAATATTCATGTCCTTGTAGGCGATCTTTAATTGCCCAACTCAGTCCGCACTCCCTTCAGTCCTGTTTATGAGTTCAGCCAGATCACGTCGACTGGCGGGGGATAGGTGGGGTAGACAAATTTAGACCGCTATAACCTACCTATAATGTATAATCTAGACCAAAAGGTTTCCATCTATAGTAGCCCTCTGTCTATGGGCATCTAAATTTCCTAGGGCCCCGTCCCTATGGTGGCTTAGTCTTATTCACCAGCTTCTATGACATGTAACAAAGAGGCCCCGTATTTACATTCAAAAGTACATATTTGGGAACCTCGCAATACAGGTGGGAAATCAATGATTTCTATTCATAGTTAAAACATACAAAATAAGAGTACGGAATTAGAAAAAAAAGAAATTACTTTCCCGCTTCCTACTCGACATGCCACAAACACTCCGCCATGGTGCCTCCATGTCGGCACTTTGGCCCCTCATATTGGTGAATTGGCAATGGATGACCGACCACCGAGAACGATAGCCTCGGCGCTGGCATTGGTGGCCTCGGCAACGCCTGATTTGGCATTTGTACATTTGGAAACCAAAAGAATTTCCAGGCATCATCAAGGTTTGCTTGTGCTTCACTGACCGAGCGTTGCGCATGTGCAAGGTTTTCTTCTGCCCGGTTAATCTCGTGTGTGCGAACAACAAATAATCTCAGCGATTCTTCTGAGAAGGGGAATCCACCGAGCCCACCTTCCATCTCCCCTTCCCGGCCCTGTGCCCCCTGCTCTTCCAGTTCATTAAACTCAACCTCCACGTCGTCGTTATCCTGGCCGTATAGATGAAAGTTCCATTGGCAGCCATTCGCCCCGGGGCCATCACATGGACTAAGACAACTGAAGCACAAGCTTGTATCAGGGAATAACACATTCTCCTCGCCGGCCTCGTTAGCTTCGGGAGGGACATGCCAGTTCCAGAGGCAGCCATTAGTTCCGGGGCCATCAGCTGCACTAAGACAGCTGAAGCAGAGTGCTTCATTCGGGGGCATGTGGGCGGAGCTTGAACGTCGTGGGGCAGAAGCGGTCGGGAATCAACTGGATAGTGTGATTCGACCTGCGTTTTAATGTCAGTCCTTGCCTCGAGGTAGCCATTCACGGGTAGCATAAGTCATACCTGGAACGGTACTCAGGCTTGGATACCTCAGGCGGTAGAAGTATGAGTCGAGCTCTACTGCAGGCAGGTATAGAAGAGTGGTTTCAACCTCAGGAATT
The DNA here is from genome assembly GCA_015179025.1 of Terfezia claveryi. Taxonomy (NCBI): domain Eukaryota; kingdom Fungi; phylum Ascomycota; class Pezizomycetes; order Pezizales; family Pezizaceae; genus Terfezia; species Terfezia claveryi. Next base: position 17,719 of record WHUX01000019.1, on the reverse strand, counting down.
TGGACTGGTATCCCGTTGAAGATTGATCACTTGTGAGGTAGAGTTGGACGTTGGAGATCAGGGCCGGGTAATTTATTCGGGGCTCTTTTTGGTGACAGGAAAATCCAGGTGTTATTTGATAGGTAACGAGGTGCAGTGGCTGCAAAGTCGAAGTATGTATTATGCCAAGTGCTAATGGTGGTTCGGTCGACCGACTCAGTGAGACCGACCGATTCACCAACAATCACTGTATTCCGATGTTGGTATTATTATACAAGAGCAACATCCCATAACATATCATATCCATTTCACATCCATCAAATTCCTATGTTGCCCACGACCTCATATAGCCCAGTATTCCATTGTGCTACCTATCCAACATATGCAACCACCAGCATAATCCAGATCCATCAACCACTACTAGAAACCACACTGCACACGAGTACGGGGTATTTAAAAAAAGACCGCCGGCCAACCGTCTATCCTATGCTGCGACTGCCAACAACTTGTCCCCGAATCCCTTAGACCTATGAACTTTCGGAGGCAGTTATCAGCAGTTGTCGGGGGGGTGGGTTTAGACCATGTATGTCTAATACAGTGAGAATATTCTGAGGTAGACAAGCGTGAAACCCGGTTTTTGCTATCATGAGAAAGCTTGCGGTTCGGGAATGTCAAGAAGGATTTATAGTCCAGGTATTAGATATATACTAATATCTATATAGAGGTTCTTATTAAGCGAAAAAATGCGGAGTTTGCCTTGACCTAAAGCACAACGATCAGGTAGATGGTGAAGTTACACCTTTACCACGCATGGCCACTATTGGGCATGAATGCCTGGTTTATATTCATGAAAATACTCCTTCTCCTCAATCATCTTCAGATTCTGAGCCTCAAACCCACTATTCTATTCGCCAAGTTCGAACTGCATGAGATTCAGCTTCTAAGTATCCTCCATTATTAAATTCTCCAGATGGAAATGAAGAGTCAAATCGAGAAGCTTCACCTGCTCATGAAGATCGAGCGAACTGCGAAGAACCAACCGAACTGTGAAGACCTACTCCGACGTGTTCAAAAAAATACTTACTACTAAAGCTCGCCAAAATACGGTGAAGCGCTATGAACAACAACATAAAATTCAGGTTTTTGCTCTCGGAGATATTGTCAGTGTACGGATAAGATAGACATTCTTTTTTTTTAAACATTCCTGTTGTGTGACAAGATAGACGTGGTATAGATGACCGAAGACTCTATTGTCTTCCTGTGCGAAAACCTCATCTTGATCGCCATCACATATGGCTTATTGGATCGATATATAACTAAGCATCTTGTGAACCGTACAACCAGAGGATCTATAATGCCCATTTGCTTGCTTTCCTTATTCTCAGCGATTTTGTCGGCAGTAGCTGCTGGAAATAGCTGCTACCTAGCACGTGGTGGACCTTACAGGATGCCAATCCCTAGTCTAGGCAACCCTGGGGCCCATTTATTCCCAATACGGCATAGCGAGATCCGGGACTTCCCGTTGCATGAATTGTGGTTCAGACCGGGTTCGTTCCATCGAAATCAGCCATTCTAGAGAAGGCAATTGCCAAATTTGTATCTATCTTGTGCTTGCTTACGAAACTACATGCCATTATCCATGATCATATATATCATTTGCTGGTTATTAGTTACATACAATATGAAACGCATGTATACTGCATGCTCCAATGTATGTATGTAAGTAAAGTCATACAAATTCGGCATTGGAAGGTCACTGAGATAAGGAAAGCAAGTTCAGGGGCGTGGTTAGTTGGATGTGGTTAGTAGTTAAGATAGATCCTTGGTTATACGGTTACAATATGCTTATTGAATATTGTATTAGCTAATGGGGCTCATAAGCAAAAGACCCTCGGACTATGAGATGGATATGATTGTGCTTTTGTATTATAAAATACCTACATCGGAATATAGTAATCATTGGTGAATCGCCTCACCGCACTCTTAGCAGAAGGATCTTGGCATGAGACTAAATATTATGCTTATGTTGGCGGCAACCTGACAGCACGCTATATTGATGCGCTTACAACGGTCATGATAATGAGGATAACCTCAATATCAAGCTGTATGACACGTAGGTACTTCTCGACGGTGAGTTGTTATGCGATTGCACGCTTGGGGTATTGTGCGCTGAGGGGAAGGCGAGCATATCCACATACATATGGGACTTGAATAGGAATATGTTCTCGTATCTGAATGGAACGTTCTCGCGCCCAGTAGAGGGGTATCTCAGAATCCTGAAACTTGCATCAATAAACGAAAACCCGGTTACGGGCCCCTTTGCGCTCTTCAAAGCCTAAGGAGCCACATACCAGCTCTATGGCCCACGATGAGATTATTCACCACGTAGGCGATAGTCTGTGACAGTCCGAACAGGTCGCGCGTCGTTATGTGGGCACCGGCGACTCTCCCCTCCAACTCGCCTGTCGTTCCTATTCCAGTCGCATATGACATCATGGGTCGCCATTCATGGCCGATTGATGGAGTCGACCGTCCTCAATCTATAAGTTCGCCCGTTACGCCCGCCCACTTTACCCCGCTTCTTCCATCACCCTTTTTTCAACAAACACATCCTCAGACTTTCGACAGTTGATTACTTTTAGTGATCACCCACTCTTTCACCTACTGCAGTGTTCACGATACTCAACAGCTACTATTACAGTTCTGTAGCCAGAACACTGTCACGAAGACGCACACCAGTACAGAACAAGTACAGAACAAACATCGACCTTCCATCCTCACGTCACCGGGCCTTCTACCAGTCAGGCTCTTCATTATGTCATCATCAGTACTGCGAATGGCGGTTGAGAACCGCATGAAAATCATTCGGCACCAGGAGGAGCAGAGACGTGCTCCCAGAAACGAAAATAACCCCCCACCAACCCCCCTCACTCCACTGAATGGCGCGTCTCGTATCATACAGATTGCTCAAGGATCTCGTGATCCTGACACTGATCAGGGAAGACTTCATCCTTCACAGCAGACGTCTGTCAACAACAAATTGCCAGGGAGCCCACTGGCTAACCCGACCGAAAAGTTGCACAAGGCCACTATAGCCCAGTTTGCAGTTGAGAACTACAACCCTCCAGTCACCCGTTTCTCGCAGGAGCCGTCGGGAACCTCCACAGCTTTCATGTCTTCCACGTCTACTGAGGACACTAGCCTCGATTGCTCCGACGCAGAGTCCGGATCATCAATAGAGGGGACAATGCAGAACGGCACATCATCCCCCGCAGTGTCTCGGTTCAATCCTAACAAACTCAGTGACATCCTCACGACAATGGTGCTAGATGCAAACATGCCGGCACCCAAGTCGTCCCCTGCCCTGACCATCCCTGTGTTCTCCCAGGACCCCAAGGAGAAGGAAGAAGAAGAACAGAGGCTAGAAGCATTTTATGAGGCCACCTCACGCAAACTTCCGTGGGGGAGTATCTACGTTACCTATTTGAGCCGTCTGCCTCTGGACTGGCAACGCCCCCTTTATAAATGCGAGGATGATGATTGTACCTTTCACTATGATATGGATGCAAATAAAACAGTGAGTATATGCAGAGCAAGAATCCTCCGATGGCCAATGCTAACTGAGCCTATAGTACAAATTTGCCCAAGAGAGGGAGTGCGAACGATCGCTGGATGTCAAGGAGAGGAGAATGCTTGCTCCGCCAAAGATCAACTTTCATTGGCAACTTTATACGCACTATACAGTGAAAGAAGCTTCTAATCTCCACACTGCTGTTGCGCAGAACGCCTACCCCTCTGCAGTCGCTGAAACCCCTGGAAGGAAGGCTTCGACGTGGGATGATGAAACCAGACTTTGGGAAGATGAGAGCGACAGCAGTGATAAAAACGGAACCGAAGATACCGGATATGAGACAGATTTGTCAAACTATTCGAATCAGATCGCAAAAGCGCCCAGTAGGGTGGCTGTGACTCGAGTGACTCCTGCAATTAAGAGAAAGAAATCGATCATCATGCAACGTAACCAACGTCGCAAGAATACTCAATCAGCTGTCAGCTCAGACGAGGACCTGGGTGATAATGTTGTTTTTGGGGACGATGATGACGATTTTTAATTGCAACGCGGGATAATCTACTATGTGATTCGATCGGACAGCCTTGTTTTCCTACCGTTCTTTGTGTATTCCGCATACTGCCCCCGAAATTTGTTTATTGCCCTCATGGATTGCTCCTATAGCGTTGCTTCTATAACTTGTCATTTGCTGACATGCTTTTGCTGACATTCTGTTTCCTTTTTGTTGTTCAATGATCTATGTGATACTTGTTGATATATGTAGTTGTCTTGGTTCACTTTCTTGGTCTTCTTTTTTGTTTGCCTACTTGGCTTGGTTCGGGGAGCGGGGTACTTTGGTTATATGTTATTTGGCTCATCTTTTATGGCTTTACGAATGGTGGCTTGTACCGTGCAGAGGGGTGGACAGATGATTCTCTGTGTACATTATCCTGGCGTTGCTACAATTAAAGAACTTTTGCTCCTACTGGACCTGTATGGGGGTGAGGCGGGAACGGAAAGGGATGTGGGCAATAGCACTGCGTCCGGCAATTTCTAAAGTCACTCCTGGTTTCATGTTCGACGGGCGCATGTCTGTTAAGATTTGGCATTTAGCATTCAAACAATGACAAGGATTTTTCCTGACACAAGGCCGGCCCCTGTTGTCAAGCAAAAGAATGATAACAGGTACCGAGCGGAACGCATTGTTAAGCACATAATTTTATTCTCTTACGCAACAAATATTCTAGTCTAGTAGGCACAAGCCTCTCGTAGACAAAATTTTCAGTGAATAGAGGAGAGCCATTAAGTATTAGTTGCGAAGATAATTTGCCTTTCGAACAGCCATGCATAGGGGGAGAGGAAGGGAGGGGGGGGGGGGGGGGGGGGCGCGCAGTCGCTTACCCCCATCTATTATATCCATTGTGTTGCTTGACCAAAACCCCGCACAGTCTACATATCTATTTCGGAGACCTCATAGCAAAGAGGCTATTTTGTGGAACTTGTTAGGTGCGGTGGAGGATTGAGAAGAATAGGAGCAAGAGCGGGGCGATCAGGTATGTGGGATAGTTCAGGGTAAGTAACAAAAAGCAAGGATCTTGGTATTTGTGTCGATGGGAAAGGAAATGGGGAGGGGGAGTCTATAGATGTATACGGGAATAGGAAGGAGAAGTATACCTGAATGTAAAAGAGGAGGAGGAAGAAGAAGAAGATGAAAGCTGGGCGCCCGCTGCAGTTGTGGGGGGGAGGGGAGAGTGTTACGGGAGTGGGGTGGGGGAGGTGGGTAGATGAAGTCCTAACATATATACGAGCAGCGAAATCCATGAATTCCTGCAATATATATATATACCCAGGAAGCGGAATGGATAAACCTATTAGATCCAATCTTGCAAATAGGTATGGGGGGTGAGGAATTTATCTAACACCTAAATGTATTCCTCATCCTCACTCAATGCTCAACGGGGGTGAAATCTTTTTTATTTTATTTTATCTTATTATTATTATTATTATTTTGGAATTCTGTGGTAAATTCACTCAGGTTGGAGGGGGGGGGGGAAGAATTCGGAAATAAGGGATTAAATGAATATCTGACGTTTAATAATTACGCGCAACTCAACTACTTAGGGTAATCACCAACCCCCCCCAAAAAAAAAAAAAAAAAAAAAAAAAATTTGAACTTTCTTTGTGAGGATTGTATATCTGAGAAGAATCCTATTACTGGGAAAAGGCTGAAGACTTTCCGTTGAGGGAGAGGGAGGAGGTAAATTGAATGCTAATGTATGGGGGGATATGTAACTCTCAATCTTTCTTTCATATACAACCTTAGGTTTACACAATTACATAATTCAGTATTCCAGCATATAGACTAGGGTTGTCCTTAAGGTACTGACTATCACGAAACTAAAAAAATAAGATTCAATAATAATTAACACTTGTACCAGTTAATTCTCCGATGATGCCCATACCCATACCAACTGCACATTCCACCTCATCCCATTTCCACTAACGGAGCGCTAACCAACTCTGTCCCACCATAGATTGAGCGCCTGCCGGTATAACATGATATGGAACACGGCTTCGCTTTGCCAACTGTAGTACGTTAACTGACCGTCAATGAATAACCACCACCACTATTAGAACAACCACTCCAGACTGAACAGCGAACAAACCTTCAGTCTCCCGACCCATTTTCTTAACTTGATCAATGATTCCACGAACAACATCTTCACCCTCGGACTTCATAATATCATAACTCCACCTTTCTGCAGGGGCTGTATCTGTAACTCGAGTAGAACTATCCGGTATAGACTCGGGGATAAGCTCGCCAGTCTTTGTATCCATTGTATATAGACAAATCCTGGTTCCCATAGCGATGATTCCATACAACTTTGGTACGCTGACGCTCTGGAAAAGGACCTTAAATTTTTCACGCATCTGAATATCTGCCGACGCTCGAGTTGAAATGTGTTGAAAATGACCCGATGGTTTCACTTCCACAAACAATACTGGATGTTTGTAACAACCGTCTCTCCTTGGGTCCTGTTTTGAGAGCCGTGCCAGTTTCCGGCACGACTCTCGTGTCGTTCCTGTTTTGAGAGTCGTGCAAGTTTCCGGCACGACTGTCAAAAGTTCCCTATCTCGGGGAGCTAAATCTGTTATTGGCCTTGGCTCTCAAGGTCACCATGTATATATACCTCTTCGCTCTCGTACTCTTGTTGGATCCCCATCCAACGTCTTGTATACCAAATACAGACCTGCTTCCTTCCACGCTGGTGCACTTCTCTCCTGCACCCCCTTGCCTTGTCTTGCCTCACCGAACAACTCTGCAGCCCTGCTGCCCACCTCGCGAACATTCTGCCTCCGCCCGTGAAACTCCTGCCTCTGCCCTGTGCCCCTGCCCCTGTCCTCCTCTTGCCCAGGCGTACCCCTTGGTCGCCACGTTCCTTGAGCCCGTCGTTACAATGTTCATCACGACTAATGATAAATATTGTGGTGAAGTCGACGGACTTTGCCTGTTCCGGCCGCTTGTACTGTGGTATAACAACAAAATCCTCTTCGAATGGAAACAAATAATTGAGCAAAGTGTTGTATGGCCCATAGAATCGTGATTCATCTTTGGTACCCTCGGGCTCAGCTAACTCGAATATCCTGACTATCTTCGACGGCCACGGCATGGCTGAACTACTGAATCGAACACAATGTTAGCTACCATCAAACAAATAATTACTCTTCATACGCAGAAAGAACTAACGTAGGGGAACGGAATGTAGCGTTAACGGAACGCAGAGGGGTTACCGCTAGGGTCGGATACCGAAGCGTCCTGTAGGGAGCGAAGAATAGCGGGATGGAGGAACTGGATAACTGAAGGTGGGATGCACCCGTAAATATAGATGTACTTTAACTCAGACGCTAACCCCGACTGAGAAATGTATTTGGTCTGGCACGGCTAGTCTGGTTGGCGGCACGGCTTACGAGGATCTGATCGAGACTAGGCACGGCTGTGCATGATGCAAGCCAAGAGGCTCCGTTACGATAGGGCGCTAGGCCATAAACCGAATCGGAAAGTCACTTAAAACAGCGTTGACACGACCACTATTGCATAATTCACAAAGTACATAGTAACTTTCTACCTACACTATGTAAGGGGCCACGCCCCCAACACCCCCGACACAACAATAAATAAATGGGAAAACCTAGTCTGGCTTATATTAGCTCCTCCTGAGTATAGGATAGAAGCATGAGTGGTGAATTCGGTGTAGTATAAGGAATAATCTTGATCTCCTTGTCGAAGATTGAGAAGTTTTCTTTCAGCTGGCACGGGCATCTGGATCATCAAAAGTAGTCTCATGTCTCGCTACGCTCGAGCGCCAGAGGGTCTTGGCATGAGACTACATCAAAAGCATTTTTTAATGCTTTAGCGAAAGCTGCATAATCAAAAAAATCTATAGTCTCAGTGGTTTTATCTAAATGGGGCTCGAATCATTCTGCAGCAGATCCAGTTAAGAAGGACACTATATAAGCGATTTTAGCCACATCCAGTGTATATAGAGTAGGATCTGAGGAGAAAACTAAAGATACCTTGGTCATGAATTTAGTAAATTTCAATCAATTACCATCGAAATGTTCAGGTTTTTCGATTTTTGGAATACGAGAGGATTGTTACACTGTGGTAACTGATGTCTGGATAAGACTGGAAAGGGTAAGGCCATATTTGAATCCCTGGTGGTAATATAATCAACAGGCCTCAGTTGAAGTAGAAGTTCCAGTAGTTGGTAGTGCGAAGGTAGTAGGCATTCCTAGAGCTATGGTTAATCCTGCATACTGAGCTTAGTGTATACTCTCGAAGAACCATATAGGAGTGCCTTCTTGGATGGTGGAGATAGCAGAAGAGGTCAAAGGGTAACTTCTTAAGTGAGCAGCTAGAGTATACTAGATAGTATCATTATCAATAGGAGTTGAAGTTTGGCTGCTTGATTCCATGCTCGAGTCTGATGACATAGTATATAGTGGAGACTTATATGCAACCTAACAAAGTGTTATAATTGGGTCCTGAGGGTATACTTGACACTTGCATAAGAGAGGTCATATGAGTGTGGAGTATTGCATACATAGAAGAGAATACATATATGATTGAGATGACAGGAGACTTGGGTGAAACTAAAGTTTACAGGGAACGAGGTAGTCTGAGCTATACTGAGGATAAAGGTAATATGGTCTAAGTATCACCTGCGACACAGGTGATAGAGAGCATGGGAGAAGATGTATTGGATAACTAGATACAAAGAGAACAAGGCATATAGGTTGGTAAATAGATTGTTATATAGCGAGAAAAGAAATAGAACATGGATAGTAAGAATAGGCCTCTTTTATAGAGATCCTGTTTCGGGACTCAGAGCACGCAGCCATAGTAATTAGCATAACGGAAGACAGGACTCATAAGCAGGCATTTAGTGAGAGACGGATTTTCAAAACTAACATATATGAGGCGCAAGGCATATATTGGATAATGCTGGCATAGGTCTCTTTTGAGAGTTAGACAGGTTTTGGTTCAACTCTCGATATGGACTTCTTTCATAAAGGATTAAGAACTTGAAATAACAAGTATTTATATAAAAAAAAATTAAAAAAAAAAAAAAAGAACGCCTCGGGACCACTTGTTCTTCATCCATGCTTTCCTAATGCTTTTCAGCGTGCTGATGCCTAACGTTAGCAATTTGGCCTTTGCGGTGGAAAAACCATAGCAAGCTCAGCTATCAAGTTGGAGGGGAAGCCCGCTGATTTTCGATCGGCAAGTGGAACTGTTGAGATGTTCAGCAAAGCGGGGTAGACCCATGCAAAGCATAGCTTTTGACGAACCTATGGGCTCCTGAGATATGACGGCACTATCGACACATTATCAGCAAATTACAAGTAAGAGATCTGTTTGCTCCTTGTGCCTCTGATAGTCATCGTACTTTCTGTTGGCACCTTTGGTAGGAAAGAGGAAATGAACAGTTATGTAATCAGTTTAAAATTCGATTGTGGTTGTGATCGCGCTTTCCCGAAGAATTCGTGTGGGTATGGATGAAGGTGGGGGGGGCCAAACTTGCGTTGGCATCTCTAGGGAGTGTAAAATACAGCTGGTGAGATTCATGATAACGGGGACAATAGGGCTTTTTCCACTCTCATCTTTGTTGTTTGCATATGCCCAAACGGAATTTCCATTGCTTGCCGCCAGTAGACAATAATCATTGAGGTATCTACCATAATCTTTTTGCATTCCGATACCAATGGATATTTGGAAGGTATATAAAGCATATCTCGCAGAAGTAGGAGGTGCATTAAGTCAAACAATTGGAATGGTGGGACTGGGTGGAATGGAATTGGTCGTTGACTTAGATATCAAGGCAAATTTTCTGCTCTGAGAGGTAGTAGCGGAGGTGGCAGCGGAGGTGGTAGCAGAGGAGGCAGTGGATCGTACGGCAATCTAATTGGTGAACGTTGGCCTACGCGCAATTGGTAGATGGGTCGACCAATCTAGAATTCGCCTCATAATATCCTAACCACAAACATTAGTGTCGGAATGTTGCCGACCTAGCCATCCCGCTTGCCTTATTTTGCCTGCCTTCTAGTTGCGTGTTATACCGCACCGCAGCTACTAGTACCGGTAGGCCTTTAATATATCCCGGGCCAAAGGTTATACACAGGCTGCCAGATGGATTATATATGAGCGATGAGAGCGGGAACCGGAAGGTTTAGTATATTAACAACACCCGGGCGCCAGTTATTTCGCGCATCGAGGTGAAGGCGCAGTAATGGAATTGTGTTGTGTAGACATTCAGACTCGCCGTTCGATTGTATCCCAATTGAGGATCCTTTGGATCGCCCCGCGGCTGTGGCTCTAGTAGCGGTGGGTCTTCATTGGGTAGCTTTGTTCTCCAATCGGTGAAGAAAATGTGAGTCTTCCAGATAATACAATTAAATTGGTCTTTTCTTCGGTAGGATTTGCGTGACTCACCAAGGTCTCAGATCAGGAACAGAGTGGAGTGACGCAAAATTCGAAGATTGACCGAGGTGGTATTCAGGTGATATATATTCCTACGCAACGAAAGAACCCGCCGGACCCACACATACCTCCCGCATTGCTTTTGGTACATAGTCCAGCTTGCACTAGCCCCTCGGTAGAGGTGCCTTTGGGGGCTCTTAGGTAGGTTAGATGTCGGCGCCCGGCAAGAAAGGTTAACGTTAAGGACCGGGTCCCCTGTCATTCTCAACAATTGGAATACCGTGAGATGACAACTATGACACATTTGTCAACTTAAAATTTATTCATTTGTAGCTTATGACTAGTAGCTAGGGTCTCATGTATGTGAATAAGAGAGCTGTGACATCAGCTCTACGTTCCCCTGCTTTGGCCCTGATTGTAGTCGTCTGTCTTAATCAACTCACTTGTCCCGGCTTTCTGCTACCTGGCGGACCCGTTTCCAGCTTTGTGATGATCCCTGTTCCTGGGTCGCTAACATGTAATGCGTTTTGCGCGCATATTCATCCTTCGGGACCACAATTAGTCGTACTATCGTTGAGAAGCACGTGGACCTGGCACTTACCGTACCTATCCATCCTCATGCTCATACAGAATTTGTTGAGATCGGGGTAGTGTGTGGTATTGATTCTGAGACATGGTGAAGTATGAGACTGCGGTGATACTACGAAGTGCTTAATGCTAGAACATTGGGAGATCAAGCTACTTGGGGTCGTTGTTTGTAGGTTTAGGTTAGTCTCCACCTGACAAAATTGTGCCAACCAGACTACAATATTGCCTCTGTCACAAGTAAAGTATGCAACCTCGGCTCGTAGAGTTTGCTTGCTTGGCTGCTGATACCAGTTACCAACCAGGAGTAGGTAGATGAGAAACCAGGCGCAGAATAACACAAGTGAAAATTCAAAATACTGGAACGTCGCGTGTCTTTCTTGCAATCGATGCTCAAACAGACCGTACTGTACACTGAAGGCAGGTTAGCTTAGAGCTCCTCCATTGTGTACGAATGTCATATATATATATATAAGTACACCTACCCATCCCTCACTTGTCCCTCACTTGTCCCTCACTTGTCCCTCCTTTATTTGGCTGTTATAAACAGTTATAAACCGCTATGAAAAGAGCGATTGCAAATCAGAGCCTTTTTTGCAATTATTCAACCGAGTATACTATCTATGTCAAGTCTCGAGACATCGCCGTGGTGCCGCCTTCGGATTCTGTTATATGATACTTCAACCCCCGTCCGCCGCATGACATTAGGTCGAATCGATTTAAAAAAAAAAAAAAAAAAAAAACTTCAACTCCCGTCTAACGGCAGGCCAAAGAGAGATGGAATGGGCAAGCCAGTGCGCTCGCGACGGGGCTGCAGTCCACGCATAGTTTGCGTTTGTTACTCGAATGCCGACAACTATCTGCTTTTGAAGAGATGAGAAGATTCTCAAACCCTGGAGATAGGACCGGGAGAAAGAATTCAGAATGCATTGTTCTACCGTGGGACCCCGAGTAAAAAAAAAAAAGAAAAAAAAAAAGTGGTGAGACCCCGGAAAAGATTGCGTATGGCATCACCGGCAATTGGCTTGCCCGTATCTCAATAGACGACACTCTGAGAGATTTGTGATGACCCATATAGTTAGTAAATGTCACTGATGACAAAATAAATGGTGTTCGATTATATTCATCCTACATACATACCTGGGTCTAGTTAACCTGTAAACGGCCAAATCCCTCACTTCAGGATCAAATCTGTGTAGTAACCCCCAAATGGCTACTCACGGATTGAAAGTGAGCGCGTAGTTTAGTTGAAAGAGCCGATAGAACACTTTTTGAACATCCCCGATTGTTTAATGCTTCTGGACTCAGGTTGGCATTATCGCCCAGAATACTTTTCTCACCTTATATTTCCCCTTCTCTGCTCAGGGAATGTCCAGAGCTACTGCAAGTTGGGGTGAGCATGGAAGATTTGTATGAGAAGCTACATGACAATTACTTCATCCACATTCTTAACTGCAAATCTGGCCCCGTCTTTTAGATTTCTTGGGATATTAGAGGAATATGTATTAGAGGAATATGGAATATGTATTCTTTGATGAATTTTGATTCCCTTGATATTTCATGACAGTTTCAAAAGTGGTGGCTTTGGGATATAACTGACGACGGCTGGACAGTACCACCGTAATGGCCTAGAAGTATACATGTGGCCAACTGTGGCGATGCAGACTTCCGACGGCCCATCAAGCCTCGGTTTGCTTTGTTGCCCCGGTGGTCCATGTAATCTCCTCACACCCTTTGTTTCTTTGGATACTCATTACCTACTCCTATTCGGTCCCGGCAAGGGGGCCATGAGGAGGTGGATTACCTCCTCACATAGATGGCTTTGATATGCGCAACCCTTGGCAGGCTCTTACTAGTGACTACCGTCTCCCACCATTTTTTTATTTTTTATTTTTATCTTATACGCACCGTCTCCCACCAGATACTATTAATTAAAAGTTTTTACGGTAATGGACCTTTCGCCTGCCTATCGCCTGCCTACCTGACTTTGGCCTAGAAGAAACTTCTCATGTCAAGTGGCGTGTGTACGAAGGTTTGAAACGTCAGCCAAACACCAACTGAACGAAAGCCTTCCCTGATTCTCATGGCCGAGACACAAAGTACAGGCGGAAATGTCAATTCAAACAGAATCCTTAGGCCAACACGCTGAACTTAATCACTACACACACGACAAAGAGTCCCCGTTATGGCAAATCGAAAAACACATATATACCTTCGCATCCCCGACCTCGAGGGACAGCTGGAAACAGTCCACAGCGAGTCTAGCAATACCACTCACAATTATATCTTGCAACATATCTAAAATTCTAAAACTTCCACCAATTTCTCATTGTGTGTCTGCAGCTACTTACTGTGTCCTAGATTCCCACCCAGATCTCCCTTCCAAAGAGGAACCTCTGATTTGTTGATACGTAAGGATGGAGACGGCAAGATACCCGTTTACCAATGCTAGGGTAGGCAACAAGAGCCCGAAAGTTTCAGGTATGTCGCCACCCGAAGTTACTGTTACTGTGGCTGATAATCTTGCCTCAGACGGATTGAGAAGTGACAAAGCACCAGAGAGTTCCCCCACTGCTGTACCACGGTGCACCGCGCCCAAAATGAAACGGAAGGTTGTTGATGCCCCATGGCAGACCCATGCTGTGGTAACTCCGGAGGCCACAAGTGGCTACGCCTTGCGGAAACGCAAGTCACCTAAAGTTGTGGAATGCGCTACTTGTGAACCGCCAAAGAAGCGAGTTCAGCGCAAAGCTATAGCGCACGACAAACCACAGGGGGCAACAGGTCCTCCGGGAGATGGCCCTATTGCGGAGGCCAGCTCTACGAAGGTGCAGAAACTGCCACCAACGAGCCCATGCATGTCAAGTAAAGGCAAAGAACGAGTCAGTGCTTTCCCCACTCCGTCGGTTACCTGCCCGGAAATCCATTACCAGAATGTGCTGGTTGGCGTTTCTGGGAATTCCTATGATGAAGACAAATGGGATTCAGAGGCAACTCTAGACGATGGGGAGACTCATGTTAAGGATAACGAGGAGGTGTTCGATGGGGATGATTCGGATGACTCTGGGGTCACAGAGGAAGTAAAAGTGGCTGTACTGGCACCCGGTTTGCTGCTCGAAGACAAACCAGGCGATATCTGTGCTTGCGGCAGGATACTAGATGAAGAACGGCAAAAGCCCTCTGACTCGATGAGTGAGCAGCAAGAGCCAAGAAGGTTTTTATTGGGTGGGTTTACAGATGCGAAATTTCAACAAGCCTTGAAAGATAAGTTGGAACAACAAACCGTGCCAGATTGTCAAGACGCGCTCCTCATGTGGCGACGGCATGTTGCTGTGACTGAATACGCTTATCAGTTCCATGAGGAACTTTTTGCGGTCACAAAGATTGGGGAGAATATTCGTGACTTATACCACAACATGGATTATGAGTGTGATAACTGTCAGCGGGATTCACGATACCAGATTCAACAGTGGGAGCAGAAACGGGATATGATCTTTGATCACGGACCATCTGCGCTTAGTATAAACGGGATCGGTATGTCAGGAGCTGTTGGGCACACCTCCCAGGTTCTTGAGTTCCGGAGGGCGGAAGCGAGGGACCAACGTCTGAAAGAAGAGGCGCAGTATGGAGAATTATGGCAGGGACTTCCCTGAAGAGATCTGTTTCCTTAGCCCTGTGGGGGAGCATTAACGGGAGGGATGGACCACGTGGTTAAAGTTGAAGATAGGGCTCTACCAACGTCTTGACTCTTGCGATCTTTGTTGGTATACAGGTAAAAAAAAAAAAAAAAAAAAAAAAAAATCGGTGATATACCAAGTTCAACACTAATGAAATTGGTCAATAGGGTTAGAAAGCGATACCGATCCACCAACTGGAGATGGACTGTGGAGAGGGATAACTAGTACTTATAACCCAATATTGTGGCCGACAAGGAGATTGACGCTTTGGCTTTCATCCGAGCCTCGAAAACAGACACCGCACTAAGCCCGCCGCAATGAACGCCCAACCGGAAAGAATTCGTTTTCAAAAGAAGAAAGGCTAAGGCTCTTTTTGGGGGAGGTAACTCGGTAAACTATCTAGTTTGTAACGAAGGAGCGCACAGCGGAAATTACGAAAACGCACACTCACTTACCTACTCGAAGGCACCATATTTCTTCTCGGCAGCTAGACATTTTCCAGTGCTAAATCTGGTATATGTTTCAGGGGAAGGGGTACTTTGCAGTGTGAATGTGTCTCGCACCACCAAGAATAGAAAAGGTATTTCAACAACCGAGTTCTGGGACCCATATGAACATTGAAGGACGGAACACCAATCCGACATGGGCCGGGTTGAATGTGAGAATTTTGCTACCTGGCTGATTAGATTAACTTGCCTCGTCCTGATTCCACCTGGGTTTCCGGGGGGCTAATAGTCCCCCTACTGGGGCCGAAGAGGAGTAATGAGTAAATGAAAAAAAATACAAAAAAAGGAGTGTTGCTTTTACTCCTAAGTAGGAGGCACGATAACAGCATGGAAGGGGCGTTCTTCTGTTGTATTTTATGCTGGCGGAAGGCATAGTGTACTCGAGAGAGGAGTATAGAGCTCTCTTGAGAAGATTATCTCTGGCTGGAGGTGTTCGTTTGGTACACAACTCATAGCTTAGTAGGGTTCATTTGGTACACCACTAGTTGCCTAGCACATACATGGTTTGCTATTTGCGCAATTCATCTTTCGCCTATTCCCAAACCCAATTACTTACTGCTCATGCTTGATGAACGAAGATCAATTTCAGACCTTAGCCGTTCATTGTTAGCTCACAAGTCTTTGATTCCCGATTACTCCCCATTATTCTTTTTATCGACAACGCATAACTGAATGACTTATGATAACTACTCTTACATTTTTTGGGAGCCCCTTAGGAGGCTGGCCGGGAGTGAGCATTTGGTTGAAGTGGCCGAGCTTGCAGCTGGGAAGGAGGAACCATCTAGCGCAAGTATGATATATATTTTTTTTTTTTACTCGAGCTCCGAATGATACAGTTAGGTGGCAATGAATTTGGTACCCCGTATAATAGGGGGTGAGTATGCAGCATGCTTTAAACCTATAATATATATACTAAATATGTGCTAATGCAGGACTCTGATATAAGGGAGGTACCTATAAACAGGGGCGAGTATGCAGTACGCTTTAAACCTATAATATGTGTGCTAAACGTATGGTAATGCAGGACTCTAATGCAAGGGGGGTACCAAATACATTGCCACCTAACTGTAAGATGCTCAAGAGGGTGTATCAATCAATTCGCTGTGGGAGATCCAAATGTATTGGCCATATTTACTGCCTACCCCATAACCTTTTGGATTTTTAGTTATTAAACACGATCGTCACATCACGCATAGCAATATTTAATACCAACTGTGAAAGTGGGGTGTTCCCGTAGTTTTGTACAACTCTGATTTGATTGATCCTATTTCTCGTCTGTTTAATGCCATAACCTATCTATTACTTTGTAATGCTCACACTTCTTCCCTTGCAATTTTTATTATTTAATGGTGGAATTCTGTTTTGGTAACCAATGCCGTATGGTATGGTATGTACGGTATAGTTTGCTTATCCTTGATACTGAGTTTAAACATACGTACATATTTTCTCCTGTTTGTTAATTCCTGGGAATTCTGAACCTGGGGGTGGGGGGTATCCGGGGAATAATGGGTTAGTTAGGAAGTAGGGCATGGCGTGGAGAGGGATATATGTTCACAGTTAGGTATTGTATACTCTTGCTCCGGAAGAGGTAAACGTCATGGGAAAGTTACAACTCCCCACAACTCAATTTCCCATGTATTAGGCATCTCATAATCCTTACGATATGCAAGCTTAATGTATCAGAGGGAATGGACGCTGTAGAAAAGGAGTCGGGTAGGAGGTAGTTGAAATGGGAACTTTGTTGCAAGCATACTCTAATACCAGCAACTATCATCAACCATAATCTAGACTCACTTGAATGGGGAATAATATGACCTTGTGTATGTTGTTATTATATTCCAAACCACTGGTACTTAAGTCCCTTAGCTTTGTCTGTCAACTTCTCTCTGCCTTTTGCTTCTCGTGCATACATAGCCTCGCCTGTTCTCTGCAAATCCCTCGCTTCTGGTTTCTTATTTGCTGCGAACTGCTTCCAATGCAATTTTGTTGCTTCATCTACTTGCTATAGATGTATGCTACCGGGGGACTCCTGCCATCCTTAGAAATACCCTTTTTTTCGCTTCTATATGGTTGTCCCTATTTTTCTTCAGTAAGTTTGGCGGCCTAATACGGCTGTTCAGGTAGGTACTACTCACCTTTCCCAGTAGGTCCATAAATTTCTACTCAGACTTCAATAAATGCAAACACTAGGCTGTAGGAGCTACCGTCTTTTTCTTGTTGAAAAATTTTGCGATTAGACACGGATGCTGAAATGCTCTGAATGGGATTGCAAACCTGAAAGAATCCATAGTTCCTCTTTTGAGGGGCCTGTGCCAACCAGACTACCATAGTTACTGCGTGTGACTCTCATAAATTCTTGTCTTCTCAGCCTCCCTTTACTGTTGAGAGTTGAGACCTGGTACCCTATGCCCCGATACAATTCGATCCGATCCCTAATCCT